>AP025046.1:2122542-2153723 GCA_036186865.1 Eustoma russellianum
TTTAGAACATTAAGGGGGCAAAGGGAGATTACGCTAAACATGAGGGGTGTTAAAGGTAATTAACCCTTATTTTTATGGGTTTCTGCCGGGAGAGGGAGGTGTGGTTTCTCAAAAAGATGCTACTTTCAAGTTCGACTGCCTGCCTTTTCCAAGCTCATATGTCAAGACAAAGATTCACCTGAAAGATTTCTTTGTACTCCCAAAGTCGCAGTATCTATATTAGTATTACACAAAAAGAGAGGAAATAAAATAATAAAGAATAATTCGTTCCACCGCCTTATCAATGACATTTTTATTTATCACCATATTTATGAATAATGTAAAGTGAAAGTAGAATAAATCCAGTCACGTTAAGGAAACTGTACCTTTGCTATTGACAAACAAGAATCAATATAACTAATTACAACGTCTATATATATATATATATATATATATATATATATATATATATATATATATATATATATATATATATGAACCTGTGAACATTGATTATTGGGAGGAATGTCTAAAGAATACATTTGTACATGTACGCATATCACATGTCTACGTATGCAAAGATGTTTAATGTGTACGGATGACACCAAAATTAACCCAGACACATGCCAGATTATTACGAGAAGTTAAAATTATTATTTAAAAAACAACAACAATCATACTCAGTATATCCGAACGACAGCAAAAGCTATCGCTAGAGACTGGGGAGGGTAAGAAACAGGTAAACAATACCTCTATCTTAAGTAATTGAGTGTTTACTTCCAGTGAGACCCCCGGTTCAATATGTAGCTGCATAGATAGTATAATAACAGGAATATGTACTAGTGAATATAAATCAAAAGCTTCCGATATTAAAATAGTCAACAAGGAATATGCACAAATAGTTGAAAGACAAAGACCAACACAAAAAAGTGCAAGTCAACCTAAAGTGTAGAGACTGTCTAATCCTCTAAGTATGCTCTAAGGTGCCCCTATATCATGTCTACCCCTTCTTAACCTTAATCATCTGCCTCTATGAACTCATATCATGTATCATGCCCTCAGATATGTGCAACTCTAGTAAGTTATGCATAATCTGCTCATCACACGTCAGTTTGAGCCTGTCTTTACTTCTCTTCTCTTTTACAGTGAGACTTTTAATTGCTCTGACAAACGACGTTGTATATCTCCTCCTGACATGTCCAAACCATCTCAGTCTTCTCTCTCTTATCTTATCTGTTATACTAGCCACCCCTAACCTTTCTCTGTATACCTAATTTCTTATCATGTCTAACCTTATATACCCACACATCTACCTCAGCATCATCATCTCTGTCACTTCCAACTTCTGCGACTGTGTCCTCTTGATGGCCCAGCAGTCTGTCCCATATAACATTGCTGGCCGCACTGCCAACCTATAAAATTTTTCTTTTAATTTAGTTAGAAAATTCTTGTCATACAGCATCCCTGAGGCCGCCCTCCACCTACACCAACCTGCCTGAACTCGATGTGCTACGTCACTCTCTATGTCCCCATCTTGCTATACAAATGATCCTAGACACTTGAACTTACTTACCCATAGGACCACTTGACCCTCGATGGTGAGTTGGCTATTTTCATCGCCGGCTATGCCGCTGAAGTAGCAATGCAGATAATCAGTCTTAGAACGACTAATCCTTAGGTCTTTGCTCTCTAAGACCATCTTCAATGGGTGCATCAAAACACCCATTTAGTGTAAAAATCCGCTCCAACCAAGCACCAAACCCAACACCTAATAGGTGAAAATGAACAGTGTGTATTCATTGCACCAAATCACTGTTCATCCGCCACATTACCATTTTAATTATATTAAGAAAATTTTAATTTCTTAATTTTGTTATAATAATTTTATTAGTTTTATTTTATTTATAATTTAATTTTTTATTTTCAATTTTTAAATATATAAGAACACGTTAAGAAATAATCTACCTCAGTTAAATCAATGAATAATGAATTGATGAATACTTGCGTTAAATTTATATGAATGTTAAATTTGTGTTAAATTATTTATAATAATAAATTAAAAATAGAATGATAGAATAATCTTTAAGGAATATTCTTATTTGGTTCTGGATTTAGTATTTGTGGTTGGAATAATTTTTACTGTTTATTGCACTAAATAGGTGATTTGATATTTTGTGTTGGAGATGGCCTAAAGCACCTCGCCACTCTTCTAGTCTCATACTCAGGTTACGTGTACTTTCCGCGACTAATACAATATTATAAGCAAAAAGCATACACCATGAGACTGTCTCTTGGATCGGCTTTGACAACTTGTATAGGACAACTGCAAAAAAATGTGCTCAAAGCGGACCCTTGATGGAGGCCTACCTCCACCGGGAAGAAGTCCATATTCCCTACAAGCGTATGAATGGTTTTTTTGTCCTAACATACATATCTCTAATTATGTCTATATATTTCATAGGAATCCCTCTTGCATTTAGACTATTTTATATTAGTCCACGAGGCACACTATCATACGCGTTTTCAAGATCAATGAAAACCATATGTAGATCGCACATATACTTTTACGTTAATTATATTACCTTGATTTTAGGCATGCATAAGGTGCATGACCTTGCGCTCATAATAGCTTATAATTAAATTAACTACATGTAACAAGTATGCAACACAAAAAAAGTAAATACTTGATTGCATAAATTAAAAAAAAATGCATAATCTATAGCACGATTTAAATTTATATAGAAAACCTCTTAATGCGGCACTTTTCAGTAAGACACCCTTAATTATACGTTAAGTTTTCATAAGAAACACCTTCTTTAAATCGTCACATTAAAAAAAAAACTCGTAATGTCAAAGCATATCTTGATGATAAGGATAAATGTGAAGATTAGAAGATCAAAACTTCAAAACTCAAATTCATTTGGATACACTATCTTATCTTTATCCGTTTGTACTTTGGATACTTCATCTTATCCTCTGTTGTATTTTGTATTTGAAATATTATCTTGTAAACAGTTGTAACCACCTTTGATTTACGATACTTGTAATCGCATATATGAATGGAAACGTTGCCAAGCTCACGCAAGGAAGTGAAGCGGCAGTTAACAAACTCCTCTGTGTAATTTCCATTACGTTTGTGTTTATCTATCTTTTATGGTATCAGAGCTTAAGACCCACCTAAAATGGCGGATTCTTCTTCCTCAACAATAAGCCCTGCCACAGTCCCCAATCCCACAACAAACAGCATATCTTCCTTTGTTCATCCACACAGTATTGTCACTGTTAAACTCAACAAAGATAACTTCCTACTCTGGAAGGCACAGATCATACCCTACTTGCGTGGCCAGAAAGTTTTCGGCTTTCTTGATGGCACTACCAAGCCGCCACTTCCAACTTTGCCCAACACGGGTAACAACTCAGAAACACCCACTGACAATCCAGAATACCTAATCTGGGTTCAACAAGATCAATTAATACTCAGCACCCTACTCTCCTCCCTTACAGAAGGAATTCTTTCTCAAGTTGTGGGATGCACAACTTCACATGATCTTTGGATCACCCTGGAACGCATGTTCACCTCTCAATCTAGAGCTCGAATCATGCAAGTTCACTATCAACTTGCCACTGCTAAGAAAGCTAGCTCTACCATTCCAGAATACTTCCAAAAATTAAAGAGTTTGGCCGACACCCTTGTTGCCGCTGGGTAGCCCCTTAATGACTTCGAACTTGGGTCCTTTATTCTCGCAGGACTAGGATCGGAATATGATCCATTTGTCACTTCCGTCACCACTCGGGTCGACCCACTTACCACTGATGAATTATATGGACACCTACTTGCTCATGAATCCCGACTGGAACAACATACCCTCCCCACAACTGAAGGCTTTCCCTCAGCCCACATGGCATCCCGCCAAGCACGAGGGAGAGGAAGGAGGAGCCCGACCTCCTTCTCTGGCTCACGGCACCAACAGTCCAACACACGCGGGCACCGTGGCCATGGCAGAGGCGGTCGATCATTTGGCCCAGCTGGCCCCTTCCAACCGGATACTGCTAGCCCCACTCGACCCACATGTCAGGTATGTAACAAGGTTGTTCATACTGCCCTTCAATGCTATAACAGGTTTAATCATGCGTACAATGGTGAGCAATCCCCCAACTCTGCGGCATTCATGACCACTTCCTCATTCAACGACTACAATTGGTATCCGGATACGGGGGCGTCCAATCATCTAACCTCTGATTTCAACAACCTCAACATTCATTCAGAGAAGTATCTAGGAACAGACAAGGTTCAAGTAGGCAATGGCGCCACTCTCCCCATTACTCACACAGGTTCTACCTCTCTACCTACAAACACCCACAAATTCACTCTCAAAAATGTCTTACATGTTCCACAAATCACAAAAAATCTCATTTCCGTTAGTCAATTTACCACCGACAATAATTGTTATCTTGAGTTTCACCCCAAATTTTTCTGTGTCAAGGACCAACTCACGGGACGCACCCTCCATCGCAGACCGAGTAATGCTGGCATGTATTCTTTCTACGCGCCACACTCCACTCCACTCCTCCCTCAAGCTTACATCGGTGCAAGAGCCTCCCTAAATGCTTGGCATGGACGTCTTGGACACCCAACATTACGGACTGTCCGCCGTGTAGTCTCCAAGTCTCACCTTCCAGTCAATCCCAGCAAACCTCCCGCAGTGTGCTCTGCTTGCCAACAACGAAAAAGACATCACCTCTCCTTCCCCCCTTCACCCAATCGTTCTAAATTTCCTTTAGATCTTTTATTTGCTGATGTATGGGGACCTTCCTGTAGCGCCCCAACCCGGACAGCGGATCCGACCCGGTGCACCCGTCGTAGCTTACTGAGAAGACTACAAGATGTCTCATCTCTCGAATACACATCATCAATGACGTAAGAGAAATAAGTGCAGAAACATGTATCACATAAATCTAAACCATCAAAACTGTACACCAACCGATAAAGTGACTGTCAATAATTGTTTATGGACGCAGTCATCTAAGTCTTCAAATGAACTAAGAAAACTGAAATAACAACAAATAGTCTAGATCAATTCCCAAGGTGACTTCTAGACATCCCATTCAGCCCACTCACTGTCGTCTTCTATGAATATCATATCGTAACTAGCCTCATCTGCAAAACAACAGTAGTACCCTTAGCTAAAACGCTAGCAAGTAACCCGCTTATAAGACATACGGGATCAACACATGGCAAGACATGAGTAATATATAGTTCAAGGGATTGATGGGACACATGTCTTGTATAACTTCAAAAATATAGACTAGTAGCATACCAGAACAAGAACCGTAATTCATACGCATTTAACAGTTCAATGACAATCCAGTTACAAACCAATCATACCGTGACGACTCGCGTGATGCATGACAAAATATACACTACACTACACAATCACAAATGCGTATGCAATTTCTTTTCAAAACAGTGCAATGCATGTCACAATGTCCGGTCACATAACTTTATACCCTGTGGTGGGTCACAGCTTATATTTCCACCCCATGACGCACCACAGGTCAACTTTATACCCTGTAATGTGCCACAACTTGTATTTCCATCCCATGACACATTACAGCTCAACTTTATACCCTGTAAGGTGTCAGCTTATATTTCCACCCCATGACACATTACAGCTCAACTTTATACCCTGTAAGGTGTCACAACTTATATTTCCACCACATGACACATTACAGCTCATTTCGCAAACTTTATACCCTGTGCCGAAGCACAGCTCTTGTCAAAACATTATGCAAATGCAAGTGTCATGATGCAAGAATGCAGAACTTCTCATATCAATCACGTTCTTCAAATCACATACAAATGTCAATCAGTCACTCGAGACTCACCTCACTCACACACCTGAGCGTATCCTTTCCGAAAAATCAACATTACCTAAACATTCATTCTAGAACCCAAAGGGTAATGTAGGAACCCTCACATTCCTCTTTTTGAACTCTGTAAAGCCTCATACGTTCATTCCTAACCCCTTAGGTCATTCACGTTGGAGTCCGATTCGAATACCCTACGAATTCTCCACATTTGATTCACCATCTTAAGTCATGTTCCCAAGACTTAGACTAACCTCAATCATGTCCTAAGAAGTCCCTAAGGTCACCCCAAAGGATCCCCTAGCTTCCCTCTTTCTTTCCTTAATTTTCCACAAAACAGGTGGACGTCATACCCTGACGTCGATCGATCGACGTACGTCATACCCAGACGTCGATCGATCAACGTCCATCTGAGGCACGTCGATCTCTCACTCTATCCTACGTCGATCGATCGACGTACATCTGAGACACATCGATCTCTCTCTCATCCTACATCGATCGATCTACGTACATCTGGAATACGTCCGCCCCTCACTTGCTATACGTCGATCGATCGACGTCACCAATTTTCAGAATCTTCATCCTGCGATTTCTGCAGAAACTGCAGATCTAAATCCCAATCGATTTCCAACTTTTGCCCAACCATTCCAAGCCTAATCCTCACTATCAATCCATCCTTAATTCCCCAACACAAATCTTGCACATACACATCAAAGATTCAAGCCTAGAACTCACATCATTCCTCAAATCCACACCCAAAACCTCACCTTTTCCACTCCCCTCTCCTTCCATCCGAAAATAGCACAAATAGGGGTTCAGGGGATTGGGTTTTGCATGATCTTACATAATCAACAACAACAACAATGATTTCAATCCAATAGCAGCCAAATCTCGAAACCAAAAACACATAAATCACATATAGATTCACAGAATGAAACTACTGCATGGTGATCCACTTTTGATATCAAAAATAGGTCTTTTTCTTTCGCAAAACGTAGGAACTTATAAGTAGATTACTTGCCTGTGATTACTCGAAGAAGAATCGAAGAACGGAAGAGGTTTGGATTGAAGATCTTGAAGAATTCTTCACCCAGGGTTGCAATGAGGAGGAAAATCGCCTAAGGGAGGGGAGGAGGCGTCGGTTTTCTCTGAATGAATGAGAAAACTGACGTTCTGTCAGTTTTAATATGGGAAGGGTGAAATTTGGAGTTTCTAAATTATATCCTATTAACTTATTTAACTTAAAGGATTAAATTCTAATTATTCAATTCTAAATTAAATACTAATTAATTCTAAAATTTAATACTTTCAATTAATTCCCATTAATTCTATTACTTAATTCTTTATTCATTACTATTTATGGTCATCAATCCCATTAAATCTCTTTTATCCTTAAATTACTCTACGGAGGGTGCGGGGCATAACATTCCACCCCCCTTACAAAAAGTTTCGTCCTCGAAACTGACATACCTTATTGGAAAAGGTCTGGATACAGTTCCCTCATTTGCTCCTCAAGCTCCCACGTGGCTTCACGCTCCGTATGATTACTCCATTGAACTTTGACATACAGAATCACACGTTTGCGTAGGACTTGATCTTTCCTATCCACGATCTTCATTGGATGTTCTTCATATGAGACATCTTCTTTAACATCCAATGGTTGAGCTTCAAGGATATGGCTCGGGTCCGATACATATTTCCTCAGTTGAGACACATGGAATACGTTATGGACTTGTGACAAACTCGGAGGCAAGGCTAATCGATATGCTCTTTCACCAACTTTACCAAGCACCTCGTATGGACCAATATATCGAGGGTTTAACTTGCCCTTCATTCCGAACCTCGCAACTCCCTTGGTGGGTGAAACCCGTAGATAAACCCTTTTACCTTCCTCAAACTCCAAGGGTCGTCTTTTAGTATCGGCCCAACTCTTACTGCGATCTTGAGCCACCCTGAGCCTCTCTCTTATCACTTTCACTTTCTCAATTGTTTGTTCAACCAATTCTGGTGCCGTGATTGTCCTTTCCCCAACTTCGTCCCAACAAACCGGAGACCTGCACTTTCGTCCGTAAAGAGCTTCAAACGGTGCCATGCCAATTGCACTGTGATAGCTGTTATTATATGAGAACTCCATCAGCTACAGCATGCTATCCCAGTTTCCTTTATCCAAGGCGCACGACCTCAACATGTCCTCTAACGTCTGGATTGTCCTCTCCGATTGTCCGTCCGTTTGGGGGTGGTACGCGGTACTCATTCTTAGCTCGGTACCCATCGCCTTCTGAAATGCCCTCCAAAACTTAGAAGTGAACTTGGGATCACGGTCCGATACAATACTGACGGGGACTCCATGCAAGCTCACAATGTTATCCACATATATGTTGGATAATTTCTCATAAGATATACCATGTGGCATAGCTATGAAGTGAGCTGTCTTTGTCAAGCGGTCTACAATTATCAAATCATCTCATTCCCATATCTGGTCTTGGGTAATCCCATCACGAAGTCCATAGTCACGTGCTCCCACTTCCATTCTGGAATTTCTAGTGGCATCATCAAACCACCAGGTCGTTGATGTTCAGCTTTGACTTGTTGGCATATTAAACATCTCTCAACATACTCCGCTATGCTTCTCTTCATCCCTATCCAGCAATAATTCCTTTTGAGATCCTTATACATCTTTGTGCTGCCGGGGTGGATAGATAACTTTGAGTTATGAGCTTCGCGTAGCAACTCCTTTCGAAGCTTATCATTGTCAGGTACACATAACCGATTCTGGAACCACACACTTCCATCTTTCCTCAAATGGAAATCTTTTACTGGTCCCGTAGACAACTTGTCGTGGATTTCTTTCAGTGTTGTATCATCATACTGCGCTTTTTTGATTATGTCTACCAAGTCTGGGCTGATAGATAGAGCTGTGAGAACATTCGCTACCGAATCCACCACATCGAGACCAAACTCCTCGATCTCTCTTTCCAACGGGGACTGTCTAGCGTGACTAGACTTTCTGCTCAGCGCGTCCGCCACTGTATTTGCTTTACCCGGATGATAGTTGATGGTTAAGTCATAGTCCTTAAGTAACTTCAACCATCTTCTCTGTCGCATATTTAGCGCTTTTTGCGAGAATAGGTACTTCAAGCTCTTGTGATCCGTGAACACTGCACATTTCTCTCCATACAGATAGTGCCTCCAGATCTTAAGAGCAAATACCATAGCTGTGAGCTCCAAGTCATGCGTCGGATAATTCTGCTCATATGGTTTCAACTGTCTTGACGCGTACAAAATGACTCGTCTATTTTGCATCAAGACACAACCTATAAACAGAAGGTTAGTTTAAGACTAGCATATGTATATATAATGCATTAATTGTAATGATGTACATACCTAGTTCTTTCTTGGACGCATCGCTATAGATCACAAAACTGTCGGTGCCGGAGGGTTCTGCCAACACCGGGGCTGTGGTCAATCTCTTCTTGAGCTCAGAAAAGCTCTGTTCGCACTCAGCAGTCCATTCAAACTTAGTCTTGTTCTGCGTAAGTCGGCTCAATGGAACTGCTATGGTGGAGAATCCCTCGACAAACTTCCTATAGTAGCCTGCCAAGCCTAGGAAGCTTCTGACTTCGGTCACATTTGTGGGTCTTGGCCATTCTGTGATGGCTTCTATCTTCTTAGGATCCACAGAAATCCCATCCTCCGAAATCACGTGACCGAGAAAGGCTACACTTCTTAGCCAGAATTCACACTTGCTGAATTTGGCATAGAGCTTCTGTTGCCTCAAAATTTCCAACACCACTCTCAAATGTTCCGCATGAGCTTGCTCGTCAGGGGAGTAGACTAAAATGTCATCAATGAACACCACTACGAATTGGTCCAACTGTTCTCGGAATACGGTGTTCATCAAATCCATAAAGGCTGCTGGGGCGTTAGTTAATCCAAAAGGCATCACTAAGAATATCGAGTTCGAAAAGCTGTTTTAGGTACGTCTCCTGTTTCACAAGTAACTGATGATACCCCTGACGAAGATCAATCTTTGAAAACCATCGGGCTCCCTTTAGTTGATCAAATAAATCCTCACTCCTTGGTAGAGGATATTTGTTCGTGATGGTGATCTTATTCAACTCTCAGTAATCAATACACAACCTCATGCTGCCATCTTTATTCTTCACAAATAATACTGGAGCTCCCCAAGGTGATACACTGGGACGAATCAACTCTTATCTAACAGCTCCTGAAGTTGTCCCTTTAACTCCTTAAGTTCAGCTGGAGCCATTCTGTAAGGTGTCTTAGATATAGGCTCGGCTCCTGGGATCAAATTGATTTCGAACTCCACTTCTCTCGATGGAGGAACTCCCGGTAAATCCTCCGGAAATACGTCCTTGAACTCATTGATTACCGGAATCTGATCTATGGAGGGAACTTCTTGCTTAGCATCTACAGCATACACCATAAATCCCTCTGCTCCTTTTTGCAAAGCCTTAATCGCTGTCAAGTATATCTTCTTTGGGGCTTTTGTTAACTTGACGTTTCCTTGTACCGTTATTTCATTCATCTTAGGATCCTTAACAGTCACTTGCTTAAGTTTACAGTCAATATTGGCATGATTCTTGGTCAGCCAATCCATGCCCAATATCACATCAAAATCCCTCATCGGAATTGGAACTAGTGTCACGGAAAACACCTTCCCATCCAACTCCAACTCACAGTCTTTGTACTGGTGGTGTGAAACCAGCACTTGTTCGCTGGCTGCCTGCACCCTGAAGGGGGTTTCAAGCCATTCGGGTAGACAGTCGAGTCCTTTGACGAACCGCTTAGAAATGAATGAGTGACTCGCTCCACTATCAAACAACACGTTCGCAGATACTTTATTAACTAGAATCACACCTAAACGCAAAGAGTGTAGCACTTGAAGGTTTTCATATAAAGCACATTTAATCTCCATCTTAAACGACTAAAATTCAATTTAATCAACTAATATTTAACTTAAGTCGTACCTGTCACAACGTGCGTACCCTCCTGTACTTCGGCGTCCGTCATCGCATGGACTCTCGCGTTGGGCCTGCCCCTCTGCTGCTGTGCCGGTCCTGCTTCTCCCTGTGGCTTTTGTTTCCACTCGGGGCAATCCTTTATTCTATGGCCGGTCTTCCCACACTTGAAGCACGCTCTGGTCTTTTTCCAACATTCACCCACATGGCTTTTCTGGCACTGTGGGCATACTACTGGTGCTTGGCGGTCGGGCTGATTCTGTTGCGGTGCCCTCTGAATTGGTCCTATCTGCCCCTTCCTGGGAATTTTGACCCAACGTCTGGGTCTACCTCCACTTCTCTCTTCCCTCGGTCTCTTACTGGTTTCGTCACGAGCCTCTCTAGGCTGTGACCTGCGCATGTCACTCTCCACCAGTAACATGCATCCAACATCTCTTCGAACATTTTTAGACTATACCCTGCTATAGCCGTCCGTATGCGGGGGTTCAAACCTTCCTCGAATTTCAGCATCTTCATCCTGTTGTTTTCCAACACCATGGGCGTGAATTTGCCCAAGGCATGGAATCTATCGGCATAGTCGGAAACGGACATCCTCCCTTGTTCAAATTTATCGAACTGCCTCATCTTCTCCAAAATGGCAGTTTCAGACACATAGTAATCCTTGTAGGCCTGTACGAACTGTCTCCACAGAATAGGGGGAGTCATCTTGGGTAAAATACCATTCCACCACGCGTTTGCTCTGCCGATCAGCAACGGTGTGGCTACATCCACTTTCAGTTCCTCAGGCACTTGTACTAGGCTGAAGCATTTCTCAATCTCATTCAGCCAAAATCCTGCCACCTCTGGATCAGTGGTCCCTTCAAAGGTGGGGGCATGCATCTTCCGCATCTCCCCAATATAGTAACGAATGCCGTGCTGAGGCGGTGGTGGCGGAGGGGGTTGTTGTTGCTGCTGAGCAACTCCTTGTGCTATCACTGTGATAGCGTCTATCAGTGCCTGGGGTACTAACACTGGTGGTGGTGGAGGGTTCTCGTTCCCATTGCCACCGTTTCCTTGGTTATCTCTTCGGGGAGGCATTTTCTGCAAGATCACGCTTATTAGCATTCAGTAATTCCAAAAGTAAATACTGAAGGCCCATATGCGTTGTACAAGGCGGAATTCGTAAACTATAATAAAATAACATTAATTGAGTAAATTTTATCGCGCTCGCACACACACCCATCCCAATCAAACTTATATTTAAGATCATATACTTAGATCTATGGATCAACTTAGGGTCAAAATCATAACTTAAGACTCTATATGACATAACCTAGGTCTCCGAGGTAGATTTGAAGGCTAGTCTCTGATACCACCTGTAGCGCCCCGACCCGGACAGCAAATCCGACCCGGTTCACCCGTCGTAGGTTACTGAGAAGACTACAAGACGTCTCATCTCTCGAATACACATCATCAATGACGTAAGAGAAATAAGTGCGGAAACATGTATCACATAAATCTAAACCATCAAAATGGTACACCAACCGATAAAGTGACTGTTAATAATTGTTTATGGACGCAGCCATCTAAGTCTTCAAATGAACTAAGAAAACTGAAATAACAAGAAATAGTCTAGATCAATTCCCAAGGTGACTTCTAGATATCCCATTCAGCCCACTCACTATCGTCTTCTATGAATATCATGTCGTAACTAGCCTCATCTGCAAAACAACAGTAGTACCCTTAGCGAAACCGCTAGCAAGTAACCCGCTTATAAGACATACGGGATCAACACATGTCAAGACATGAGTAATATATAGTTCAAGGGATTGATGCGGCACATGTCTTGTATAACTTCAAAAATATAGACTAGTAGCATACCAGAACAAGAACCGTAATTCATACGCATTTAACAGTTCAATGACAATCCAGTTACAAACCAATCATACCGTGACCACTCGCGTGATGCATGACAAAATATGCGTTACACTACACAGTCACAAATGCGTATGCAATTTCTTTTCAAAACAGTGCAATGCATGTCACAATGTCCGGTCACATAACTTTATACCCTGTGGTGGGTCACAGCTTATATTTCCACCCCATGACGCACCACAGCTCAACTTTATACCCTGTAATGTGCCACAGCTTATATTTCCACCCCATGACACATTACAGCTCAACTTTATACCCTGTAAGGTGTCACAGCTTATATTTCCACCCCATGACACATTATAGCTCAACTTTATACCCTGTAAGGTGTCACAGCTTATATTTCCACCCCATGACACATTACAGCTCATTTCGCAAACTTTATACCCTGTGCCGAAGCACAGCTCTTGTCAAAACATTATGCAAATGCAAGTGCCATGATGCAAGAATGCAGAACTTCTCATATCAATCACGTTCTTCAAATCACATACAAATGTCAATCAGTCACTCGAGACTCACCTCACTCACACACCTGAGCGTATCCTTTCCGGAAAATCAACATTACCTAAACATTCATTCTAGAACCGAAAGGGTAATGTAGGAACCCTCACATTCCTCTTTTTGAACTCTGTAAAGCCTCATACGTTCATTCCTAACCCCTTAGGTCAGTCACGTTGGAGTCCGATTCGAATACCCTACGAATTCTCCACATTTGATTCACCATCTTAAGTCATGTTTCCAAGACTTAGACTAACCTCAATCATGTCCTAAGAAGTCCCTAAGGTCACCCCAAAGGATCCCCTAGCTTCCCTCTTTCTTTCCTTAATTTTCCACAAAACAGGTGGACGTCATACCCTGACGTCGATCGATCGACGTACGTCATACCCAGACGTCGATCGATCAACGTCCATCTGAGGCACGTCGATCTCTCACTCTATCCTACGTCGATCGATCGACGTACATCTAAGACACATCGATCTCTCTCTCATCCTACATCGATCGATCCACGTACATCTGGAATACGTCAGCCCCTCACTTGCTATACGTCGATCGATCGACGTACGTCATACCCTGACGTCGATCGATTGACGTCACCAATTTTCAGAATCTTCATCCTGCGATTTCTGCAGAAACTGCAGATCTAAATCCCAATCAATTTCCAACTTTCTCCCAACCATTCCAAGCCTAATCCTCACTATCAATCCATCCTTAATTCCCCAACACAAATCTTGCACATACACATCAAAGATTCAAGCCTAGAACTCACATCATTCCTCAAATCCACACCCAAAACCTCACCTTTTCCACTCCCCTCTCCTTCCATCCGAAAATAGCACAAATAGGGGTTCAGGGGATTGGGTTTTGCATGATCTCACATAATCAACAACAACAACAATGATTTCAATCCAATAGCGGCCAAATCTCGAAACCAAAAACACATAAATCATATATAGATTCACATAATGAAACTACTGCATGGTGATCCACTTTTGATATCAAAATAGGCCTTTTTCTTTCGCAAAACGTAGGATTTTATAAGTAGATTACTTGTCTGTGATTACTCGAAGAAGAATCGAAGAACGGAAGAGGTTTGGATTGAAGATCTTGAAGAATTCTTCACCTAGGGTTGCAATGAGGAGGAAAATCGCCTAAGGGAGGGGAGGAGGCGTCGGTTTTCTCTGAATGAATGAGAAAACTGACGTTCTGTCAGTTTTAATATGGGAAGGGTGAAATTTGGAGTTTCTAAATTATATCCTATTAACTTATTTATATTAAAGGATTAAATTCTAATTATTCAATTCTAAATTAAATACTAATTAATTCTAAAATTTAATCCTTTCAATTAATTCCCATTAATTCTATTACTTAATTCTTTATTCATTACTATTTATGGTCATCAATCCCATTAAATCTCTTTTATCCTTAAATTACTCTACGGAGGGTGCGGGACATAACACTTCCCCTATTCCTTCAATAAATGGTGAACGTTATTACGTTCGTTTCGTTGACGATTTCAGTCGCTATACATGGCTTTTCCCTATTCATGCAAAATCTGATGTATTTCGCATTTTTACTCATTTCTGCAACCAAGTTGAACGTTTATTTGATCGTAAGATTAAAACCCTACAATCTGACAATGGCGGTGAATTTCAAAAACTAGACTCGTTTCTCTCCACTCATGGCATTTCTCATCGTCTAACATGCCCACACACTCACCAACAAAATGGGTCTGTCGAATGCAAACACCGTCACATCATCGAAACAGGCCTCACTCTCCTAAGCCATGCCTCCCTTCCACATCATTTCTGGGTCGATGCCTTCACCATAGCATGCTACCTAATTAATCGCCTCCCCACTCCTATCCTATAACATAAATCACCTTATGAACTTCTCTTCCACCAACACCCGATTATACATTCCTAAAAACCTTCGGTTGTGCGTGTTGGCCACTCCTACGCCCCTATAATCAACATAAAATCCAATTTCGCTCCACACAGTGTATCTTCCTCGGGTACATCAACAATCATCATGGTTACAAATGTCTT
Source organism: Eustoma russellianum (assembly GCA_036186865.1). Taxonomy (NCBI): domain Eukaryota; kingdom Viridiplantae; phylum Streptophyta; class Magnoliopsida; order Gentianales; family Gentianaceae; genus Eustoma; species Eustoma russellianum. Next base: position 2,137,829 of record AP025046.1, read on the forward strand.
GATCTCAATTCTGGCAAAACATATATCTCTCGTAATGTCATCTTCGATGAAACTCTATTTCCTTAATCCTCAAACAACCAACCGCCGTCCCCCACCCCAGCTTCACCGCCCACTGTTATGCTGCCCCCCATTCCACTTCCCGCCCACATACCACCAACCTCAAACCCTTCCCCCACCTATCCCACATCGGTCGAACCTTCTAACCCCAATCCACTTTCGCCGTCAAGCTCCAGTCCATCCCTTAGACAACTGCCGTCCCCTACTCACCCTCCCACTGACCATCATACCTCATCCATCTCTCATACAAACCAACACCCAATGCAAACAAGATCAAAAGCTAATATTCATAAACCCAAACAACTAACGGATGGAACCATACGCTACCCCCTTCCACACGCCTTACTTATCACTTCCCAGTCTCACTCCCCTGAACCCATATCCTACACCACTGCTTCAAATCTCCTGAGTGGTGCCAAGCCATGACACTTGAGTTTGATGCCCTTCTTCGCAATGGCACCTGGACCCTTGTTCCCCCTACTCCCTCTTTGAATATGTAGGTTGCAAATGGGTTTTTCGCATCAAAAGGAAAGCTGATAGTACCCTAGACAGATACAAAGCTCGTCTCGTTGCCAAGGGATTTCACCAACAACCTGGCATTGATTATCATGACACTTACAACCCCGTGGTAAAACCCACTACTATTCGAATTGTCTTATTTATTGCTGTTTCTCTTCGTTGGACCATCCAACAAATAGACGTACAAAATGCATTTCTCCATGGCTTTCTTGATGAAGAAGTTTATATGTCACAACCGCCAGGTTTTGTTCATCCACAGTATCCTAATCACGTTTGTAAGCTCCGCAAGGCACTCTATGGCTTAAAGCAAGCCCCTCGTGCATGGTTTTTTCGTCTCAGTACACGCCTAACAGAGCTCGGGTTCTCTAGCTCTAAGTCTGACACTTCTCTTTTTATCTACATCTCAGCAGAAACCATCATCCATATCCTGATATATGTTGACGACATAATCATCACATGATCTAATACTGCAGCGATCAAAAATCTTCTATCTTGCTTACATGCCGACTTTGCCATCAAAGAACTCGGCCCATTACATTACTTTCTTGGCGTTGAAGTCATACCCACATCTGATGGTTTATTTCTTACTCAACAAAGGTACATTCTTGATCTTCTTAAACGCACCAAAATGGACAATGCGAAGCCTATATCATCTCCAATGAGTGCCGCACATGCGCTATCTCTATTTTCTGGAGGCCCATACTCGGATGTCACTCAATATCGCAGTACAGTTGGTGCCTTACAATACCTCTCGCTCACACGCCCGGACATCTCCTTCGTTGTAAACAAAGTGTGCCAATTTATGCATAGACCAACTACTCATCACTGGCAAGCTGTAAAACGGATCCTACGGTATCTTAAGCACACCATCTCTCACGGCTTGCTGATACGCCGAGCCACATCTACTAAACTCGAAGCATATTCTGACGCAGATTGGGCTGGATGTCCAGATGATCGGAAATCCACAAACGGGTATTGTGTTTTCCTTGGTCCGAACATTATTTCTTGGAGCTCACGCAAACAACCAACGGTGTCGCGTTCCAGTACAGAATCAGAATACCGCGCCCTTGCAGCGACGGCATCTGAGCTTATATGGCTCCAATCTCTCTTACGCGAGCTGGGCATATACCTTCCACAACCTCCGACGCTATGGTGTGATAACATTGGTGCTACATATCTCTCCTCTAATCCAGTATTTCATGCACGCACAAAACACATTGAAATTGATTTTTATTTCGTCCGAGATCGCATCACAAATCGTTGCCTTGATGTTCGATATCGCTGCACTTAAGATCAACTTGCTGACATTCTTACCAAACCACTTGTCTCACGACAGTTTCTTACACTTCGAGCCAAACTCAACGTCCAACCACAGCCGTTGACTTTGCGGGGGCGTGTCAAAGCATATCTTGATGATAAGGATAAATGTGAAGATTAGAAGATCAAAACTTCAAAACTCAAATTCATTTAGATACTCTATCTTATCTTTATCCGTTTGTACTTTGGATACTTCATCTTATCATCTGTTGTATTTTGTATTTGAAATATTATCTTGTAAACAGATGTAACCACCTTTGGATTTACGATACTTGTAATCGCATATATGAATGGAAACGTTGCCAAGCTCACGCAAGGAAGTGAAGCGGCAGTTAACAAACTCCTCTGTGTAATTTCCATTACGTTTGTGTTTATCTATCTTTTACGTAATTCTGTAATCTTCAATACAATGGGTCTGTTTGAGATGCGATTATAAGGTTGATATGAATCGTCAAACTTGAATAAATACTTTTTTTGTGTTTCTTTGAGATTTTCGCCAAGAAACTGGATGCAACAAATGGCCATTATGAAAATATAAGATATTTAGGCCATTATGAAAATATAAGATAGTTAATTCGGTAAGTGATCTACTCATTGTAATAAGCTTTTAATTAGTTTTTACAGCTAACTTCATACTACTTTAAGTAAAAGTTACTTTTATTTAGTAGAAAAGTATAAAAGTGAAAATAAATAAATTAAAACTTTGTGGAAAGAAGTATATTTGATTTACGTCGTGCACCAAATGTAACTATATAGTCTATGTGTTCTAGAAATATTGTTACAATTAGTCAAACATACATTTGGTCAAACACAATCTAAAAGTAAAATTTTAAAGTATTTTACATATATTTTAATGTAATTTAGTTCTACAAGATGTTAATTACTATTTTATCAAACTATTAAGTTGATTTTTATAAAATTTAGATCTTAGTTGATATTTGCTCAGATATTTGTTTGATTAGGCATGGAAATAATATTTTTAGACGAGGTAGTAATTACTTTTGCTATTTCTTTTTCTTAATTTCATTGATCATTCGTTCAAGTAATGGAGGCTATATCGCTTGTTGATTTTAGTACGACTTATTAAATTAAGGAAGTAGTGGATTTGGTGGTGAAAAGAAACATGTGAGAAAGACAAGCTAACTTGCTTTGTGATCTTGAAAAATTCAAAATGTGTTGACACTTTGACACAATTTCTTGTTAAAGTCTTCCCGTTTAAATTCAAAGTAGTTTCCTAGACGATGTAAAATAAAAAATTCAATGGTTTTTTTAGAGTAGATGTCTTTATTCGATGGCTATGAGGTATTAAGATTAAACTCGTTTCAACATAAAAAACGAACGATAAGGTTCTAACACCGATAAGGTTCTAACACCCAAGATGCAACTGCTAAAAATCAAACTGACGACATATTATAATTCAATTTATATTCCGAATACAGCAAATGTAGAGGTTTAGATCTTCTAACCCCATTTTTTTCATCTCCTTTGTGACCGTGCGACACGTGGCAGCAAGGTGGATGGTGAAGCTAGATACGGCTGTGATGATGTCTGAATTGATCACCAAGTAATCGTTTGATGTGGTGCCGTTAGAACTCCGTCAATTGTCTGTAGCAAGGGAACTGCTGACCTACACAAAGAGAAAGAGTCAGAGGACCCGGGATTTATGGCCCCGGGTAATACCCTCCGACGCTCAAGTCAGTCTGGGCCATTTTGTAAGAGAGGTTTATATATGAATGAAGGTTTTTAGGAACTGAGAGGTTCTCGTAAAACCTGTGTTTTCACCGTGAGGAAGATGAGTAATTTCTGTGGATTTGTTGTTACCTTTTTCCTCTCTCTTGCTGTTCGGCCTTTTTTATGTGACGGCTTGGGCCAATGCATGTGCAGAGCTTTGATATTGTGACAGGCAAGGAGGTCAGTCAGATGACAGTTGCTCTTGCATGCTCGCCACGTGACTCAATGCTGAGCTGAATAAGCTGGTTTGGGGCATCTGGCTGGGAGTTTTGCCCGGTAGAATTACCTGGGGTAAACTCCTTGAACCGAGATGAAGTCTTCTAGAAGCGCTTTAAAGTGCCCGAGATGGCTGATGGTGTGGGACCAACATGCCGAGATGAAAGTGGCCGACTCTAAAGAGCAATGAGCAGCCTTTTGTGATGCTCGTGGCTGATGCCAGTAAGGGTGGTAGGAGTCCAGTGAGTGGATCAGATCTTTGGCCGAGTTCAACTCTTTGGCCGAGATGGGACTGCGGGCCGAGATGAGACCTTGGAACCAAAGATGATTTAGGCCTTTTAACCGAGGTAAGTTCCTTAACCCCTTGAGGGTACCGAGAGCATATGGCCGAGACAACCATAAAGTCAAGTGGGTGTGATGATGATGGGACCCTACAACCGAGATGAGTTGAGGTAGGGTCAGCTTGCCGAGATAAGAGCATCCGACTTTGAAGGGCTAGTGAGCCTGCTTGGGACACTCGTTGTTGACATTATTAGGCTGACCCGAGAACGGCGAATAGTGGCGTTGAGGCTTTGCATCACTCTGTGACCGAGATGGTATTGCGGGCCGAGGTGTGACCCTTGAAGACAATTTTAGGACCTAAGTGCTGTTCACGTGGTCGAGATGAAAACCTCTGACTTTAACTGTGGGGCCCCGGAGTTATGCTATCGTAATGATTCTCAAGAGTCCGGGACAAACCTCAGTACCACATGTGGCCGGGTCGGTTACTGGGCCGAGCCAACACACTTAGCCATCCTGATACACTTGCTTTAGCGTTGACTGTTGTTGACTAACGGGGAATATTTTTTGGTTCATCAATTGCCCCCCAGATTAGCTTGGCCGATCTGACTTGAGAGGGCGAGCTGATCTGTGCAGATCTTTCTTGCGTTCTTTCATTAATAAAGAGCTGAATTCTAATTTCGTCATTCATTGCATCCATCGAGGCGCAGAGCACGCAGTAGTAATGATAATGTCTAGCCGGAATCGATTGGGATTCTGACCAGATTCTTTTGTACGCTGCTGGAACCCTTTCAGGTTGTGTACGTGTCAATCCAGGATTGGTTCAGTTCCTGTATTTACTGTTTACCGCGTGGCCCGAAGCATTAATTATGCAACCTTTTTGAATTCTTGCCGTTTCGCGGATCGAGGGTTATTTACTTCAGGTGACCCTTGGGTTGCCGAGATGCAGCCCTATAAATTGGTTTCACTGAGAACTTTCTTACTCTTTATCCACTTGTAGCTTCCGTTCCGGCTTATCCTTTCTTCTCCGGCGAATTCTGCATTTTCCGGCCAATTTTTGTCACCGTCAGCCCTCGTTCCTCTTTCGTGTTCCTTTTCCCGTCAGAAATTCTGTAAGTGCCTCTTTTGCTTTTCATAATGTCTACCTCTTCCCGCGATTCTCAAGACATTTCTGAAGGCGGTGTTTATGCCGCTGGGAGCGGAGAAGATATTGCTTCTCCATCCTCTTCTGGCGGATCTTCTTCCGCCGATGAGCGGCCCATCCGCACTTTAGTCCAGTTCACCGGAGACTCTGCTCAGTCCAGCAGAGCTTTGACGGTGATTATCTCTTCGCCGGAGCCTGTGAGGGTTGTCCCCACTCCGGCGTCCGTGAATCCCCCGGCCCCAGCTAGGAATCCTTCTCATTTTTCTGGGGTCATTGAGAGAGGTCGGCCTTCTCCCATGGTTCAGGAAACTGAATCAACTTTGACTGAGGCCGACCTGGAGAGGATCTGCAAACACTATAAGATTGATAGGGCTCGGTTCCAACCCCTTCTTCCTTTACCGGGTCAGACGGCTTATGACCCACCCAGAAACTATGAAGCAGTCTATGAAGATTACTTTAAGTCGGGTTTCAGTCTTCCTGTTCCTGAGCCCGTAACTCGTATTATGCGAGCTTATAGGCTTAGACTTCCCCAGATCCAACCAAATGGCCTTAAACTTATTTTTTTGTTATATTCTTCTCCTTAGACTTATCGATTTTCCTTTCAACACTACTATCTTCCGCGCTCTTTTTGCCTGTCGGTCTTCGCACAGTTGGTATTATTTCAGCAAGCGAAGGACCGACATTGACTTCCCCTTTGCCATCAATATTCCTTCTTCCAACAAAAGGTGGAAGGAGAAATTCTTCTACATTCTTCGTTCTGAGCTGCCAAGCGAGACTATCTGGAGGCATGGCCGAATTCACAACAAATGGCCGGGCCAGGAGTACCGCGATGAAGCAGACAGAATTCGATCTGTTCCAATCATCATTGATTGGCGCAAAGTAGATTCTGAGATTTGGGCTGCTGCTGATGTGCCCCACTCAGCTGTTGGTGACAATTTTCGGCCTCCTTCTCCAGATCAGATAACTACCATCCGAGGTGGTCATTGGAGTCCTTTGAATTTGCATTATTTTCAAACTTCTTGTCAGTTTCTAATTTTTTACCCTGGATGCAGGCGCAATGGTTGGCCCCAGATCCCGAGCTGAGATAATGTCGGAGACCCAAGCCAGGAAGAGGCTCCGGAGGGAAAGGCGATTAGCAGCAATGGCCTCTGGAGGGGCTTCTACATCGGCTGCGCCCCCGGCCTCTAGTGCTGATATCGCCGTCGAACCCGAACCGGCAGAGCTTGAGCCAGGTAAAGTCCTTTACCGCAGAATTTTTCCCTGTATCTTTGGTTTATATTTTGACTCATCTGTTCTCCTTTGCAGCTCTGCCGATTATGATTGCTGATGAAGAACCTGAGACTGTGGTCCAGCCTCAGGTTTCAGTTAATTCTGAGGTCCCGAAGATGCCGGGGACGGCTCCAGCCTTCGCCCCCGGAAAGACAACGGGGTGAAGGCTCCAGTAACCGTGACCCGGGGCCTTCTCAACCCCCGGAGGAAGTTATTGCTGAACCGGCTGAGGAGAACCCTGCCTCAACCTGGAAATCTTCAAGACCCAATCCTGATTGGGTTCAACGAAGGGGATACAGCTCAGGATCCAGCCGTTGCTGAGAGGCTGAATAGGGTAGCAGTCCTTCCGGCGGATGCTGAGCTGTGTGGGTCGGTCACATTCCCGACTCTAATTGATGCCTTCATGTCTAACATGGCTCTGGTAAGTAATTTCCCTTAAATAGTTCTTTCTAGAGAATAAGTTTATTCCATTTAACCTTGTCCCTTGAATAGATTCGCAGCCAAGAATGGAGGTGGTGACCCGGTGCAAACGTTTTCTTGAAGAGTCAGTGGCGGCTCGGAGACAACTTGAGGAGTCTGAGAAGAGACGAGCCGAACTGACTCAGAAGACCACTGACTTGGAAGCGGGGATGAACCAACTTCGGCAAAAGGCTGAAGATGCCGAGATGAGATTGGCCACCTCCAACTCTAGGGTGGATGAGTTGGAAAATAAAGTGGCTGATCTGGAGCTGGCCTCTACTCATCAATTAATGAGGTTGAGTTTTGAAGAAAAACATGGCTGATCTGGCGCAGAAACTCGAGTCTGAGCAGAAGATGAACAATTTGCTGCGCCAGAAATTAATTGACGCCGAGATCAAGGCGATTCAAGCTTCAGAAATCCCGCTTTTTCGAAGAGAATCTGCTTTTGATCCAGGGTCAGCCATGGAGGTCGGCCAGAGGAATGCCATTGAGGCCTGCGCCCAAGTTCATCCTGATTTGAACAGAGAAGATCCTCGAATAGCCCAACTTTTCAACCCCCAGGCAGCTCAAGACTTTGACGAACTATTTCAAAGATTCGTAGATGGAGCTGACTTGAGAGAGGACGACAAGATGAGTAGGCTTAGGACTCTTCATTGTTCTTTTTTAGGCCAGGCATCAACGTGTATTCCTTTGTTTGCATGAATGGAATCTTTAAGCTTTTTGTCTCAATTATTTCCTCAGTCTTTAGTTTGGAACTAACTTATCGTATCAGTCAATATAAACCAATTAATTCTCTTGAATCATAATCCAAATTATCAAGTCAGAATGAAACCTGTCATTGGATCCGAGCTCAAAACTTTTGAAATCAGGCTGACTTGAAGTCGGCTTTGAGGTTTTGTTTGATTTAGCTGTGACTGATTTTCAAGAATCTTGAGGACCCTGCTTCCTCATTCTTTTTGATAAGTTCCTCCCTTTAAGGGGATTTTATGAATCCCTTCTGGCTCTTGTCCCGGACCTGCCGAGGTCCTAACCTTCTAGTTTTTATCTCAGTATCTCCCAGAACTAACTTAACAAATTTGTTAAGTTTTTTGCCTCAGATCTTCCGATGTCTTAATGTTTCTGGACCTTAGATTCATAAGGGGTTCCTGGCCTTAAATAAATTCAAGAATTTTGTTTTAAGAGCTGCATAAGGTTTCTGCCTCAGTCTTGCCGAGGTCTTGATCTGCCGTTTTAATGGTCTTTCGTCTCGGACTTGCCGAGGTTTTAGTATTCTCTTTTATCAGACATTTACCTCAAACTTACAAGGTCTTTTGCCTCGGACCTGCCGAGGTCTTAATGTACCCTTTAGCGGGCATTTGCCTCGAACCTGCGAGGTCTTTTGCCTCGGACCTGCCGAGGTCTTAATGTACCCTTTAGCGGGCATTTGCCTCGAACCTGCGAGGTCTTTTGCCTCGGACCTGCCGAGGTCTTAATGTACCCTTTAGCGGGCATTTGCCTCGAACCTGCGAGGTCTTTTGCCTCGGACCTGCCGAGGTCTTAATGTACCCTTTAGCGGGCATTTGCCTCGAACCTGCGAGGTCTTTTGCCTCGGACCTGCCGAGGTCTTAATGTACCCTTTAGCGGGCATTGCCTCGAACCTCGAGGTCTTTTGCCTCGGACCTGCCGAGGTCTTAATGTACCCTTTAGCGGGCATTGCCTCGAACCTGCGAGGTCTTTTGCCTCGGACCTGCCGAGGTCTTAGAGGATTTTTCGCTCTACTCAAGTCGTGTTCTGACTGACTTTTGAAAGTGGCATCACAAAGAACTTGTGTTTATATACAAAACAGCTGCAGTTTACATCATTGATGCAGAAGTCTGAGATGGGAAACATGCCAGGTCCGTGGAAGAGTTCTCCCTTCCAAGTTTGTAACTTGTAAGCTCCTGTTGGGAATACTTCTACAATGCGATAAGGGCCTTCCCATTTGGAATTAAAGGTTCCTAATGACTCAGCATGACTGACTTCATTGTCTCGCATCACTAAGTCTCCCACTCGAAAAGATCTCGGTCGTACTCGGGAGTTGTAATGCTGAGAGATCAGATTCTTGTACTGGGCCATGCGAATGTGAGCTCGGTCCCTCTTCTGCTCTAGTTCATCTAGATTTATCCGCAATTCTTGACTGTTATTCACAGCAGAGTGACAATCGACTCGTGTTGAGGTGGAGCCTATCTCTGCAGGAATGACAGCTTCTGTGCCGTACACTAGTGAAAAAGGTGTTTCTTTCGTTGAAGTTGAGGGAGTTGTCCGGTATGCCCATAGGACGCTGGGTAATTCTTCAACCCAACTTGTGCCCACTTTGTCTAATCGCTTCTTAAGTCCATCCTTGATAATTCTGTTCGCAAGTTCAACTTGGCCATTTGACTGTGGATGTGCCACTGAGGTAAAGCGTTGCTTAATGTGCAGATCAAGACACCAACTCTTTACCGGATCTTCAGCAAATTGGCGTCCGTTGTCTGAGATCAAGACCTGAGGTAAGCCAAACCGGCAGATGATGTTTTTCCATAAGAACCTTTTGACTTGAGCCCCAGTTATGGTGGCCAAGGGTTCAGCCTCTATCCATTTAGTAAAGTAGTCAATTGCTACCAACAGGAATCTGACCGAGCCAGGAGCTCGTGGTAGAGGTCCCACCAAGTCCATACCCCATTGCACAAACGGCCAAGGACTAGAAATACTGGTCATTTCATGGCTCGGCAAATTAAAAGATGGAGCATGAGCCTGACATGATGAGCACTTTTTGACCAGCTCTTCCGCATCTTTGCGAATTGTGGGCCAGTAATACCCTGCCAAGTAGCACTTACGGGCCAATGAGCGTGCTCCAGAATGACTCCCACATATGCCCAAGTGCATTTCTCGGAGAATGTAATCTCCTTCGTCCTCAGGTACGCAGCGCAACCATGGTTGGGAGAATGATTTCCTATACAAGTGATATTAAAGAGTGCATACCTGGATGCCTTCAGTCGAAGTCGCCGAGCTCGCGACTTATCCTCAGGTTGAATCTGATGTTGTAGGTAAGTGATTATCTCATCCATCCAGGTGTTATGATAGTCTTGTTGTAAGACTTCATTTCCATCAAAAGCGCGATGTCTCACCAATTCTACAACAATCCTTTTTCCAATGGTGGCCGGGGTGGATGAAGCTAGTCGAGATAGTGCATCAGCACGCTTGTTTCCGACCTAGGGATATGCTCAACACTAAAATGCTCGAACATTCCTCTTAGATGCTGAACTTTGGCCAGATACCGCTTCATATTGTCTTCCTTTGCCTCATAGTCTCCGTTAATCTGTGAGACTATGAGCTGCGAATCACTTCGGCGGTTATCTGCTGTGCCCCCCTTTCCGAGCTAAGCTCAACCCAGCAATCAGTGCTTCATACTCAGCCTCATTGTTAGTAGCCTCGAAATCAAAACGTAAGGCATATTCGGTCTCTTCCTCGTGAGGATTCACTATTAAGAGACCAGCACCACTTCCTTCCCTTGAGGAAGATCCGTCTACATACAAAGTCCAACTCTGCTGAGGGAGGATCTTCCTCAACTGAAATGCCCTCAGCCAAAAATCAGCCAAGGCCTGAGCTTTAATAGGTACGTGATTGTAACTGATGTCATACTCGGCAAGTTCCATTGCCCACTTGGCAGCTCGACCTGATGTGTCCGGCCGAGATAGAATCTGCCTTAGGGGCTGATCCGTCACCACGACTATAGGATGAGCTTGAAGGTAGGGACGGAACTTCCTAGCCGCCACCACTAATGCCAATGACTTTCTCAGTTTGGGTATCGCACCTCGGCCCCATGCAAGACTTTACTTGCAAAGTAGATAGGCTTCTGAACTGCATCCTGCTCTCTGAGCAAACTGCACTCACCGCTTCATGACAGGTGGACAAATAGATGTACAATGTCTCTCCTGGAACAGGAGAGGTCAACATGGGCACCTCAGCCAGATGTGCCTTTAAGCCATCAAATGCCTCTTGGCATGTTCATCCCAGAGAAAAGCTGTTCTTTCTTCAAAATTTGGAAAAAGGCAACGATCTCTCAGCTGACTTGGAGAGAAATCTGCTCAAGCCGCAATTCGCCCCGTCAACCTCTGAACTTCTTTAATGTTCCGAGGTGGGTGCATATTTTCCAAAGCTTCAATCTTAGCTGGGTTGGCCTGCACTCCTTCTTTGGAGACCATACCCCAAAAACTTTCCTGTTCGCACCCCAAAGGTACACTTCTTTGGGTTCAGCCTCATGCAGACTCTCTTAGGATGACAAATACTTCGCGCAAATTCGAGATATACTGATCAAGGACCTTGCTTTTAATCAGCATATCGTCGATGTAGACCTCCATAATTCGGCCTATTTGATTTGAACAACAAGTTAACCAGACGTTGATAAGTTGCCCCAGCATTCTTTAAACCAAAAGGCATACTGATGTAGCAGTAAGTGCCGACCTCAGTTATAAAGGAGGTCTTTTCTCGGTCCTCTTTTGCCATCATGATCTGATGGTAACCCTTAAAGGCATCCAAGAAATCAAAGACCTCATACCCCAAGTAGAATCTACCAATCTATCAATCTTCGGTAGGGGGTAGCAATCTTTTGGGCAGGCTTTGTTCAAGTCTGTATAATCAACGCACATTCTCCAGCTTTTGTCCGGCTTAGGGACCACAACCGGGTTAGCCAACCAATTGGGTACAAGACTTCTTCGATGAACTTCGCCACCAAGAGTTTCTCAACCTCCCCTGCAATCACTTTGTTCCTCTCTGGTGCAAAGTTTCTTTTTTTCTGCTTAATGGGCCTGACCTGAGGATCCACATTAAGGTGATGTTCTGCTAAAGTAGTCGGGATTCCAGGCATATCTTCTGCTGTCCAAGCAAAAATTTCTGCGAATTCCCTTAGCAGATTCTGAAGCTGAGCCAAAGTCTCTGATGGCATCCAAGTCCCAATTTTGATTGTATTCTCTGGCCGACCTGAATCTAAGATGAACTCCTGAACCGCGTCATCGGTTTGTAAACATTCGTCTGTTGGGGAATGAGATCATCCAGAACAACCTGCTGGACGATCCCACTCCCTTGGGTGGCCACTGCGTAACAATTCTGAGCAATAGGGATATCTCCCTGCAAAGTTACTACTCCGCCTGGGGTAGGAAACTTCATGCTAACATGTAAGGGTGATATTATAGCTTCCAATGCCACCAACGCGGGGTCGGCCTAACAGAATATTGTAAGCCGACCTCTCCTTAACCACCACGAAGTCCATCCACAATCGGTAAGCAGGGGGTTTGCCAAAACTGACGCTGAGAGTAATCAGGCCAGCTGGCCGAACAGGCATGCCGGTGAATTCCATACAGAGGAGAGAGGCTACTGGGGTCATTTGTGAGTCCGCCAGACCCAATTGCTTGTATACATGATAATACATTATGTTCACGGCACTCCCAGTATACATACCCTACGTACCTCTACAATTCTATCCGGCGCCATATGAATGCATAATCCAATGACTAATCCCGTGTTATTAGAATCAAGCGGGACTAAATCCTTGGTCCATATATCAACTCTCGAGACAACCTCCGTTTTTTCGGGGAAGGCCCAGTGGACGTACCTGACGACTGGGACCGCCGGGATTTGGCTGTGACGGACCACCCGAGATGGTGTAGATTATGGAATTGATTTGTGGCTGAACTGCAGCCTCTTGCTGATCTCGATCCCCATCATCATCCGACCTGGGATGTGCTGGGGGTGCCTCAGGTCGGCACTTATCCTTCTGCTCATTCTCGGAAGTTTAAACGGTTATGAAGCCGAGAACGCGGATCATAGAATTGTTTTAAATGTCCCAATTCAATTAACTTCCGAATTGCTTGAGCTAATTGCCGACAATCTTCAGTGTCATGGCCGACATCACGGTGATATCGGCAATACAATTTGGATCCCTCTTGTCCCTGGGTCCTGCCAAGGGCTTCGGGTCCGTTCTTAGGCCATCTCTTTCCATGACGGCCAAAATTCTATCTTTTGAAGCCAGAAGGGGTAATCCTTCTTGACCTCGCTTGCCTCGAGCACCAAGGCGATCAAACGCACTGCGCCGTTCGCGTTGGTCTTCAAGTCGAATTGCTCGGGAGCTGGGCCGAGCCTCCCGCCGAGTACTCTGCTCGGCTTCCTTTTTCAATCGATTTGCCTCCTCTCCTCGGGCAAACTGATGCGCCTTTTCCAGGCACTCTCTCAAAGTAGTAGGCCCCTCCTCGGCAAGCTGTGAAAAGAGGCGGCCTGCTCTGAGACCGTTAATAAATGCTGCGGCTTTCACTCCTTCATTTCGATCACTGACCTGCAGTGATTCGTCAGAAAAACGCCGCATATACTTCAGTATTGACTCCTCCGCACCTTGCTTCAGGGTCATAAGGTGCGAAGAATTCTTTATAAATGGCGCACTTGACACAAATTGAGACTTAAATTTTTGTGCCAGCTGTCTGAAGGAATCCACCGACTGGGGTGGAAGCTCTTGAAACCACCTTCTTGCCTTCCCCCGCAAGTACATGGGGAAAGTCTTACAACAGAGTGGGTCCGGTGCATTTTTTAAGTTCATTGCCGTCTGGAACTGAAAGAGATGATCTGTTGGATCAGATGTGCCATCATATGTGTCCATCTTTGGCATCTTAAAACTATCCGGTGCTGAATACTCTGCGATATCCCAGGAAAATGGACTTTCCTGGACTACCCTCAAATACTCCGGGTTAAGTTCTTCAGGTCGGCTCCTCGGCCTGCGAGGATCCGCTTCCTGTCGAACACTTTTAAATGATTTAGGCTTTATACCCAGGCGCTGCCTAGGCATTGGCACCGACTCTAGCGTAGTGGCTCTGTCATCACTGCGCCTAGCGTCTGCCATAAACCCCTGGGACGGTGAGAAGATTGCAACTGGGTCTTCTCCTTCGGATGAAAAGACGTAGAATCTTCCCCCATATCCCCGTCTCGGGTCTCTTCCCTTTAAGCCGTTCCACCACAGCTTCGAATACATCCAAGTTTTCAGCCACATACTTCATGGCCTTATTTCTCTCATCCGCGGTTATACCCGGGACCTTCTTCCTTTCTGGCTCGGTCCTCCTGGAATCCTGTCCAGGATGAACTGAGCGGGCCTCTTTTCGTCGTTGATGATTAGAGGACTCTCCTAACCCTCACGGGCGTCTTTACCCATTTGGGCTGACTTGTTTAAGTAAGACGGTATAATTGATAAAATTAAGTGACGGAGGTTCAGGCCCTCCTTCTAGCGCCAATATGATGATGTCTGAATTGATCACCAAGTAATCGTTTGATGTGGTGCCGTTAGAACTCCGTCAATTGTCTGTAGCAAGGGACTGCTGACCTGCACAAAGAGAAAGGGTCAGAGGACCCGGGATTTATGGCCCCGGGTAATACCCTCCGACGCTCAAGTCAGTCTGGGCCATTTTTGTAGAGAGGTTTATATATGAATGAAGGTTTTAGGAACTGAGATGTTCTCGTAAAACCTGTTTTCACGTGGGGAAGATGAGTAATTTCTCTGGATTTGTTGTTACTTGTCCTCTCTCCTGCTGTTCGGCCTTTTTTATGTGACGGCTTGGGCCAATGCATGGGCAGAGCTTTGATATTGTGACAGGCAAGGAGGTCAGTCAGATGACACTTGCTCTTGCATGCTCGCCACGTGACTCTGCTGAGCTGAATAAGCTGGTTTGGGACATCTGGCTGGGAGTTTTGCCCGGTAGAATTACCTGGGGTAAACTCCTAGAACCGAGATGAAGTCTTCTAGAAGCGCTTTAAAGTGCCCGAGATGGCTGATGGTGTGGGACCAACATGCCGAGATGAAAGTGGCCGACTCTAAGAGCAATGAGAGGCCTTTCGTGATGCTCGTGACTGATGTCAGTAAGGGTGATTTGAGACCAATGAACAGATTAGATCTTTGGCCGAGTTCAACTCTTGGCCGAGATAGGACTGCGGGCCGAGATGAGACCTTGGAACCAAATGATTTAGGCCTTTTAACCGAGGTGAATTCCTTAACCCCTTGAGGGTACCGAGAGCGTATGGCCGAGATAACCATAAAGTCAAGTGGGTGTGCTGATGATGGGGCCCTACAACCGAGATGAGTTGAAGTAGGGTCAGCTTGCCGAGATGAGAGTATCCGACTTTGAAGGGCTAGTGAGCCTGCTCGGGACACTCGTGGTTGACATTATTAGGCTGACCCGAGAACAACGAATAGTGGCGTTGAGGCTTAGCATCGCTCTGTGACCGAGATAAAACCTCTGACTTTGACTGTGGGGCCCCGGAGTCATGCTATCGTAATGATCCTCAAGAGTCCGGGACAAACCTCAATACCACATGTGGCCGGGTCGGCTACTGGGCCGAGCCATCATACTTGGCCATCTTGATACACTTGCTTTAGCGTTGACTGTTGTTGACTAACGGGGAATATTTTCTGGTTCATCACATTGCTGACACATTTACATGCACAAATTTCGGGCTTCCTGAGCAGGGGCTGAATCTTAACTGCCAAGGTTTGCTGAGCAAACATGCCAAAGCAGCTTTTGACCAAGGACTTGTTAGTGAATCAACAATTGATATAGCTCTTGCAAATAATTTCCGCATACTGATGGGATTAGGTTTCTTTAATGAAACCCTCGATACCTCGCCACAGGCAGGAGCCTCTAAGGTAATGGGGTAATGTTGTTGTTGTTGTTGTAATGGTGATCCAAGAAAGCAATTCTATGGAAATCTAGGCCTCATGAAGCTGCTAGGCAGGGGATTGTGCTG
Organism: Eustoma russellianum; assembly: GCA_036186865.1. NCBI lineage: Eukaryota > Viridiplantae > Streptophyta > Magnoliopsida > Gentianales > Gentianaceae > Eustoma > Eustoma russellianum. The sequence continues at coordinate 2,153,595 of AP025046.1, forward strand.
CTCAAGAACACTGTGGCATCACTACCTTTGTCTCCCTCGGACATCAAATCCTTGGCAGTCATTGGACCTAACGCGAATGAAACTGTCACAATGGCCGGCAGTTATCTGGATATTTGTTTTGCTAAAATA
>AP025046.1:2167347-2266098 GCA_036186865.1 Eustoma russellianum
TTTTTTTTTTTTTTTTTTTTTTTGCTTTTTGTTGACACTTACTAGCCACCTTCAGGTTCGGTGACTGGCTGCGTTGTTATTTCCCACAAAATGTTTGTAATAAACAAATTTGCAGGGTGCACGTTGCTTAGTCTTAGTTTAAAAACAATTCTAATATTAGTTACACCCTGTTGCCTGTTCTAGTCTTTGGTATTTAGTAGAAAATAGGGATAATTACCTTTTGATCCGTGTGTTTCAATGAAATATATCCGAGAACCCTCTAGTTTGTATTTCGACCTTCATCCCCATGCTTTTTGATTAAAACATAAAGGTGATTTTCTGTCTTAGTTAACAATAGATTACCATTGACCCCCTCCATTAGAGGGGTTGTTAAAGATGATTCACCGAAACCATAGGGGGTCTAAAGGTAAATTTATGTGTATGTTACCGTCAACTTAGACGGAAAATCACAGAATCTTCGTCCAAAAGCACAAGGGAGGTAAGTGTATTTTTGTCCTAGAAACTATTGTTGTTAAATGTATATATGCTGTCATTGCTCTTTATTGCTCTTTATGGTTGTTTTATATGCAACGTGAGTGATTAGTTATAATTTTTTTCAGATGTATGGAGGATTTAGTCAGCACCACTCGCTATGTGTCATGGTCTCTTCACAATAAGGTTCGTTTATTTGACAGTTGAAAGAAGCTGCTTTTTCCGCTTTGAGCTTTAAAGTGACACTTTGCACATAATCGTTCCTTGCCCTTTCTTTGCCTCACCCCCACCCTCCTCTTTTGCAGAACCTTGGAATTCACACAATAGTAAAAACAGAATCATTATAGCCTGTGGTCCAATCCATAGGATTCTATAGAAAGTCGAATCCTTTAACATACACTAGATCCAACAATTATTGATAGTACATCTTCCATTTCTTGAATCCCTATTCTAATTCAAAATCATGATATAATGTATCTTCTCCTTGTTTCACTCATTAAATAGATAATATATGGACCAGAAACGGATTTTTATCTGTGTATGAAGTCTACTTTTAACCATCCACTTTTAGCTAAAAAGTCAAAATTTGCTCATGCTTGTTTTTCCTTTGTTTAATATTTTAATTATTGAAAAAGAACTGTCTTATCATTCCTTTTCATTGATTAAAATTAGTCTTTCATCTTTGAGGCATCCAAATATTTCATGAATGATCTGATGCACAATTAAATTTATGGTCTTGCTGACATTGACCTTTTATTGTGCTTTGGGCAAGAGGAGGGAAATGGATAATGTTGGCTCCCAAGTCTTTGGGAAAAAAAATCAAATCCAGCTTTCTCATGAAACTTGAGTGGTAGGACCAGGAAACAAAAATTATCTAGAGAAATGTTTCTATAGTTTGATTCGAATGCTTATTGTTTTCTGAGATACCAACGAGGACAATGCTTAAAACTTGCTAAAGTTCAAAGATGAAACATTGGGAATATTATAAACATTTGACAATCTACTAAAAATTCACTCGGTCGAGCAGGTAGGGTGTACTTAAAAAAACAGGCATATCCAAGAAGCCTCATCAGTTTCCTGTTTGTGTCAATTGGAATGAACTTTTGGAAGATGAGAACATTCTTGACTAGTTGCAGAATGTAGAATTATAGTTAAAATGAAATGCTTGTTACCAGTGTAGAATTTCTTTGTTGAGAAACTGTGATCACTTCCTGAGTTGCTTTTATTGATTCATCTCTTAATTGAATATAGTTTGTATTGAACGAATTGTCCTGGTGGCATTCAGATAAATCTTTCTGAAAGTAAATTTTAATGGTATGTAACATCCCTCATTTTTCTGTTTCTTACTCTGTCATGATGGCATGCACTTACAGAATCGTGCTGGATTACATCAGTTCTTAGACTCTTTTAGTGGATCAGAACAGTCTGCTTCAAGTGGCCATTCTTTGTCAACTAGCCTGTCTCAGGACCTTCCTCTATCTGCAACTGGTGAGAAGCAAGATGTTAGGCCTAAATCCGAGGTAAAGCTGAGCCACGTGGCCTTGGGTGGTGATTCAAATGGAGGAGTTCAGGCAACAGAGACAAGACTAGCAGATCTATTAGATAGCACTCTATGGAACAGGAGGCTCGCTCCTTCATCTGAAAGAATTGTATTCGCTTTGGTGCAACAAATTTTCAGTGGGATCAGAGAGTACTTTCTTGCCTCTGCAGAATTGAAGGTAGCATCTGAATATCAAACTAACATAAATATTCTTATATTTCAATAAAAGTTACTTGCGTTCAACTTTTGTATCTCATTTTCACAGGAATTTGAGTCTTTGCATGTTTGTGTTCTTTTCCTTATAGATTATTCATTTTTGCGCAACATGATATTAATGTTCTCTTTGCGTATTTGCTGTTGTATGCAATTTGATGCCTTATCGATTTCCCCAGTAATCAATAGGTGTGCTTTTGCTTGTATGCATTTTGTTTCTATTTCCAGTGTAGTCAAAGACATATTCTTCTTTGACTTTGGAATATAATTGAATAAAACAAAATGACCCATTAAATTGGTTGCGCTTCTTATATTGTGAAGTAACAGTTGATCGACAGACGCAATTTTCATTATGGGTCCTCGGGAAACAAACTCTGTGTGTTTGTAGCACATGGGTATAGTTGCGTACATCTGACACCCTCATACCCCGCTCTAGGCGGTAGACTCTAAGGCAATGGGGTAATGTTATTGTTGTTGCTTGTATGCAGTTCAACTGTTTTCTCCTTATGCCTGTGGTGGACAAGTTGCCTGCATTACTTCGGGAGGACCTAGAATCTGCATTTGAAGACGATTTGGATAATGTTTTTGACATAACTAATCTGCGACGCTCACTTGGACAGCAGAAACGCGATACAGAAATTGAGCTCAAACGGGTGTGTATATACTCTCGCGTTATCTTATCTTTACTTCATAATAGTAGTTTGTAACATTGTTTTGGCCGTTTTGGCGGTAGGAGCATTCCCAATTCCCATCTCTCTCCGCTCTTGCCTTTCGTCTTTATCTGTTTTACACCATTTCTTTCATTGTGCTTCTAATTTGGATTGCAGATACATCGGCTTAAAGACAAATTCAGGCAGATCCATGAGAAACTTTCTTCACATGAGGTCATAGCAAAGACATAGTTATCACTTGTTGGACATCTTTATCTTCTTCTTTATGGCTTCTTTACTATTTCAGTTTTTAGTCCACAGTTTCACTTGAGGCAAAACAACGAAAACATTGAAAGCCAGCTCTGTTTACCATTAGTTATGTAAATGTTTATGTTTCGATGCCAAATTTGCCCGATTCTCATCAACTTATTCCAAAACTGTTCAAGATTATAATTGGAAAAAACACAATACACACACAAAAGATTTATATAACCGGCCTTACCTAATGGAAATAAGCTTTAGTATTGTATAAATCTGTTTTAATGGTTCTATGCTTAAATTGACAAATCGGTTTTAGTGATGTTATTTTTGTAAGAGTAAATTTGCCCATCAATATAATAAAATTGGATTTGCTTCCTAATCACTATGTATGTTCACTAAGAAGAAATTAATACTGACGAAAAGTTAAAAGTCTCGCAACTTGGACATTAGTTTACTCCTATACTTTTCACTACAAAAGCTAATTTCCACAATATGGTTAACTTTGCAACAATAAGTTATTACTCAGTTCACTCCTCTTTATAAGTATGCCAAAATATATAACCACGTAAACCCGTCAAAAAGAGCAGACAACATGGTCTGCTTTGCGACCTTGTTGGACTGTTTATCAACAAAACTTAGTTATATTTTCATGCTTTATTTTATTTATGATAAAATATTTAATCAAACTATATCTCAAGTTACACTTTCAATTTTCAATAGAGTTAATGACACACTCTTTCTTGATTTTAGAATATAATGAAATAAAGTAAAATGACTAGTCAATGACACAATCTTTCTTGATTTTAGAATATGATGGAATAAAGCAAAATGACTCAATAAATTGGTTGCGTTTCTTATATTCTAGAAGTAACAGTTGATCGACACACATTGACGCAATTTTCATTATAGATCATATGAAAACAACTTTTATATGTTTCTAACACATAGATATGGTTGCGTACATCCGATCACCATAGCCTGCCATAGTCGGAAGACTCTAAGGTAATGTGGTAGTGTTATACATCTTACAAATATTATCAAACAAAAGTTTTGGGACAATTACGCAACAAATATAAAGGCTCTGGATGGAGTTTGTTTGCCCACGGAAAATCACATCCGAAGTTTCAAAAAATTAATAACAACCAATTGCAAATTAAGAAAGTAAAATAATATAAAGATGTAGGGTCAATAAAAGAAAAGGGAAAAAGGAAAAGGAAAAGCAAACCTATCGGAAAAGATAATAAACCACCTCCATGGCGCTCCTTCTTCCCGCAATCCATTATTCCCAGCGTTTACCACCTTCCCGCTACCGCCGCTTTAAGCCAATCATACATGCGTCCTCGCAGATTTCTGTAGACTCGCCTCTATCAAACCAAAACCCCTCATCTCCATCTTCCCGCCCCGAAAAAACCGGCGTCATCATAATCGGAGCTGGCCTCGCCGGTCTCGCCGCCGCCACACGCCTCCAAGCCGAAAACGTCCCTTTCTGTCTCCTTGAAGCCTCCGACGCCGTCGGCGGACGTGTTCGCACCGACAAAGTCGACGGCTTCATTTTCGACCGTGGCTTCCAGATCTTCATCACTGCATATCCTGAAGCTCAAAAACTACTAGACTATTCGGCACTAAATCTCCAGAAATTCTACGCTGGAGCTCAGATCTACTGCGACGGCCGTTTCCACACCGTCGCAGATCCCCTCCGTCACTTCTCCGACTCCTTGTTATCTCTTACTAACCCTATAGGAAGCTTAGTAGACAAAATCCTCATCGGCTTGACCAGACTTAGGGTTTCGCTTCAATCCGATGACGAAATTTTATCCGCAGAAGAGGTTCCGACCGTTGATTTATTAAGAAAAACCGGATTCTCAGAATCGATCTTGGATCGTTTCTTCCGACCTTTTTTTGGTGGTATCTTCTTCGATACAAAGCTCGAAACAACATCGCGGCTGTTCAATTTCATCTTCAAATGCCTAGCGTTGGGCGAAAACACGATTCCTTCCAATGGCATTTCCGCAATTCCAGAACAACTGGCGGGAAAATTGCCATCCGATTCAATCTCATTCAATTCCAAGGTTGTTTCAATAGACATCGAATCAGAATCCTCGTTTAATGCGACCTTAGAAAATGGAGACTCTCTGAAGAGTGAGCTAGGAATCATAGTCGCCGTTGAAGAATTTGAAGCTGTTAGGCTTCTATCTCGAAACTTCCCGACAATGCAGGTGAAAAAACCAGTTCGGAGCACAGTGTGCTTGTATTTTTCAACAGACCGCGATAAAATGCCAATTCGAGATCCTGTCCTGTTCCTGAACGGAACAGGGAAAGGAATGGTGAACAATATGTTTGTGGCAACAAATGTAGCACCATCTTATGCACCCGCGGATAAAGCATTGATCTCTGTATCATTGGTTGGGCTGTTTGATGATGTAACAGATGAGGATTTGGTGAATCAGGCGGTTGAAGAGCTTGCGGATTGGTTTGGTGAAGAAGTGGTTGGATCATGGAGTTATTTGAGGATGTATAGAATTGAATTTGCTCAACCTAATCAATGCCCCCCGACGAATTTATCGAAAGAAGTACGGGTGAAAATGGGGTTATATGTGTGTGGGGATTATGTGAATACTGCTACATTTGATGGTGCTTTGTTGTCTGGGAGGAGAGCTGTTGAAGCTTTGTTGAAGGATCAAGCTTTGGTTAAAGTGTAGCCTTTTGTGTACAGTACTAGTAAGCTGATGCTTTCCCTCCTTTCCTCAAAGATGTTTGGAAAGAAGTTAAAAGGATGCTATGGATATTTGTAGGTAATGATTCCGCCTTGAAGTAATTCTTTCATTGTGAGAAACAAGGATTGAGAGAAAGAATGAGAGCTCTTCTTTGCATATTTAAAGAAACACTCAAATTGCTCCGTTTGGTTTATCTGGTTTTATCCAATCAATCAATGTGTTTTGTCAAGGACACATTCTTCCTTGACTTTAGAATATGATGGAATAAAGCAAAATGACTCATTAAATTGGATGCGCTTCTTATATTGTGAAGTAGCAGTTGATTGACATAATTTGACGTATGAATCATCAGGAAACAACCTCTATGTGTTTCTAACACATGTGTATGGTTACGTACATCCGATCCCCCCATACCTCGCCATAGGCGGGAGCCTCTAACGCAATGTAGTAATGTTGTTGTTGTTGTTGTATCCAATCAATCAATGATACCCAGTATGTTTCAACGACATCAAAATCTATCGCTAGGACATGGAGAGGGTGATCGGCAAGCAAACAATAACTCTATCTTAAGGAATAGAGAGTTTGGTTCCAGTGAGACCCGGCTCTATATGTACATGAATAAATGACACAATAATATGGATATGATGGGCTAGTGTGTCAGCGAGGGAGTTGAGTAAATACAAATAGAAAGCTTTCGATGTTAAAATAACCATAAACATGTATATACACATATAATACAAAACAAAGACAAAAACAAAACAAAAAGTGCATATACTTTTTCAAAATAGCATACATGTATCTTTTTCAATCTCATATCCAAATTGTCTCATAACGTTTTAAAATCCGCCCACGTACTCTTTTAATGGGAGCACAATTAGAACTACATGCCCACATGACATTTTCAAATCCGTCCACATAGTGTTTTAATGGGAGAACAATTAGAGCATACTATTGTCTACAGTCTCAGGTGGCGAAGAGACGACATAAAGATGTCAAACCTTTTCATCGATAATCGAGATGCCAAACCTTTCTATTGATATGAGTCTTCAGAAAGATCAACTTGTTATATATAGAGTAATTTTATCTGCCGAGGTGCCAAACCTTCCTGTCATATGGGTTCCTAAGAAAGATCAAATTGTTATATCTTGAGTAACTTTTACTTATTGAGTGACGGCTTTTTTTACTTGGATTCCTGTTAGGTTGGTCTTGCCGTCAAACTTCCTTCATTCATTGCATTCTAGGGCCAGATTCTCTACGTTCCTTTTGTGGTCTCCTTTTTCAGTTAATATGCATCTCCTCCTTTGTGTCTTGCGACGTTCGGTCAAGCTATTGTGCTCATGGTTGAGGATAAAATATTTAACTGAAGTCACTTTTCGTTGGATAAATGGGGATGAAAGGAAAATTATTTGGACGCTACAGAGAAAAGTTTGTGTTATTCTTCCTTCAAGAGAAAAACGAAGCCTAATAGTCATAAATTGTAGTTATGGGTTTGAAATTTACTATTAGGTTTTTTTTATTGTATCAAAATGAGAGTTGTAAAGTATTATAGTCTTCTTTTTACTAGTTTCAATGAAGTAAATGTTCAAACTTTTTATATATTATTTTTTCCGAAAGCAGTTGTTTGAGGTTAAAGGGGAAAAAAAAACAGAGTAGGAAGCTTAATAATAAATTTGTTTCTTGTAGTGGTGGTTTGAAAGTTAACAAAGTGTTTGATTAAAATGTATTTGGAAAAATGCACCGAGTGTTTAAACATACATACATACATACATATATATATATATATATATACATATATATATATATATATATTGACACCTGGACTATTTTATCTTGTTGACTCATTTTTAAGAAACTCTACTTTAGGATTTTTTCCTATTAAGATGACACCATTTATTTCATGTTTTTACATCGGTATCAAAATTAGGAGGAATTACGTATGATCTAAAAGAGGATAGTCTTGCAATTTCATAATTTGTTTATTAAGTTTTATGTAATTTAGCACATCGAGTTTAAGCAGGCTGGTGTAGATGGAGGACGGCCTCAGGGGTGCTGTGTGATAAAAATTTCCCAACTAAATTGAAGGGAAAATTTTATAAGGTGGCAGTGCGACCGGCAATGCTATATGGGACAGACTGCTGGGCCACCAAGAAGTCACAACTACAGAAGATGGAAGTGGCAGAGATGAAAATGTTAAGATGGATGTGTGGGCATACAAGGCTAGACCGGATCAGAAACGAGGTGTTTCGAGAAAGGTTAGGCGTGGCTAGTATAGCCGATAAGATAAGGGAGGGAAGATTGAGATGGTTTGGACATGTCAAGCGGAGACAGACAACGGCGTCGGTCAGAGCAATTGAAAGCCTAATTGTAGAGGAAAACAGAAGTAAAGGCAGACCCAAAATGACTTGGGATGAGCAGATAAGACACGACTTACTAGATTTGCACCTTTCTGAGAACATGGTTCAGAATAGGAGTTTATGGAGACATAAGATTAAGGTTAACGAGGTATAAATCATATATAGGGACACTTTAGAGTATATGTAGGGACATAGATAAACATAAACACTATCTACGTTTTAGGTTAACTTCCAACTTGGTAGCGTATGTTCTACCGTTGTTTTACATTACATGTACATATATACGTGATGTGTATTTTAATATTGAAAGGTCTTTATTTGTATTTCTTGAATTTACTCACTAACACACTAGCACAACATATACATATTATCATATCATTTATGCAGGGAGAGCCGGGGGTCTCACTGGAAACAAACTCTCTATCCCTTGGGATAGAGGTATTGTCTGCCTACCACTTACCTTCCCCAGACCCTGACGATAACTTTTGATGTCGTTGGGATATACTGGGTACATGATGAATATATGGGACCCAAAAGTCGGACGAACATAAACCGCACTTACTCTGCTTTTAAGTAGTAATGTATCCGTTCATACCTGTAACCAGTGGGCCCCGAAAGTCAACCCCCACAGCTATAAGATCCTATTCCCTACACTAAATTTTGTCGTTCAAATCCCCCAAATTGTACCGTTGTGTTTTCTTGATTCTCAAGAACTGCTGATTCTCCATCTCCACTACCAAAGAATGGGTCACGGCAGCTCTAAATCGGCGGCGGAATCTTCCGACGTTTCCTCACCTGAAGCTCGGAAATCTCGTGTCCAGAGGCTCAAGCAGAAGCTCCATCTCCGCCGTCACCATCGCCGTCGCAGCAGTGGTTCCTCCGGTTTCCAACAGTCCAAAATACTTGCCGAGGAGGACTTCGCCGGCATCGCTCTCATTAGTCTTATCAAGGTATTCTTATAATTTAAAAATTTTTTTTGCATCCTTTTGGAGGATCAGAGTCGCGCATTAACTTGCATGTAGAGAGGCGTTGATTTGTTTATTTTTTGTTGGTATTGAAGGCGGAAATGCAATTCAAGGACAAGTGGCTGGCTTGTGTTTCTTTTGGAGAACAGACATTTAGAACTCATGTATCTGATCAGTTGAGTGCTTACGGTATTTTATTCTATTTTATGTCTTCAGAAAATTGTCGTTTGACTTCCCGTAACTGGCAACTCAGCATCGCCTCCGTATGCTTATATCTTTTTCTGTTTTATTTGCAGAACTGACAAGCCTACTTGGAATTCTGTAAGTATTGAAACATTGTGGCTGTTCTCGCATTATTGCTTTCTTTTATTTTGTGAAGTTTGGTAGGTCTTTTGTGGTTGTGTGTGTGTGTGTGTCTATTATCGTTTATATCATGTGTGTTTGGCTAGCCATTGTACTTGTGAAACTTCAGGCTTGGTCCAAATTCGTAGCCTACATTACTTCAGGCTTGGATTGAGGATGGCCATTGAAGGACCAAAATCCAAAGGGATTGGTCAGATTTGGCCCTAGATGCTACTGTCTAAGGTTATGGCAGGAGAGAAACCAAAAATTTCGTGCCAATATACGAAGATGTCTGTACTCGTAGAGCAGGGAACATTTGGAGAACATCAGGCTATTGGTGGCATGTTTGAGGGGTGAGAGGCAAAACAAGATCAATTGGGGGATCACATTAGATTCACGATTGTGTAAAATTATCTTCTCCAAAGGGTGAAGACGACTTAATCAAGTTGGGACCTGAATGATCTTATGGAACTTTTGCCTTCTTGCCTTTTCTTTTTTTTTGCTTTACATGCACAATTCTTCCCTGATGATGTACTTTCTTGTGACATACCATTTGAAGAAATGTTACTTATAGCATAATAGACGCTTTAGCAGATTTATAGGTCTAGTGATGCTTCTGTGCTCGGGTGGATGGTGAGACAAAGGCAAGCATTTGGCTTTGTGGAAAATGATGTACACTTGTAAGTTTGTATGAGCGCCGGTAGTGGAATTATCAGGGTTTAGTTCATTTATCCGCTCTAGTAAGTCAGCCTACCAAGCGAAAGGGAGGATGCAAATAATTTTGAGATGAAAAAGTACATATTGCAAACAAAGACACTTTCTTGGAAGGTCGTATTGATGCTGTAGGCTAGTTTGATATCCCCTTGCTCTCCAACTTACCTTGACATGTTATATAAGCTAAGAGAAGGTTGAGTTGTTCACAAGAGTTAGAAAAGGTATAGGGATGAATAAAGAATGATAATTAAAATGCCATTCGCATGTCATCTGGCGTCTTTCTTATTGATGAGTTCACTCAGTTTGCAAGAACCTGAACTAATCACACATGATAAAAAGTTCAACATGTAGATACTAAATTTTGGGACCTTTTTTTATATATATATTGCTTCTGCTATTTTGTTTCTGTATCTGAGCTTATGCCCCTCGCTATCTGGTGCTCGTGGTGTAAAATTGGTTCTATAAATAGAGAGATTTTGGGTTCTTGATTTCCTGACAAATTCTCTAAGGGTTCTCGTCATTTGATATATCTTCCTTCTTAGAGACTGCAGCCTTATATCTCTTTTCTGAATTCTTTGTGCTTTTCCTTTTTTTTAAATGTCATTATTTTCTTTTATATACCCTAGAGTTGATTGACTTTAAAAAAGGGGATCAAATTCTTATTCTCTTGTTTTTTACTCCTTAACTTTGACAGCACATTAACCACTCAGATTTCCTTTGCAGGAAAAGAAGCTTCTTTTGGAAAAATATGGTGCACATTTAGCTAGAGTGTCAGTCTTTGAGGTTTGTGACATGGTTGGCTTGTAGAACCACATTATCGTAGTAGTTTATTCAGTGCATGATTATTAACATGGCATTCACCATTTGTTTTTGAGCTGTGCTCCATTTTGGGATTCAATCTAGTAGGAACTAAATTTGAAGATAAAAATTGATGCGTGTTATTGAACAACTGGATTTGGTGATAATTTTGATAAATAATTTAACAGATAGACTAGCAAAAGGACTTTAGTGATGAGGAATTCCAATTGCACACATCTGACAGGAACTGTAATCACAATGTGCTTCGATTGAACATGTTCCGTTTGTGCCTATTATCTATATACTGCCCAGTCCTTTTTAGCTGTAGTCAGTTTCACTTAACTGTTCTTTTGACGTGATTATCATTGTTATTTTGTAAATATTGATGTAGTGAATATTGCTCTAATTTTGATGTAGCTTTTTCTCTTCTGCAGACGAATAGGCTGTCCAAAAACAACATAGTTGGATATTGTGAGATCAATCTATTTGAGTTTCTAACCCAGGTAGGGTGCAAGACTTGGCAATGTGATTTCTCCTATTATTTATGTCGTATTTAAGGCAGTGCAAAGTGGCCATCTAAAGTTGTTTAATTTTCGAAACCTTTGCCTGTTTGAAACTTGTTCAAGGTACACAAGTTAACTTATTGGATCCCCTCGAAAATGCTTAGGGCATCCTTGTAAATATAATCTCTGTAGGTTTAGATGGTGAAAAAGATTGATTTCACTATATACAATACGGTTACATTTATGATTCCTATTTTTCTATAAAGGAGTAAACTTAGCCTAATTTAGAGTGATCCTATCTCAATAATAATGAAAGAATAATATACTTTGCTAAAATATCTTCCTATCAAATCATACTATACAAATTACAATAACTCTCAAATATGAGAGATTCCCTAATTGATTCACTCTATGTTTCCTTCTGATTCCAACACTCCCATTCAAGTTGGTGCACAGATATTGATCATGCCCACCTCGCTGAGGATATTATAAAAACTGCCAGTTTCTGGTTTGTGGGAACAAATGGAATACAAGTAAAACCAGATTCTGTTTTTTTCTTTTATTGAGTGTCTATCCACCTTCACATACGTGGTTATGTCATGATGCACTGGATTATTGGCTATGTTTATTCTTGTCTTATTATCACAGTACAGCATCGTGAGCTTCTGGATAGATTTCTTCAGTTCTCTAGCAGTCTCTACAACCACATTATCTCACAAATTCCATTGATTTATATTCGGCTTCAGCACTACTCCTATTCATAATATGTTGCTTCTTGCTTGTTCAGATTACCAAGTTAACTAACACAAATGTACAATATCCTGAAGTAGGCCTCATATCAACAACAAAACCAGCCCAATCTGCATCTGTATAGCCTTCAATGCCTCTATAATTTGTTTTTATGAATATTGAGCCTTCTCCACAGGATCCTTTAAGAAACCTGAGAATCCTATAAATTGCATCCAAATGTTCAACATTTGGTGCGTGCATGAACTGACTTACCAGGCTGACTGGAAAGGCAATGTCAGATCTTATATGTGATAGATAAATCAAGTTGCCTACTAATCGCTAATACTGACCAGCCTCCATTGGTTTTCCTCCATTGTCTTCAAACTTAGTATCAGTATCAAGTGGAGCTTCAGTTAGTTTGCAACCACACATCCCTGTCTCTTTCAATAAATTTAGTGTATACTTTTTTGTGAGACTGTTATCCCCTTCTTAGACCTTGCAACCTCTATCCCTAAGAAGTACTTTGAGACAAAAAGAAAAAATGTTAGTTTTATTAAGAAAATCGACTTTTATCGCAGGTTTGGAAGTAAACCCAGAAGTATGCAATACGGTTCTGTCAAAACCGCAATGTGAAATGCACGGTGGTTTTGACAGAACCTCGTTCTACCATTTTGACTTTTGGTATTTGGTGGTTCTGTCAAAACTGTCGTGCACCGCGTTTTTTAAAAAAAAATTCCATTGATAGATATTGTTTACTAAAAAAGTCTAGGGAGTATTATTACAATATTATTATATTCCTAAATTATAGAGATTCACATAAAGAAAATCATCATAGTTATTGATAATTGTATCCACATTTTTTAAAAAAATCTAAAAAAAATCTCATTCATAGATAATTTTTACCAAAAAACGATAACAATCATTACCCTTCATTTGTGTCATGTCAAATACTTCTCTTTAAAACACGTATTGTACATTTTCTTGTTGATGGTTGTACATTAATTCATTTTTAAGATCATGAACCACTTTTTTGTAGTCTTTTTTTTTTGGGGCATAATTAAGGAAATGCTTTCATGCTAGCAAACCAAAGATGAGAAAATCAACACAATAATATCTACAAGAACAAAATATTATGAAGCAATATTTGTTATCCTAAAACAAACGGTAAAGGATGCATCAGTTAACTAATTACATAAAAATAACATGAAACAGTATATAGTATGTACTTCACTGATTTAAAAAACGAAGTCTTTCTCTTTAATAGATTTCAAACATTGACTACAAACAATATATGAAGCCATATAAAATTTCAACATAGATAACGTTCACCAAATTTGAGATTTTCTTAAGAAGAGGGTGGACACAATTATCAAGAAGTGTGGTTAGTTTCTTTCCTTTAATATTGATGTGAATCCATATAATTTAGGAACATAATACTATTTTAATTATACTCTTGAAATTTTTTTGAATTCCAAAAGTCAAAATGGCATACGACGGTTTTGTGAAACCGTTATCTGTTTCACATCGCGGTTTTGACAGAACTGCCGTACATATTTCTGGGTTTACTTTCAAACCTTTGATAAAATTGGATTTTCTTAATAAAACTACTATAGTTTTCTTTTTCCTGAAGTACATTTGGTCCAAGTCCTTGATTTCAAACTCAGATTCCAGTGTAGCCTTTAACAGGTTCATCTCAACAATATCATCATCTGTAAGAATAATATCATCTACATTTTTTTTGTAAGTAAAATTTTCATTAAAAAGGCCAGAAAGGCAAATTTACAATGAAGCATCTGACAAGCAGAGAGGTCGATGCATTTTCAAAGGAGGCATACAAAGCGCGCTATACTAATGCCAACGTTTTAGCAAAAAGTAGTCTAGAACGACCACAAAACTACTGCAAACTAGCTAATTACATCGAGCGACATTTGCTCAACAAATCAAAATGGAATCTTTGTATTTGTGCTACAAAAGATTAAATTCCCAAAATGTCGATTCCACAATTCCCAAGCCCAAAGCAGTCGCCAAAACATGTCCCTCATGGAAAAAGATGGCATCATGACCCTCAAGCACCCGTGAGCAAAGCAACCATTGACCCCATGAGAACTCAAATCGTTGTAGAGGAATTGCAAAGCAGTACTTGAGCAACCACAAATCCAAGAACCTGTCAAGATGCGAAAGCAAGTCAAACTGCACCAAATAAGTACATAAAAAGATAGCATAACATACATAAAAGATAGCACCTGGAGAAGGGCGAAGAAGACCGATGACATGTCCAATGCAGAATATGACGTAGAAAACCCGACGAACATTTGATGAAAAACGAGCGTCCCAAAGTAAAAGAAATCCGTTTCAATCATGAAAGTATGTTAGAAGATATCCCCGTTTCAAGTACCAAATCCCAGTTAGTTTTTGATCTCTTATAGCCCTTCCAAGAGTGTGTTGCACATCTAATGCTATCTAAGATTTCGGCCTCCACTGTGTTTTCATTTCTTTTTATTTTTTGGAAGAACCTCTGATTCCTTTCAAACCATAAAAAATAAACCGTGGCAAAGAAACTGAAGGTAACTAGGTGCTTTTGAAATTTGGATTTCCAATGTTGATTGGTTTCCAACCAAGAGAGAGTTGCATCCCAGCCCAAGGAAGATGGGGGAAGCAAGCAACGAGTGAGGATGAAACCCCATACCTTGGTCGAGTAAGTACAATCAAAAAAGAGATGGTCGTGATTCTCTAGCTCGCTTTCGCACAAGAGACAAAGGTTTGTTGGAATGAGGCCCCGCTTGATGAGTTTGTCCTGTGTATTCATCCTCTTCCAACATGCAAGCCATAAAATGACTGCAAAACGTGGAAGAAAATGAATGCACCAAACAATGTTAGCCCATCGTGGAGATGGGCCATCGGGGCTAAGGGCCTTGATTGCACTTTTAATTGAAAAGTTCTTGTCTTGCTTCCATCTCCAGAAATCTTCTCCATTCCCTAAGGGAATTCCTCAACAATCCTGGCTAAAAGCCATAACCTGCTGGTCCCAACCTCTTCCATAAGGAATCCTCCAACAGGAGCCATCTAAAACCTCTGAAACCCTGGCATTGAGTGGAAGATTGATTTTCCTATGTAGCTTCGGATGATAAGAAGAAAGGGGACCCCAGGGATGCCACGGGTCATACCAAAAGGAAGTAGTGTTCCCATTACCAATTCTTTTAGATAGGCAGTGTGCGTAAAGATCTCTAACCCTCAAGAGGTTCCTCCAGAGCCAAGAGACAAAGGCCCTGGTTTTGACTTCACAAATTGTTTTCCCCTTTAATATGACAGTATGAACCCATTTGACCCAAAGGCTTTCCTTGTTTTCACATATATACCAAATGCTCTTCATAAGGTAAGCATGGTTAAGCAATCTTAGATCTTGAATGCCCAAGCCCCCTTTTTCCTCAGGTAAACAAACATTCTTCCACTTAACCTTTGTCTTCCTAGTCTCCCCCCCCCCCCCACAGAAATGATTTGAGAATTTTTTCAATTTCCTTTATAACCTGTTTCGGCAAGAGGAAGGCCGCAGTCTAGTATCTAATAATGGCCTCCAAAACTGACTTGATCAGTTGGAGTCTCCCACCATAAGAGAGTTGCGAGGACGCCCAGCTCTTAATTCTGGCATTTAATCTGTCAAACAATGCCCCACAATGAGAGGTTGTGAGTTGCCCAGAGATTAAAGGAAGACCTAGATATTTGATGGGTAAGGTTCCCTGTTGCATACCCAAGATATTTGACAGGGAAATTCGACTTTGAGGGCCCACCCCAGAAAAGAAAATTTCACTTTTTGCCAGATTAGGTTGGAGACCAGAAAAGGATTGGAAAAGTGACAAAGTCTCTTTAACAATCTGGAGAGAAGTATCCTCAGCTTTGCAAAGAATGAACAAGTCATCGGCAAAGGCTAAAGAGGATAACTCAAGATCCTTGCATCTGGAGTGGAACTTGAAGGGGGAGTCAACAATTTTTGATTTAAGAAGTTGTGTGAAACTTTCCATGATTAAGACGAAAAGGCAAGGGGAGAGGGGATCTCCCTGTCTAAGACCTCTAGATGAATTGAAGTTGCCCACCAAAGATCCGTTTAAATTAATGGAAAACGAAGGAGTAGACACACAAAGCCAAATCCAATTGACATAATTTTCAGGGAATCCCATCTTTTTAAGTAAAAGAATCAAGAAATCCCATTTGACCATGTCAAAAGCCTTCATAATGTCCACTTTGATTTCACAATTTTTTGGCCCTCCCACTCTTTTGTAATTTTTTACCATTTCATGCATTAGGAGGATACACAATTAGAACTTCAACTTTATCCTCTTTTGTGTGCTTGATAAACATTGTACGGTCTGCACCTCCTCATCTAAAGAATTCTTTAGTTTACATACCTTAGTTCCAAACTTGCCTTGAAATCCTGAAGGTGGGTCATGTACACCTCTTCCTCGAAATTTCCATTGAAGAAGACAGTCTTCACATCTAGTTGCTGCAATGGCTAATAGCTTGGCTATTGTAGAAAATGTTTCTAAATAGTCAATGCCATATGTCTGAGTAAAACCTCTAGCCACAAGGCTTACCTTATACCTATCCAACTTGCCATCGGCCTGATGCTTTACTACAAACAACCACTTACATTTCTCAGTTTTCTTACCTCTTGGCAAGTCTGTTAGAACCAAAGTTTTATTCTTTCGTAGGGCCCTCAGTTCCTCAAAGACATCCTCCTCCCATTCATGACTTTTAAAACCCACATGTATATTTCTTGGTATCTCCAGGTTAATCAATGTGAGTTAAAGACATAAAAACTGGTGAGAGATTTTTAGTGGAAACATAGTTAGAGATTGGGTATCTAACACAGTCCCTCACTCCTTTTCTCTTGGCTATGGATAGATCAAGGTTTGAGCGTGGGTTTTCTGATGTTGTGAACTCATTGGTTGAAATTTCTAAGCTTTTAGTAACACTAATCTGGTCAGGTATGGTCTTAGGTTCAGGTGATGGGTAGTGTTGAGGAGCAGCGCCTGTTTGTCTTTGAGTTTGATTTCTTTTTCTATATACAATCAGATCCTTAGCACCTTGTTGTTCTTCCTCTGAGTCATTTGATGTATTCCCTGAGTTGCTTGTTTTATTACTCGGACTTTCTATCATGCCCAAATGTTATATATTTATTAGGAATTCCGAGTTCTGAGTTATTCTTTGATTGTTGTTTTCATCTTCCTCTAAATACTTCCCTTGAAGATGAGAACTGAAGTATGGTTGGGACTCAAAAAATGTGACATCCATTGTGACAATAAGTTTTCCTAAATAAATGGGGTTCAAAACACTTGTAAAATTTTGATTTGGTGCGTAGAGTACAAAGACACACTTCTTGGCACTAGCACACAATTTTCCTTTATTCTGGGAGGATATCTAGACAAAATCCTGACAGCTAAATATTTTTAATGAAAAATATGCAATCAATCTAGTGCTTGGATATAACGGTGTAAGCACATTTAGAGGTGTTTGATAGTTCAAAATTTAGAAGGGCGTTTTATTAATAAGGTGGGCTGAAGTAAGGGGTGCTTTCCCCTATAAATTCTTTGAAACATTACTAGTAAACATTAGGACCCTGGTTACTTCAAGAAGGTGTTTATTGTCCCTTCTGTTCATCATCATCATCATCATCCGTACCCAGTATATCCCAACGACAGCAAAAGCTATCGTCAGGGTCTGGGGAGGGTAAGTGGTAGGCAGACAATACCTCTATCCCAAGGGATAGAGAGTCTGCTTCCAGTGAGACCCCCGGCTCTACCTGCATAAATGACATGATAATAGGGATATGCTGTGCTAGTGTGTTAGTGGGTAAATTCAAGAAATACCAATAAAGGGTTTTCGATATTAAAATACACATCACGTATATATGTACATGTAATGTAAAACAACGGTAAAACATACGCCACCAAGTGGGAAGTTAATCTAAAGCGTAGATAGTGTCTACGCCTATCTATGTCCCTACATATACTCTAAAGTGTCCCTATATATGCCTTATACCTCGTTAACCTTAATCTTATGTCTCCATGAACTCCTATCCTGGACCATGTCCTCAGAGAGGTGCACATCTAGTAAGTCGTGTCTTATCTGCTCATCCCAAGTCAGTTTGGGTCTGCCTTTACTCCTGTTTCCCTCTACAATTAGGCTTTCAATTTCTCTGACCGACGCCGTTGTCTGTTTGTACAAAAATAGTCTTCAAGTGATCTATTAAAATATTCTTGTCCATTATCAGTCTTGACCACTTGAATATCTTTTTGAAACTGATTTTTAATAATTTTGTGGAAGTTTATAAACTTTCCTTTGACCTCAGCTTTGTCTTTTAACAAATAAATTATGATATCCTAGAATGGTCATTAATAAAGCTAACAAACCATTTTTTTCCCGAACACAATTGAGACTCTAGAAGGTTCCTCATCATTGTGAATTAAAGAAAATAGTTTGAAGGCTTTGTAGGGTCTGGAAGGAAAAATAATCTTATGATGCTTAGCTAATTCACACACTTCACACTTTTAAAATGCTGGACTTTTATTTTAAAAAATAGGGACTCAAATGGTTTAAATAAGAAAAGCTAGAATGTCATAGTCTATAGTGTCAAAGCTACATTATTTAACTTAGAGGCAAAATTGAGGCAAATGCTTTGATTTGTTTCTTTAGAGGAGTCATCCTCAAGCATATAAAATCCACCAGCACCTCTAACACTGCCAATCATCTCTCTGAGGCTATATCTTGAAACTAGCAGCCATTGGTGTCAAATATAAGAAAACAATTCAATGTATGGGTGCATTTAGTGACATATAAAAGATTATAAGAGAATTTAAAAACACAAAGACCATCCTTGTCAAATATAAGGAGATAATTCAATGTCTGGGTGCATTTACTGACATATAAAAGATTACAAGAGAATTTGAAAACACGAAGAACATCCTGTAAGACAATGTGTTTAGAGAGTAATGGTTCCAGATCCTGGAATAGTTGAATATGACCCATTAGCAATCTTGATTTTTTTTTGTTTCCTGGACAAGGATGATAAGTAGAGAACATATTGGAGCAACTGATCATATGATCAGTTGCTCCAGAATCAATAATCCAATGTTTTTGATGGGTTTGATGTCTAAAGAAAAGAATAACAGGTTTACCTGATTGGGCAAATGAACAAAATAAGTCAGGTATGATTGATTTTGATTGTGGATTCTGAAAGAGTTTGTACTGATGATCAAGTTGTTCCTTAGTGAAAGGGGATTACTCCTGAGAAGCTTGCCCATCTCTAAGTCCTTAGGCTGAGTAAGCTCACTCTTCTCCAGTACCTTTCTTCTTCCAGTTTGTAGGTTTTCCTGCAACTTCTAGCTTGTATTACGTGAAAAGCTTGTCCTTCTCTAAGTCCTTAGGCTGAGTAAGTTCACTCTTCTCGAGTACCTTTCTTTTTCAGCTTGAAGGTTTTCCATGCAACTTCTAGCATGTGTCACGTGTGTGCCAATGTTTCTTGTAGTGGTCACACTAGGGTATCTTCTTGCTGTCTCCATCCTGGTCATTTTTCATGGTAACTAATGCTGAACCAAATCTAGAGTAAGAGGAACAAGAGGCTATATCAACAAATGAGCAAAGATCATTGGTATTTTTAAAGGACATTCTTGATAGCATATGCTTCTCTGCAGCCTATTGGAGAGGCTATAAGTATAGTAAGTTCAATGGGGAATTATCTCTTAACATTAGAATCATAACGCAATTCATTTATCCTGCTCCAACCTGATGATCTTGTACTCAATATCCACGTTTCAATTATTCTGGAAGCATGGCTGGCTAACTTTTGTAGATTTTGATCCTTCTTTTTGTCTTGGCCTCAGCTTTCTACGGCCTTGTACACATCTGTTGTTTCTTTCTATTTTGTTCTGGAAGCCTAGCTGGCTAACTTTTGTACATTTAGTCTTACATTTATTCTTGGCCTTAGCCTCCTATGGCACTCACTGAGTAGCTTTTTTTAATTGCTCCTTAGAATTAGGCTATGCGTAATGGTTAACAGAATGTATAATGAGCAACTGACCATCGTATTGCTTATTATAGTAGCTATCTATTTTATACATTTTGAATATTAATGAAATTTGATTATAAAAAAAAGAATATTGATCTGCGCCAGAAATGTCAGTTTGACTAGTATTTGCTTCAAGTTTAGTACATTTGTGATATTAACATGATCCTAGGCATTTCTTGAACTGTTTGTTTCTGGTTTACTTTTACTTCCATTTTATCTTATTATTAATGGTATATAAGTTGTTAAAGTGATCTTGGAAGTTTTATTGATTTTCTTGAACACTTTTTCCTGGTAATCATTTCTGGGAGGAATTGTCAAAACGTGAGCATGAATACATTTGTCATCTGAACATTAATTTCTCAAAAGTTCGCTGAATTCTGAAATTGTTTTAGGTTCCTTACAAACTCTGCTGCAGGTTAGTGATTCAGAAACTGGCACATTTGATTTACTGGACCCTTCATCCAAGGCTGTTGTAGGAAACATTACTCTTTCATGTTCGATTGAGGTTTGGCCAAAAGTACTGTTTTAAATTGCCTTTTGAAAATGTTCTTTCATGTATCTTAGCTTATGATTGAAGTTGACAGGATCCTTTGGAGACAGAGAAGAACTTTGCTGAGCGCCTGTTGTCTATTGTGGTATGTGATAATTATTGGTTGAGTATTTAATATATAATAAACAATCTTTCTCCATTCTGACACCACACCATTACCATCGGTCATAAATGATTATGTCGACACAAGATGCTGAGTGAATCTTTACCAACTGTTGTTAACTAATTGGTCACTTTTGATATGTAAAAGTAGTGGCAATGGTTACAAGATATATATCGTGTGATTGTTAAATATTTGAATTCTCACAATTTCAGAGCATCTGTGTTCTCTTGGAGCATTGTATTCTGTAATAAATAGCATTGGCTTTCATCTTGATGTCTAGTGACATAAGAAAGGGTTATTAGTTTCAGCAAGTACACTAGTCAAAGAGAATGAAGAATCCTATTGATGAATGGTGAAGGCATCAATAGAACAACCATCAACAAGTCACGTTGATTTTTTCACTTGTTCACAAGCTGAGGGGGTTCATACGCTTTAAATGTTGTAACTCAAGCAAGCTTGGTTGCAGTCAGGAAAAATGGAAATTTAACAGTGAAAAAGCTATATTTCTGAACTTTTATGGTTATTTCTACAAGTGAGATTGGATATCCTGCAAACTTTAACACGGAAACTAGCTTCTGAAGCTAATGTGATGCTATATTTTGATTGTTGTTTTGTGTCTCAGACCTGTAGAATTCCATGAATTCTTGGAAGTTCATGAACCCTCAGCTCATGAATGGGCATCCCTCACCTATTATGCAAGAAAAGGGAAAAAGAAAAGCAAAAGAAAAGACTACATTTTTTTTGTAGTAATGCTGCCTATAGAACCAAACAGTTCTGATAAATCTCACCTAAAATATTAAGCTGTTAGAGATGTCTATTTTTTACATTTGTGCACTTCAGTGAGTAGATTATAAATCAACATATTGGTGCCAGCTATTCTGCCTGAACTAATTCATGTTGGACAATACGGTCGTCATGTCTGTCAGGACTACAACGAAGATGGGAAGCTTTCATTTGAGGAGTTCTCTGCCTTAATTGATGCTTTTGGCAATCAACGTGCAGCTAGTAAGGTAAGTAATTTACTGAAAAAGGACTTGTTCTTTAATTCTAGATTTTGAGAATGTTCTCCAATTCCATATTTTGGGAGGCTTTGTTTTGTCACTAGGTTATCTTGACTGCCTTGAACAGGCAAAACATTTTCAAATATTTTGCTTGTCATTCTCTTTTCTTGCTAAGTTTGGGGCAGGAGGTGTTACATAGTGCTTGGCATTGTGAAGTTATTGTTAAGCTTTATATTTGTCATGCATACTGCGGACCTTATAGATCCTTGATTTGTTTAGACAAAAGGTATATGCTTTCTGGTTTTTTTTTATGTGGTTCTTTTGGTAATTTATTTGCATTTTCTATCAGAAAAAAGAACTTTTCAAAGCTGCTGACGATAATCAAGATGGAGCTGTCAGTATGGAGGAGTTGGCTGTGCTTCTAGCTATTCAACAAGAAAAGTATGCAAATTTAAATTATATGATGCTCCAGTTTTTGTATACTGACAGTTCTATTTAAATTCATTATTTATAAGTAAGTGATGATGCTTTTTATTTATACTGGGAAATTACTAGTGCTTTTTGATAGTGAGCTATATTGTTGTCTAAGTTGCATGTGATCTCTGTTAAGGCGATGTGTATGTTGTTTCCATTGCTCTTTTGCTTTGTGTATCTTCCATGAAGCAAGTACACTCGAAAACATGCAAATACACCCATGGTTCGCTTTCACCAACTTTGCTCTAATGTGGATGATATTATTCCTTTTTCAGGGAGCCACTTATCAACTGTTGCCCTGTTTGTGGTGAAACTCTTGAAGTTTCTGATGCATTGAACACTATGATCCATTTGACCCTGTGTTTTGATGAAGGAACTGGAAATCAGGTTATGACTGGAGGATTTTTGACTGATAAGCAGGCGTCAAAAGGGTAAGAAATTCATCTTTAGTTTCTTTTGGGCAGAGTACCGTATTTTGTCTCTTTGGTCGAGGCAGTCAAAACTTATTTTCTACTTCATTTTAAAGCTGGATGTTCAAACTGACTGAATGGGCACATTTCTCATCCTATGATATCGGTTTGAGATCAGGATCTAGTGCTTCACATATTCTGGTATGCTTTGGTTCTCTCTGCCTTTCTATCTTGTTGATTACTTTTTGTGATTAGAGGAATATTCTGTGTTTCCTTTCCCTACCCATCTACTTTTCCATCTTGTTGATGTCTTAGTCTAAAGGAATAGTTGTTCAAACCTTCCTCGCCTCTCTTATATACGCCAGATGCATAGGGTTGGGTGGAATTTGTATCTCGTTGATTTTTTGAATGGTGACCATGTTGCAATACAAGTCTGAGAACTGTTCAAAGCTAAGGAATGCTTAAAATATGGTTGTCTTACTGTTCGAAATTGTGAAATGTTTGACATGATTGTCTTAGGTGGTTTATGAGCCTTGACTGACTTTGCACTGCACATTGCATAGTGGTTAGTTAGTCACTGCAATTTCCTCAAAAGCTGCTTTGTTGTGCCTGCTTTTTGAAGTTTTCTTGAATATCGTAGGTTTTATCAAATGCCATCAGGAATAACTTCCTTTTTTTCTTCCTTATGATTGTAGCCATAAAAGGATGATCCAGCTTGAATACTTTGAGTTTAAGTGGAAGATGACTTGTCTTATTTGGTTAGTGAGTTTAGCATGTAGATGATTCTGCAAGGCACTTTATTTAGGATATTTGGTGTAACTGTGCAGTTTCAATTGAGCATTCACCTAGTTTGGTTTGGTACTTAATATTCAACTCTTTAAAGAGCGTGAATTTGGAGCTTCAGTTGCCTAAACCATTGTTGGAAAACTTCTTTGTCTTTTGCCACATCATGCTTTGTCTGCTTTAAGTATAATCTTAATGGCTTTCTTCTTCATCTTGTGTATATGGAGTTGGCATTTAACGATTCTTCCCACTTGATTATGTGGTTTTCACTAGTGTTTCTTTTCCTAAATCATACTTACTACAGATGCTAATTTCTGGCCAAAATTGTAAAATGTTTTAGTACTATTAACATGTTCTGGGACTTTTTTCTGGCCAGGTATTTGATAGGAGAAGAAAGAGGCTGGTGGAAGAATTAATTGATGCCAAGATTGTTTTGTCTATGAGAGCCATTTATCAATCAAAAGTTGGGCTTGGTCTCATGGACCAAGGTACACTTTTAAGATGACGGAAAATCAAAATTAAAATCATGTTCCAGCAGGATTTGGGACATCCCCGATACCATATCTTCTTTCTGCGTTGCTTGCTTATTCTTTTCTGTCGGAACTTGTAGCTGTAAATTGGCTAGATATTATTATTTTTTTACTTATTTCAAATATTTGCACTTTTGGCAATTTTAAAGATTGAACTATCATTGAGTAATCAACTTTTCTATTTTTTTTTTTTTTTTACATTCTTAGGTTTCAGATTTTGTAACTAATTCTGTGCTATTATGTATATAGGGGCAAAAGAAATTCTGCATAGCATCTCAGAGAAGCAGGGCAAAAAAATGGATTCAGCTGAATCTGCCAAAGAAATACCAAAGTTCATTGAGTTCTTCAAGGCATGATTATATCTACTGCTGTTATTGAATAGACTTCTGAATGATTTGTTAACTAATGTGCACTTAAATATGAAGTCCCTTGTTTCAATTACATTAATTATTTTCCTTAGAAATAAGCTACATGTAGACATAAGTAAATAGCCACGAAATTTGGGTTTTTTCCTCAAGGGTTATGTTTTGGCAACTTAACAGATTGCAGCCTTAAATTTTGATTTGTTATGATATTCCTTATCATATTTATTGATAGTGATTAAGCTATCTGAGGTTGTATATAGAAGATAAACTAGGAGAAAAATTCATTCCCTAAGTAATCTATCCAAAAACTCCATGATTATTCATAAGGTCGTATATTAAAGATAAGCTAGGAGGAATCGTCATGCCCTAGGTAATCTAACCAAATCTCCATGATCATTCATATGGTTGCATTCTGTCTATTGTTGCCTCCAACTGTCTCTCTTTTTCAGATTAGGTCTATATTTCATTCATACCAGAGTTTGATTTTCTACTTTTGTTTACATTCTTTGAGTATGTTCTCTCTTTAAAAGTACCAGTTTCACAGAAAGGAACCTTTTTAATGTATTTATTTTATGTGCAAGACCATCACCTACTATATTGGTCCTCTTTCAACATCAATGTTCTAACATCTAACGCGATGGCGAAACTCCAGATTTGATTCACCTATCATTTTACAGGACCAAATCAATTTGGATGAAGCAAAGTACCCTTTGGAGCATTTTAAGGTAAAGTTTTTCAACAATAAATTTTCTTTGATTCAAGCTCTTGCAAACTAATGATTTCCTACTTTGCTCTGAAATCACATCAACATTGTGTTGTCTGCATTTGCCTTTTCAATAACCATCTTTTCAAGACCCACAGAACTTCTAAAACGTCGACCTTGATTGTGCTATCTGCCACTGGAAAGGATTACTGCATTCGTCGTTCTTTTCTTTTTCCTTTTTTTCCTGAGTAAAATATGTTTTCTGTTTTCTTCCATTTGTGTGAAGGATTGAAGTCTCCTTGTGTGTGATTATTTTGTTTAGGCAAAGGCCCATGAGATTCTTTTTGTCATGTTCTCTCAGGCCTATGCATGCTTTTTAACTTGCCTTAACTTCTTAAAGGAGAATGAGCATAAAGCTCATAAAAGATAGGCTATTGCTGTTCTAGTTCTGCAAGTTTCTGTACCGTCCAAGTTCATGAGATGTGCTTCTTATTCAGCTACTTTCTTGACAGTATCATTTAATGATTTCTTTTTATTATTGAGCCAAGATAGCCTGTTACCATCCTTTGCTCATGAATATTAAAAATCTACTCTCTTCTGGATGGAGAAAATGCATACTAATACAGTGTGCTGAAGTCTGCATCCGAGGTGGCAAACAGTCACCAGTTACTTATTCACCTGTAAATCTGAAAGGAAATTTAAAAAAAAAAAACTCAGAGGATATAGTATGGGTAATACAGCATGGGGCTAGTTTAGAAGTTGTTTTCTGCCACTGTATATACAAGATAGGTATTTTTCCGTTTAACAGGAAGTTGTAAATATGTTCTTACTATCATCTAAAGCAAAACAAAAACATTGGCATGTAAGCCTCGCTAATAATGTCATTTTGTAGTTATTCTGTGGGAAATGAAATCAGTCACATGTCGATCTACAAGATTGTTAGAACTGCGATTTCAATTGTGCAAAGTCAACCGAATTGGTTATTTAGAGAGTTGGTGTTGTCTATTTCTTAAGAAGAAGTCTGGTCTTACAAGTGCAAGTCCGGTCTTACTATCATAATAAAAGGTGGATTATAATATGAAAATATGTACTGGTAGTATGTCATTTTGCATATTTTATGAGGGAACCTTTTTGTTCACTTGT
Source organism: Eustoma russellianum (assembly GCA_036186865.1). Classification (NCBI taxonomy): domain Eukaryota; kingdom Viridiplantae; phylum Streptophyta; class Magnoliopsida; order Gentianales; family Gentianaceae; genus Eustoma; species Eustoma russellianum. Next base: position 2,193,723 of record AP025046.1, read on the forward strand.
TAAACTTCAAGTTTCTAATATATATGGTTCAATTTGATGATTTAAATAGTATCACGAAATCGTACCATGTCAAGTTTTTCAGTCGAACTAAAAATCACCGGGTTGCATTTATGTTGCTTGATATCATGAATTACGTGGAATTTCTCACTTCCCCATCAACAAACTTGTTGTGCTTTCTTGCTTATGGAATGTTTTGTACCACCAGAGGAATACTCACTATATCTTGGCTAACCTGGAATATGAAAATTTTCTGGATGCAGACTTTCAACGAATTCTTTATTAGAGAATTGAAAGCTGGTTCAAGACCAATCGCTGGCCTAGACAATGAAGAGGTTGCTGTATGCGCAGCTGATAGTCGTCTAATGGCATATAAAACTGTAGATGACAGTCTAAGATTTTGGATCAAGGTACAGTCTCGAAGCCCTAGAGAACATTTCTCACCAGGGAATATAGTTGTCCTTAGTTTTAGTTGCATTAGTCTTGTGCGAGATATTGATACTTCCTGAGATCTCTGTAGAATTTTGTAAACGAAAAAGAGAGAACACAAATGTGTTCCAGGACGAGATGAAAGCTATATGAGTATGTTATGTTTCAAGTGACTTTTGAACTGCCAATATAGGTAATGCTTAGGAAGTGTACAAAACCTCACAGAATGGAAAAGTTTATTTTATTATTTATTTTAAAGCTTACATATATTCTTATTTATTATTCACACGGTCTGAGATATTTAAATTTGGTCTGCACATTAGTATGAATTTCCAGTCGAGACTAATGTGAATTGACCCAACCCACTATTGCCTTAATCATCATCTAGAGAGAAGAAACCAGATATGGGTGCAATTCAATCATTTTTCTGATGAAATTAAATTTTGTAGTGATACTAAGGATTTTTTCTTATTACTAGGGTCGAAAATTTTCAATTCAAGGTCTTTTGGGAGATGAAGCATGTGCCAATTCATTTACTGATGGAACTATCGTGATATTTCGATTGGCACCACAGGTCATAATTGCTGGTATTTCACTTTTTTGAGCCAAATGTTGCAAACCTTCTTGCCTTTTCTGGGCAGTACTTATTGCTGGTTTATGCCCTAATTTTGCAGGATTATCATCGTTTCCATTTGCCAGTTTCTGGAACAATTGAGAAGTTTGTAAAGATACCTGGATGCTTATATACGGTATTTGTTTGTTTGTCTTTTTTCTTTTTGCCTCATATCTCTCTGTTATTGGTTGTCTATTGTGCTTCCTAACTAATACTTGATTTTACATTGAAGGTTAATCCAATTGCTGTCAATAGCAAATACTGCAACGTATTCACTGAGAACAAGCGTGAAGTGTCTATAATATCCACCAAATGTTTTGGGAAGGTTTGTTGGAAATATTTTTTGGACTCTATTTCTCAAAACCTTTGCATAGACAAAATAGAGGCTAATCTGTTCAGTCTCCTCTTTCAGACAGCATAGGCTGCATTTGTGTGTGCTTATTTTATTGCCACTCGGCCAATGCTTCATACTTGGTCTTTTGTTCTGTCTAGGCGATGGATGAAAACTAAAAAGTAGAACGAGAGCTGATATGTATGTGAAACTATCTATAAGTCTGAGCTGTCAAGATGCACCATTGTACATATGCCATTTGGTGCGACAACAATGACCTTGTTTTATTTAGCAGAAAACATGTCATTTTACTTTACTACTAAAATGCTGGATTGTGGTTATGAATAGCTGCCAGATATGCTGCTTACTATTTAAGAGAACTTAGTAATCGTCATCATGTAGATAGAAAACATTTGTTTTATTTTTTATGAACTCATCCAGTAGATTTGCCTGTAAAATAATGGTTGATTCAATTCCTCTGGTAGTTAAATCTTTTGCGGTAGTATGAGTTATTAATTTGCATGAAAGGTTCCTAATTCTTCTTTTCTTCTTTTTTTAAACTTGGAACTCTAATTGTTCATGGAGCAGAATGTTATTGGCTTAACACTTGTCTCATGGAAACCGTGTACTTCTTCACATTCTAGAACTTTTTTGTATCTTATTTTGAAGGCATGCGCTTCTTTTTCTTTTATTATCATCATCGTTAATAATAATAACAACAACAACAACAACAATAGTAATATGTATATTATTATTATCATATTTTTTATTAAAATTTATTGTTGTTGTGGTGCTTCTTCTGTTGTTAGTTTTATTTATTACTTCTTTGCAGGTGGCATTTGTTGCCATTGGAGCAACAATGGTTGGGAGCATAACGTTCTCAAAGAAGCCTGGTGAATTTGGTCGAAAAGGAGATGAGGTTTAGACTGTCTCCCAGTTATTTGTTTGATTTTAAGTGTGAACTATAAATTTTAATTTTGATGGACTTTCTACTTTGTTGGTTTCATACAGTTTGGATATTTCTCATTTGGTGGGAGTACTGTCATTTGTGTCTTTGAAAAGGTAAGTTGGACCATCTAATTTTTAGCTAGAAGAACTGTGGCTAGTGGCTATTTTTTTTTCATATTTCTGATTTGGAAAAACATACTGTCCTGGAATAGATGTGGGGGTTTGTTAAATAGGTGATTTTCATCGGTCATTGACGATTATACAATTCGAACAATTTCGAACTCACCTCAAAAGAACATATAATTGGGTGTGCAAATGGGTTTGCGCTTACTATAGTATGTCATACTCTGAGAATTTTTGTTTCTCAATGTCTAATTCATTCACTGGATCAGATATATTTGTATATAAAGATGTTAAGAAGAGGCAATCTTGTATTGATCACTTAGTAGAATACATTCACCTATTTATAGCTTACTTTTAGTGTATATCTTCTTTCACCGATGTATATTTCTACACCTCTCCTCAAGCTTGGTTGTAGATATCAATACAACAAAGCTTGGTCAGTAATTGTTGAAAATACTCGGGTTGAGACTGGCTTGGTCAGCAGGTCAGCCAACTAGTCTTTAGTATATATACTCTAGGCTGATAAATTTGTCTTCAAGCTTCTCTCTCACGAAATGTCTATCAATGTCCACATCTTTAGATTTATTATGTTGAACTGGGTTTTCTGCCATATTGATTGCTGAGACATTATTGCAGAACACTTGGATAAGATTACCATTCTCCTGCCTGAGATTTGTTACCACTGCTTTGAGCCATATTCCTTCACATATTCCCAATGCCAAGGCCCGCAATTCTGCCTTTGCATTGCTGTTGGCCACTACTCCTTGCTTCTTGCTTCTCCAGGTTACCGAATTCCCCACAGATATGTACAGTAACCTGTAGTAGACCTTCAATGTGTCTTTGAACCAACCCAGTCTGCGTTTGTGTATAACTGTTACGCGCATGTCTTGTGTCTTTCTGAAATACAAGCCTTGTCCTGGCGTATTCTCATTCCAGCTTTAAGATGTTCATTAGTAGGCTGGTGCATAAAGTGACTAATAAGACTAGTGGCAAAGCATATATCTGGCCTGGTGTGAGATAAGTATATTGATTTTTTTACCAGTTTTACGTATCCTAGCTTATCAACTGGAGTATTATCTCACACACATCTTTTGGTTTACACTCTTGTTCTACTGTTGTTGAGGCTGGCTTGCACCCTATCATACCAGTATCTTTAAGTAAGTCAAGTATATACTTTCTTTGTGATATACTCATTTTTTCTTTATTTCCTGCTACTTCTATTCCAAAGAAGTGTCTAAGTTCTCCAAGATCTTTGACTTCAAATTGTTGTAATAGTTTTCTTTTGGTGTCTTGAATTCCAGACACAACATATCCTGTGATGATTATATCATCTACATAGACAATTAGGATAATTAGTTGTCCAACTTCAGAAGTATGAATAAATGGAGTATGATCACTATTATACTGTACAAAACCTTGCTCTTTTATTTTCTTGGTGAGCTTTTGAAACCAAGCCCTGGGAGACTGCTTGAGTCCATAGAGAGATTTATTTAGTTTGCGTACCAGGTCTTTGTTAGTTTCATTTTTGTAGCATGGAGGAACATGCATATACACATCTTCTTGTAATTCTCCGTTTTTAAAAGTATTTTTGATATCTAGTTGATGAATTTTCCAGTCTAGTTTTACTGGTATGAAGAATATTACCTTAACATTGTTCAGTTTTTACCAAATCTGACATCTTTGTAAACAGATTTCTTTAGTTCTGGAACATTTTCTAAAACATTTGGGCTACAAATAGGCTCAAGATACAGGGATTTTTGAACTTAATTCACCAGATCTTGGTTGAAGAACCGAATTAATGTTTCTGGCTCGAGATACAAAGATAGATCAGATAATTCAAGAAGAGAACTCTCCAAACTTATCTTATCTTCGCAGTCCTCCCCCTGAAGATAAGGTTGGGTAAAATATGATTGTGGCTTACTGAAGGTGTCATCTCGTGACACAAAAATCCTTTTGAATAAAGGATGATAACATTTATATCTTTTCCGAGTTGAAGAGTACCCAATAAAGACATATTTCAAAGCAATAAAGACATTTCAAAGCTTGAGGATCAAGTTTACTTCTGTATTGACTATGGATATGAACATTGGAGGCACATCCAAAAATGTGAGGTATAAAGTTATTGGTGGAGGAGAAATTTGGATAAAAGGAGGATAACACTTCCTTTGGATTCTTGAATCCCAAAACTCGAGAAGGAAGTATTGTCCTCTTATAGGAACGACTTCCCCCAAAAACTGCTCATTTCTTTCAAATAACATTGCTCATGTTTGGTCGAAGAGATGTCTATTTTTTCTTTCATCAATCATGTTCTGTTGTGGTGTTTTAACACAAGAGGAATCGTGAATTATGCCCTCTTTTTGACAGCAAGGAGTAAGGACTTGATTAAAATAGTCTCGAGCATGGTCATATCTTAATCTTTTAATACTCATCCCAAACTGGTTTTTTATCATTGAAAAGATGACAACTGATATCTGATTTATGTTTGAGTAAGAAAACCTATGTAACCCGTGTACAATCAATAAAAATTACAAACCATCTTGACTTAGAAACATTGGGAAATAGATGGACTCTGGTAAAATAGAACAATGCTTCTTTTATTATTGATTGGAAACACACACGCTTGTGTTTAGCAAGCTCACACACCTCACAGTGTAAAATCTCAACATCCAATTTTGTGAATGATGAAGGAAATAGTATTTTAATAACTCAAAAGGATCGATGACTTAAAGGACGATGGTAAAGGAGAATTTTTTCTTTATTGGATAGCATGGATTCATGCATAAAAGTTTGGGAGAATGTCCTGAGACATGTTTGATCTGGTTGGCATCTCAATGCAATCAAGGCTATCACATTCTCTAGCAAGTCCAATCATCTTCCTCAAATCTTTTTCCTGAAATACACAATAATTATGGGTAAAAATCACATCACAAAGTAAATTTTGTGTCAATTTATGCATAGAGACAAGATTAGCGGATAATTTGAGAACATGGAGGACGTTTTTTTAAAGTTATGGAAGGTTTGATTTGGACATCTCCTGCACCAGCTATGGTTGTAAGAGTTCCATCCGTTGTGGCAATTTTCTTATTACTTGTTCAGGGTGAATATGTAGAGAAATGTTTGGAAGAGTAGGTCATGTGGTCAGTTGTTCATGAATCTATGATCTAAAAGTGCTTTAAGGGCAGTTCTGAGACATTAAATACAAATGAAAAAGGAAGCTGACATGAAGATGGCAAAGAACAACTACTACCTGTAGGTTTCTCCAAACTACTGAAAAATGACCTCACCCTCTCCTTCTCTTCCTGGTCAAGACCAACTAGCTTTTGTTTGACATCTTGTACCGAATCAACCACAACATAGGCTTTTCCTTTACGTGGGGACCAACTCTCTGCCCCTACTAACAACTTGGAGGCTTCTCATGTAATTTCTGGCATTTTTCTCTAGTGTGGCATTCCTTTCTGCAGAAGGTACACCATAATTCATCTCGATTTCGAGCCTTGGAATGGTCATTCTTTCTTGCTTCAAGGCCAGTTTTCACATTTTCAGCCACCATTGCAGAGCCATTTGTAGGAAGATTCTCAAGCATTAGAGACCTACTCTCCTCACTTCTAATAATGGCCACCACTTCATTGAAGCATGGTATTTTTGGCTTTCCCAGAATTTGAGTCCTTGCTTGATCAAATTTTGGATTTAAATCAACAAGGAAATCATAAACTCGGTCCTGTTCAATGTAGCCTTTGAGTATTGCAGCATCATCAGGGCACTTAGTTTGGATCAACCGATAGCGGTCAAGTTCTTGCCATGGAGGTCTCAATTGATTTGCATATTCCGTTCTGATTTGCTCTCTTGTTTTGCTGCTATAGTCTTGACCTTCACGTCATACACTTGATCAGCACCAGCCTTTGAGTATTGCAGCATCATCGGGGCACTTAGTTTGGATCAACCGATAGCGGTCAAGTTCTTGCCATGGAGGTCTCAATTGATTTGCATATTCCGTTCTGATTTGCTCTCTTGTTTTGCTGCTATAGTCTTGACCTTCACGTCATACACTTGATTAGCAACTTTTGTCTTCGAATAGGTCTGTTGAATTGTGTCCCAGATGTCCTGTAGCCATGAACATCACTGTATCACTTATTTCAGGTATCACAGAACTCCATAACCATGCCATGATCATAGAGCCTTCCTCATCCCAAGCTTTAAATAACGGATTCCCTGGTTTTGGGCCAGATCCAGTAAGATGATTGGTTTTTTTCCTTTCCCTTTCAAGATGGTTCGGACAACTTGGGACCATCTGAGATACTTTTTTCCATCCAACCCTGCTTGGATATGTTGTAATTCACTTGGCTGTTGAACACCTTCAGCACCCTCTATCAATTTTTTAGAAGACTCGGCATCTTGTTTTGATTGTGCTGTGATTTCAGACATCTTAACCAAATGGCAGCAGTAATAAGAGAAAGGAGAAAATTCATGGGTTTAAACGCAATGAAGGCCCACAGAAAAACTCTAGCAATGAAGGCCAGAAAGAAAAAGGTGATGGAAGGTAGAAAATCGAGGCTGGAATTCTCAGATTTAAGAACCTAAAGCTCTGATATCATCTCAGATTTTTTTGGTTCTGGATGTCTATTTCATTCACTGGATCAGATGTATTTATACACAAAAACTATCGTTGTACTATATTTTGGGCAAGATATGCTTGATTTTGCCTTCCTACGGCAACTATTTTGCAAAGGTTGGCATTTGAAATTGGTTTGGTTTTTAAGTCATCCATATTTTGAGCAAGCTAAGCTTGCTGTTTTCCTCTAAAGGCAACCATCTTTTGTAAATTCGCCAAGTTTGGCTTATATATGAAAATTTAACTTACAAAAAAAATCGATTTTCACAGAAGATGATATGTCATACGTTTTATTCTCTCTTATTATGGAAGCAAAATGTTTCAGTATGGTAGGTTTTGCAACATGTAATGGCTACTGATGCTAGATTTTTTTCCTTCAGGACTCCATCAAGATAGATGATGACCTCTTGGAAAACAGTGAGAGATCACTCGAGACCTTGGTTTCTGTGGGAATGCAATTGGGTGTGTCCGTTAGGCAGCATTCTAGTTCTGCCTTGCCAAAAATGGGAAACCTGGTTTTAGATGCATGAGATATGATATACAAATGGTACTATTTCATGATATAATCCTCTAATGGAGAACCTGATTAATTCTGTTGATTACCATGCTCTGTGAAATTCTGATTAACATATCTTGTATTTCAGTTACGTAGATAAATGACAACACTTTTTAGTTTTTAGATTTCTTATGGCTTTAGAAATTGTATCTAGCCGCTGTTGTTCTGTACAATGCTGGTTAGTAAGATGACACTGACTTGCTGGAGGGTTTTTATTTATGCAATTGAAATTAAATATTATATTGGAATTATTCTGGTAACCAAGTAGATTGAAAAGATAATCAGTCATGACCCGAGTGATGAGTGACTTTGTGTTAGTCCAAATCAGAGGTAGCTCTTTGGAGTCGATAAGCTACTATGATGTGCAGATTTTTATTTAATTTTTTTTCTTCCATTAGGAAAGTATTTATGGACTGTTTAAATTCAGTGGAGCAACCTTGCACCTTAACTGGGGTCTTGTGTTGTCCTAGAGTTATTTTAAGTTTGTTGAAGGTGCCTCTGGCTAGAACTATTGCTTGCATCTGAGCATGCAGTGTGGAAGAAAGAAGAAACTCTCAAAATAATATCAGTGCTGGAGACATGTTAGAGGCAGTTTAATCTATGCTTCTCTGTGCAACAACTTTACCTATCCATTCCCCCGAATCAAGGGCGGCACAGGACACACATTTAGCTGCATCAAATCACCTCCAAAAAAAGGGAAAAAAAAAAGAGAGAGGACCACATTAGTAAGATAACACCCCCTTCCTCCTAGAATCCCTCTTCTTTTGAACTATGTGATTAGCTTTGCCGATGTCTATCTTCCTTCTTTGTTATCATGAATATTATCTGTCCATGCCAAGAAACACATTGGCCAAACCTCCAAAGTTGACAACCTTGTATGGCATCATGTAGCAGGCGATTATCAGGTATGTGCATAAGGTCGTGTTCATGATCTATTTGTGCCTGTTCTCATGAATATGATCTGTCTGATACTAGAAACACCGACCAACCTCTAAAACAGGACCGTAATGAATTACATCTTAAAGCAAATTTTCAGTGTGTGTATGACCTCCAGCCAGGTATGGTTAGTGCTGTTGTACCCTTGTGAACCCTACCTCGCCTTGCATCCCTTCTCTTGCATATTGCTGCTACATTGCCTGCTCTTGCATTAAAAGTCTCTGCTTATTCTCCAACTCTGGCTTCTGCACGTACGCCTGAGGTGCCATGGAGAGGGAGGCTGCAAAAGGATCCGCTCGTGGAGGCAGACCATTAGCTAGTGGTGCAGACAACGTTTGCAATGCCAGCTTTTCTTCAGCCCCTAATGGCATGCTGCGGCCACTTCCAGTTTCCATAACACCAGATGAAGCTACCCTGTCTTGGTTAGCTCCGGATTGATGCATGCCATCAAGCATAAGCTGATGAAAACGGCCAGCAAGCGTCTGCTGCTGATTTGGCAAACGATTGCCTGATTTCATCGATGATTTCTCCCAGCTTCCTGTGTCATTGAAGGCTACCCATGAAGAGCCGTTACTCTTTGTAGGAGCTGATTCAGTTTGATTACCATCAAAGAGAGCCAATGCCAAATTATCTCCTTGTTCTATTTTTGTGGGAGCATTTTCACCAAAGTTCAACAGATCAACATTTGCTTGGGTATTATTTTGCTTCTCCCTTTTCACTTCTTGCTGCTTCTCTTCGCGTCCTTGCTCTGGAGATCGTTTGGGGTGCAATAATGCTTTAACCAGCTTCATATCCTCGGGCTTCTTCGGCTCCTCTTGTGCCGTGATCTGCCTTGGTTCAGGCGACTTCGCTTTTCTGTTTCTGGGCATTGCTGTCTTCTCTTTGATGTAGTCGTCCATGACATCTAGCTTTTCTTGGGATATTTTCTCAACCTCTGGATATTCAGAGGAGCGACCAATTCCAGCCTTCTTACACCAACTGTAGAACACATCAAGCTCCTCGTGCTGCTTTGAAGTGCGGGAAAATATCTTGTGAACTTTCACAGATTCTGGGACATCAAGCTCCATGAATCTCTCAATCAAGATGCACAAGGTATGTCTGATTTCATCATATAAATGGAAGCTTTCTCTCACAATTGGATGGAGAGCAACAATCACAATCCTGTTAGTCTTTGCAGCACCTGATTCAGGAGAATGAACGATGAGAACCAAGGATAGAAGAACAACTTAGTAAATACAACAATTATCTTTTGATATAGAGAATGGGTTTCTAACACATGAGTATAGTTGCGTACATCCCACCCTCATACCTGGTTGAAAAGCATCCCAACAAAGAAAATCATATTCATAGAACTCAAACCTGTCGGTCTGCACGCTAAGAACCGCTCAAGTAGATGCATCAGATGCTGAACCCGCGAAATAATCTGCTCGGTTTCCATTTCGTGCACTGGTGTTGTTCTTGATGCTACAGCACCATTTCTGCCGACTTGCTCTTCCTCTTCCTCCTCATATGCAAATGCACTGTGCTTCCCTCGCCGGTTCTGCATTTTGAACTCAAGATTCTCATCAAGGTACAATGCATATGTCCGCACAAAGGCAGAATAGTTCCAAGCATTAGATATTGAGGTGTCGCGAAAATCAGACATGTTTAGAAGGCGCGTGCCTCGCCTTGTGGCAAAGAAAATCTCTTCCTCAAAAGATCGATCTCCTTCCGCGATCAGCCTTTGAATCAACATCAATGTCTTAAGTGCAACCACCCAGTTCTTGGTCTTGTCTAGCCGTCTTGATATGGTGGCAATGCACACGCTAACGTTAAAGCGCGAATAGCTTGTCAAGCTGAGTATCTCTCTGATGTGTTTCTCATCAGGAGGGTATTCTTCATGCCTGGTTGCTTTGACAATGGCAACATCTATGTCTGATATGGAATCGCTGCTGTGAACTCTTGCCAGGCCTATGCTTGTTCTGTCCTTGACTGCCCCTATGGCTTTCCTGAGCTTGCTTGGAGCCATTAGGTAACTTTCTTCTCTCTTAATCTATGGATTTATGGTGTCAAACCTGAGAAAGTTCACCAAAAATGGGCGTGTCCTAATCATACACACATGCATGCATGCATTCAACGCCTAAATGTGATAGAAACTGCATGTAAATTAATCAGCCTAATCCAATAAAATGATCGCTTAATGTTTTGTGGCTTGTTTGTTTTGTGTGTCAATTTGAATTGTGGGATATGAACTTGATGATCTTCTCTTGATTGAAAACATGTGTGTTTGCTTTTTCACCTTCTTCTTCCTCTGGCTTTCTTTTTCTTTCTTTTCTTTGATTCTTTTTGCCATTCTTGCTCTAATACTACTACCTCACATCGTCCTTGAATTTAGGAATATTAAATGGAAAGTCATTGGAAAGTTGTTGACCATTTGACTTCCATAAAGATTACCTATACATACATACATATATATATATATATACATACATATATATATATATATATATATATATATATATATATATATATATCTATGCCCAGTGGTGTACAATCAATTCTAACACCTGGATCCTTTCACATTTACCAAGTATTTCTAGGCATCCATCAATTTGCCACAAATTTTAAAAACTACTAAGTATCAACATGAAAAATGATACAAACAAACCCTCAAGGTTAGAAGAGAAAGCATATTTGAAATTGTTGAAGAGCCAATTTGAATTAATATCCAGACGGGCAAGGCTGTTGTAGCAACAGATAAATGTCTTTTCTTTCTAATTAGTATTAGGGATGCTAACGAACCGGGCCGAGCGGAATATTAGTTTTTCGAATTCAGATTCGTTTAGCTAAACGAACTGTTCGGCTCGGTTTGTTTACTGTAACGAGTTTTAAAATTGGTTCGAGTTTGGTTCGATAACATTAAACCGTTTAAATGAGCCGTAGAGTTTACAGTTTAGCTTGTTTTAATAAACGAACCTAAATAGGTGTTCGAACTTGGCTCGTTTAAATAAAATTAACGAATGAACTCGAATCAAATACGAATCGAACTCGAATAGTTCGCGAATTGTTCGGTTCTCAACCTCCCTTATATTAGTAGAAAAGAAAATAACCATAATACACAGTTGAACGACCATGTTACACACTGACGCTAGTAGCATACAAATAAAGATTTAGTGTTAAAAAAATGAAAAGATATAAGTAACTGTGTATTAAATAATAGCAATAAAAATGAAGGCTTGTCGTGTCATATTAATGTGTGGATGAACAAACACGTCTGATTGTGCCGTCTGTACCCGTTTTCACACTAATGGTTCCCATTTTGACCATTGCATTGACGAAATCGGACTCAAAATCGGGTCCAAATAACGGGCAAGTAGTCCGAAATAAGAATCCACCACAGCTTTAGTGGTATCATCTTCATGTAATCTAGCGTCGGATTGCAGCACTGCAAACCCGTTTCTTATGTTTCGCAAAATCTGGATATCGAATCTTGACCCGTTTCTATGGTCCATTTCCAATCTCCTTAGTGGTGGCATCTTCATATAATCTAGCGTCGGATTGCAGCACTGCAAACCCGTTTCTTATGTTTCGCAAAATCTGGATATCGAATCTTGACCCGCTGCTATGGTCCATTTCCAATCTAACATCCATGTTTCCGCCTTTGGGACAATTGTTCTTTAGTTCAGGAAGCAAAATCGGATGTATAGAAGGATCCGACCCTCCACTGCCAGCGAAATCGTATGGCCTCTTTTCCATGAAGAAGCATGCAGTAGTCCCAATTGTATGGGATAGGATCTCTTCACCGCAAAGGAGGTACGGTGACGCGTGACCGTCCGACACGTGGCAACAAGGGGAGTGGTGAGGCTAGATACGAGTGACCCTTATCTAGCCTCACCACCTCCCTTTACTGCCACGTGTCGCGCGGTCACAAAGGGAGTGAGGAAAGTGGGGGTTAGGAGATCCCAACCCCAATTATAGTAATATCTCAATCAATGATCAACTACTAAGTACTATGATAATAATAACGATACAGTACAGATACAAATAACGTATTACATTTATAAAATTTGTCAAGTTGCATAGGACAATCATTTTCTTTTCTTAGCGCTAGACATTTAGAAAATGTATATGGTAACAAGTTTGTTTCCATTTCTAATAAAATCAATAACACATTTTTCCTTGACTTTATAATATAATGGAATAAATCAAAATGATTCACTAAATTGGTTGGGCTTCTTATTTTGTGAAGTATCAGTTGATCGACACAGTTTGACGCAATTTTTATTATGAGTCAATGGGAAACAACCTTGTGTTTCTAACACATGAGCATAGTTATATCCATCCGACCCTCATATCTCGTCATAGATAGAAGGTTCTAAGGCAATGAGGTAATGTTAGTTGTTGTTGTTTATATCGTAACAAGTTTAGTTTCGACAATTATATCACATGGGCTAATTTCTGACGAGCTAAAAATGAATAGGATAAGGTATATTTTAGTAGAAAACAATGCAACACATTTTTAAGTTGATATGCAGGTAGGGGAGTGCTCACATGGGCATAATAAATCATAATAATAATCATCATATTTATTAAATGGGAGCTAATGATGCAAAAGATATCATGAGCCAAAATGGAAGAAATCAACTAACCAATCCATTGAAAGTCATATATTGGGGTGAGAATGAACATATATTATTATGTTATATTACATCCATTTTTTTTATTTTCATTTCCAATGGAATCAAAGACACATTCTTACTTTACTTTAGAATGTGATGGAAATAAAGCAAAATCACTCACTAAAGTGGCTGCACTTCTTATATTTGATTGAAACAGCTTGACACAATTTTTATTATAGGTAATCGAAAAACAACTGTATTTCTAACACATGAGTATTGTTGCGTACATTTGACTCTCCATACATTGTCATAGATAGAAACATGTAAGACAATGAGTAATGTTGTTGTACATCTATTTTCTAATTTTTTTTCTCCCAGTAATATCATCCATATAAAAGAAAAGACAGAGTGATCTCTTTGAGTTACTAAGGGAAAACACCAAAAGGGATATAAGTTTCTTAACATACTGACAGTATGTTACATTTATAATGCATGGTTTTTGTTTACAGAATCTCTTGTTTAAGAGACCCGAATTGTAACGATTTTGACTCATATTAGCTGTAAAAAAAAAAATCAATATAGTTCTTGATCCATGTCAATTAAAAAAAATATATTTACTAGATAGAATATAGAAAAAAAGATCTGGTGACCATCATGGTTTATCTTCAGTTAGACCTAGGAAATTAAAAGGTAGATTATATCCTTTGGTACGTTCAACAATGACCTTTAATTATGGAATTATGTTGCATGGTCGATTTAGAAAAGTGAAATCCAATTGACTATGGTAGCTGTCCCAAAATTTCAGTATAATAGGTTCCACCTTTTATCCTATTTGACAAAAGTCTTGAAAATCATTATGAAATTTTGATGCATTATTGTATTGTGAATTATCACAAATTTATGTCGGTTGTCGATCAGCTAGTGATACAGTGAAGTGTCAAGATCTACTTACATGTAAGTAAAAAATGATTGACCAAAATAACCGTATATATATCATATACATTTGATTGGTCAAGCAACAATTAATTATATTTGTTACAAGCCATTTTAAATTTTGTGTATACTATATGAATTATAAATATATACTGAAGGTTGTTTTGTATTTAGTATACTTTTAGTATTAGTCATTCTTTTGCTAAAGAAATTTAAATTGAGTGCTGCAAATAATAAATCTCACGTACACGGACCGGATGAAATCTAAGGAGGTAAAATATGAGGACTCCAATCACGCGACGCCACATGTACAAAAGGGCCTACTATTTACTTTTTTTCCTTTTTTTAAAAAAATCTCTTTTATACACGTAGCATAGCGTGATTGGAGGCCTCATATTTTATCTCATATTTTATCTTCTCAGATCTAATCCATATACGGTTGAGAACACACGAACGCCACGCGGAAAAGAAAGAAGATGCACTTTTTTTTTCCTTCTTTTTGCTCAACAATAAATATTTTTTTGGTGTGCAATGTGTTTCTGTTTTTGTGTTATAAAACGTTATTTTTTTAAAACAATTTGCTAGCACATAAATACGAAAAAGATTCTAAGTTGTTCGATGATGTAAAATGTAAATATTCTATACTAATTTATATTAAAGATAAAAGAGAATTTATATGACTTTTAGAAGGCAAAAGACCTTTCTAAAACGAGTTTAACATATAATAATTATTTTAAATGTATTACTAGTAATGTTTCTTTCGTGAAACCAAGTATAAGAATTAATCTAATTATTAATCACCTTTTATAGATATTATCGGTGTGAAAAATCTAATATACGAAATATACACACTTGTGACCGATAATTGCAGAAAATAACGCTATTAATTTTCTTTAGCGAATTTTCCTAGAAAATTTTGAAAACAACGGTGGTAATGAATCGGTAAGATCGGACGGTCATAATCAACTCTAAACTCCATGTAAGGATCTAACAGCCGGTACCCTATATTAGTACTTTGGTTCCATCACGGCTCCTGTTTCTCGACCTATATTTCTCTGCGGATAATCACATAAAAAAGATTTGAAGGTCAAATTGCGTAACCTAGCAAAAAGTTCCTCCTGCTTTTCGATGTAAGTACTCTTTACTGTCTGCTTGTTGATATGTTGTAGCAATTGCTGATCCGCGTTTGTTTCTCTTTATTTTTCTGTCTTTGGTGCTTGATTGGTTAATTAGTTTTTTTTTTGGATATCTGGAGTTCCTGCGATGTATGAATGTCACTTAGGTTTGACCGGTCCTTTTTTGATTTGGGGAGAAATCGATTCCAGATTTGAATTTTTGTAGAAAAGGATAATTGGGGCTATTGTAATAAAATTCGGCTAGTGGATGCTAGGTCTTTAAGTGATATGGATTAGAAATCGTTACGGAGTTGAATTTGTAAGCAGAGTAAGGAAGGAGAATAATGAATTAGCGGATGGTTGTTTCTTAGTGCAATGAATCAGTGATGATGTAGGATTAAATGCCAGAAATGAGGGATGTTGTATCACTAAAACTCTAATTGGTAATAAAATGGTAACTGTACACTTAGGCCTATTCTATAAAAATTGTACCTTTTTACCTATATTAAGATTTAGTTGCTGCTTATTTGTATATAAACATGATTGCGGATGATAGTTTGGCTTGGTTTCTTGTTTACGCACTGACTAGCTCTCTTAATTTTCTCCATTTTCCATTTCTGTTTGAAGAAAAGAAGATTGAAGTATGTCAGATGATGTTGAGTATCGTTGTTTTATTGGGAATCTCTCATGGTCGACCTCTGACCGAGGTCTAAAGGAGGCTTTTCAGAAGTATGGCCATGTTGTCGAGGCAAAGGTAATTGATAAGCAGTAATTTATGCTCATTATATTTTCATGCCTGGTTTATGACATTTTGAAGTAATCGACAGTATCCTCAAGCATGGTGCTGCTTAGCATCAATAAATGGCGTGAGCCATATGAAAACTTCCATGATAGAGTAATCCTATAAGAGAAATAGCTTGATCATTTCATACTTTCTGTTGTCCGCCTGGTGGTTTCCAAGTGACGTGATCTTTTTTATCTTTATGATCCAGCACTCCTTGGGCGACTTTGCCACTTCTTGAATATTAAAATGTACTCTTTTTCTGTAAGATCAACATTTAGCGTCCGCGATATTCTGAATGAACATCCTGGAGTATTGATTTCCTGAAAGATTATTCTTCCATATTTTGAAACTCTGGAGCCTCAGTTTGCCAAATACAGCAATTTCTTGGCATGACCTCTTAGGTAAAATGTGTTATGTTTAAAAGGATATGAGCTCCACCCTCGTGACATATGGAAGTCGAGTATTTTTTTTCTCGCATTCCCAGTCGAGTATTTTTTTTTCTCGCATTCCCTTAAGTTATTGATCACACCTTTTGCCTGGTTTAATCTATTACTTTTTCAGTAAAAGAAAAGGATGTTATATAGGAAAGATGCATTTCCTTGTTAGGGGTGTTGAGTTGCAGGGAGAGAAAGATGTTAGAGAACTGAACAAGTTTAATCTATTATTTTTTATTGCACTAGTTGTATATTTTCTACTCTTACTGTGAAAGTATATTTGTAGGTGGTCCTTGACAAGTTTTCTGGTCGCTCTCGTGGATTTGGATTTGTCGCTTTTGATGAAAAGAGTGCAATGGTTGAAGCAATTGAAGCAATGAATGGTATGAATTTGGATGGTAGACCCATCACGGTTGATAAAGCGCAGCCTAACCAAGGTGGTGGTGGAGAACGTGACAGTGGTCGCCACCGTGACCGTGATAGAGAACGTGATCGTCGTGATTATGGAGGAGGTGGTGGTGGTGGTGGTGGTCGCGGATCAGGTGGCGGAGAGTGCTATAGGTGTGGTAAGCCAGGACACTTTGCTAGGGAGTGTCCTGGTGAAAGTGGTAGAGGTGGAAAATATGGTGGCAGGGATGATAGGTATGATGGTGGTGGAGGTGGTGGTGGCCGTTATGGACCTGATAGGAATGGAGATAAGTATGGCGGTGGTCGCAACAGAGATAATGGTGGTGGGGAACGATATAGTCGTGATCGTTCTGGGCCGTATGATCGCCGAGGTAGTGGAGGCTTCCGGTAAAGTACCCAGTGTAAGTTTACGGAGTCTTGAAGTTTTTGGTTTTATCTCTAGAAGACGCACTCTTTTCCTTTCTTTTAAGTTTTTTGATAAAATTTTGTATGCTCTTTCCAGCTGAAGAATTCGACGTGCTGCAGTAATGGACTAGTGCTTGAAGTTGTAACAGAGGATGGTTCCTCTTCCTTTGGCATGTCATAAAAGTGACCAATCTTTTGAATTCCCGAATCTTGGTTCTAGTAATCTACTTTGTGTCTGCAAAATGTTGGATTTGTGATCTTATGGGTGCTGTCACGTTTGAAACGCTGTTATTGCCACTGGTTATCTCTGCTTTCTTGCATCAGCAATTTCACTGTCCTTTTTTGCTGTTGGATGCATGGATTTGTTGATTTGGATATTGCATCGTTCAATGTTTACATCGTCTGGGATGGTGATTAGACCATGGTGAGAATTTAGAATCAAGGATTAGGAAAATCTGGTTCCTGTGTTGAAGTGCACTTGTCACTTGTGGGGTAGAAGCTGCGTTAAAAGCAGTAAATCCTGTGTTGTTCTGGTAAGGAAATGTTATAAATCTTTAAAAGCGGTCTAATTGGGTAACAGTTCAGTTCTCTTATTTTTTCTCGTCCTACACTAATATTCAATCTGCACAATATTAATATTCTTATGAATTTTGGCAGGCTACCAGGTTATAATTGGCCTTTGGGATACTTGTTGGCATCTAAGTGGGTAGATCTGTAGATATTAAAATTGAGAAAGGATTTTTTTTTTCTGGTGACAGCTTGTGGAAGTAATCCTGTCATTAATAGGCCTTCGTCACCCTCTACAAAATGCATTGAAGTTAGAGTTGACCCGTTAAAAGAAGTGCTGGTTCCTTAGATACTCTTGAAGAGTTCGGCTGCGGTTGTCCATGATCTTGTTCTGGTGCTGTGTGACGTTAGTTTTTCTGTGCTCGTGGTTGCTTTTGCCTTGTTTTCCAATGTCCTGGTGTTGGTAGCTGAGATCTTGATCATTATTCGAGGATATTTTGATGGTCCTGTTTATCTCATGGTTCTCAGTCTCTGTTCTTTCTATCCCATGAGCTGCGTCAGTTATTTTCCTGCCATGACCGTGACCTCTTCAAGTGTGTGACATGTCCTAAAGAGCAAGAGAAGGTGTTTTGGGATACTTTGGACCTTTGCACCTGTTCTATTTCTCTCTTCTTTTTTCTGGTTATTTTTTTGATAGATTTTAATTCTGTTTCTTGATTGAGTTGAAAAGACAAGGCCAGGAAACGAAAGAAGGTTAAGATTTTGTTCACCCCCTTCCCCTCTTTTGTGGGGCGCGGTGAGCGCGGGGGTTGTGGGGGAGAGAAGTTGGTAAGGGAGGGGGGCGGTTATAGGGATGGGAGGGAATTGTTGGGAAGGTTTGGGAATGCTGTGTCCTTTTGTTGATTGCTGCTGCCATGATAGTCAACCGTCAGAGTCGGGGGACCTATGTTTGGTGCTGGGCATTTATGTTGAGTGCTGGCATAGAAGTGGTGATTGGATTTGATTTGTATGAATGCAAGTACTGGTATGCTTTTGAGGGCAGTTGCATACTGCATGAGCAATTGTACAGTCGGTAGTTTGCTTCAAATGTTTTACCACCAGTCTAGTTAATAAACAAAATCTTATAGGGAATTTCATCACACACACAATGCCCTTTGTACAGTTGAATTGATCATGATGTAGCCAGATCTTAGTAGTTCCATAGGCAAGTGTGAACTTGATTTGTTGAGGTTTTGGTAGAGTATATGCATCTCTATCCTGTATTCAATCAACCAAATCTATGTGGTATGAATCAGGTGGAAAGTGAACATATTTTATGTCAGCCTACTAACTTTGAAAGTTAAAGCGATGTTGACCGTAGATTAGTTCAATTTATCGGATTAGCTCAAAAACAGACGAACTCTCCAGTTGTTTTCCGGGGAAGGATAATTTTTTTCCCCAACTCGTAGGTATGCGGAAACAGTTTCTTACACAAAAGTGTAGAGTGTACAGTGTAGGGTAAATTTGTGTATATCAGATCGCAAAGCAATCTGCTCTTTTTCGAAATTTGTGTATATCAGATCGCAAAGCAATCTGCTCTTTTTCGAATCCTACGCAATCGCATGAGTTTAGTACACTGGTAACAACTTTTTAGTTCTTGAAGTATTACTTGGTTGCAAATATTACTTGGTTTATTTCAGTTAGATGCTTTGCAAGGGTCAGAATATATAGGGATTGATGCGTTGGAAAATAAATAGAATTTTGTACTCTTAGCCTGGTCCATGACCAACCAACCCCTCTTCATACGAAGCTGACTTAAAAAATAAATAGACCGGAAAAAGTAGAAAAGATCATTATATTCTCTCTTTAGGTGTCAGGCTTGCCAACAGAACGCCTGGAGTTTCACTTACCTGAGAGACAAGTCCACGTCAAACTGGCTTACCACCTCCGCTACTTGACTTCTACAAGCGTACATGAAGAAAGACCCCTCCGTTTCCTCTCGGTCTGGTTTGTGGGGAGATAATTTGTGCGAGTCAATGCATAAGATCTTATTTAATCTAGGAGATTGTTTGGCTTCTGATTTGCATTTTTCATACATGCTCTTTGAAGCATTTAATCTAGGAGATTGTTTGGCTTCTGATTTGCATCTTTCATACATGCTCTTTGAAGCTGGAACGGTGGAGGTCCTTAGGCTGAAAGGATTTCACTTTTTGCTCAGAAGAATGACCTCCGTCTTACTTTCTCAATCAAAAGCGGTCAAGACATGTATCACAATTCTTATCTTGGGTAACAGCATCAGAATCAGTCAATCTCTTGTATTCAATCAACAAACAGGAGTCATCTAGTGAAATACCATTCCTCCCGCAGTCAAATCTTCAAATTGTGATTCATTTCATAGAGTTTCCGTTGGACTGGTTATCTCCAATTACTTCACCTGACTTATTCAATTAGACCTCGTGTATTTCATGGAGACAAACCATCTTTTTTTTGCTCAATATTGGTCGACGATAATATTTTGCATAACATAAAGTAAAATGGGTGCGGAGGAGATTTTAGCAACCGCTTGGGGTGAAGGTGAAAGGGTGTGTTGGCAATGGTGGCAGTTGCTTCGGGTCAGGTGGAGGCGATTTCATGGTGGTGGTGGCGGCGGCGGCGGCAAGCAAGGAAGATTATGTCTAAGATCCAAATAGGAATTATTTCGTTCATTTAAGATTTTTGTTGTTTGGCTGCTCTAATGAATTTTCCTCCTAGTTGAGAGGGAAAGGGGGGGGGGGGGGGGTTGACGTTGAGGGTCAGCAGTGGGGTCGGGTGGCAATGGAGGTTGGAGTAGCTGAAGGGAGTAAGCGACTTGGTGGAGTTTTATTCTTTAATTTAATAAAGATGGAGAAGAAAATGAATAGAAAGGGATAATAAAGTCTTTTTAAGTTGTTTATATTAATTTGGATGGGGAAAAAAAAAACAATAGCCCCGTTAAGAAAAGTGGTTTTTCCGTACTCCACAACCATTCATGCAACTGCTAATAATGCCCTCAATGCAATCTTTAGAAGCTTTTAAAAATAACCTGTAACAACTGATAGATTTGTTGCTTGAGACTTTAAGATTACGGATTCGAATTGCAATATATATCAAATCGCGAAACGATCCGTCTATTCCCAGACTTTGCACAGACGTGGGAATTTAATGCACCGAAAACGTCTAAAATATAGCATATCAGGCTTTTATAAATGTTTTGACAAAAACGTCGTAATTATTTGGAAAAAAATTCAATATTGAGCGACATGTCTTCTTATCTCAAAACCTCCAGGCTGCTACAGACGGACAAAGTTTTATAAGTTTCAAGCCAAAATAGAAAATCACCCGGTGAATTCTTCAATAAAAATTAGAACAGCAGATTCTGGCGAGCCAAAATCTCTCATTTAACTTTAGAAAACAGCTTCGGCGCAACCTGTAATGTAAAACAACAGAGTGCCAGTAATCAATAAACTATGGCAGTCAATTATAATGCTCAAGTAGATAATAAAGAAGGGTGAAAGGAGGCATACGCAGTGGTCAATACAGTTCCAGTAATCAAAATACTGTCCAGTACAGTGTTTGGACCCGGTTTCATCGTTTTTTATTCTAACCACGCAGTCCTGTGAGAGAATGAAATATACCAGCTAAGTTATTACTATTTCAAGAAATGAAAAAGAAACAAGACTAGAGAATACAGATGGGAATATCCGGAAAGGTTTCCACCATAAAAGAAGGGGATCTCAAAAAAGACGTTCGAGCTCACTTTAGGAAAACCTCACAAGCGCAACTGCAGAGTCCTTATTCTAGTCCCAGCATAAATATGCTCTCCAGAGTTACGTATAGGGAATAAAAGATAACTTTCCAGAAGGAATTTGGAGAGGGAGTGAGTGATATTCTAAGGTGGCGTTTGGTTCGCACTTGAATATCGAAATCAGAAACGGAATGGATATGACAGGGTATGGGTTTGGAGTATATGAGTTTGGGCCTAAAAGTGATAGTTGTTTGGTATTGAAATAGGAATATGTATGATAGACATTGATGGTGTTTGGAACGTATCGGAATTGAAATGGGTATCGAATGTGGGCGGCCAGAATAGTGACCAGCCGGCGCTGACCGGCCATACCCCTCTTTCCCCTTCATTCCCCCATATTGATAGACAAGGAGGCTAGTATATCAAAAAAACCGATATCCTATTATCAAATACTTGGATATCAAACCGAAAATCATACCCTCTATTTCCCCAAACAAACAACTTTTATAGGTTTGGATTCCTCCAAACCCATACCCTTAATGGGAAACCCCAACCAAACACCTTCTGAATGTCATACAATTAATTACCTTTCCAGGCCACCAGCAGCCACTGTATATTAACCACTGACCATTTCATAAAAATGAAAATTTCAGATTGGCCAGAATCATTGACAAATTAAGAGGACACTGAAAAGCCACACAGACAAAATATAACCATAATGCTGCATATTGTTGCAATTTAATGCCTTCCTACTTCCATCATGGTAGCTGGCAGAAATAAAACTAAAGATAATTACTCAATAAAAGTGCACATCAGATGGACAAGGTGTCAGCCTGCTTAAACAACAAGCATTGTAGATTCACCTAAGGGAACAGATATCAGCCAGTGATGTAAGAGACATAAATACAGGAAAATAGTTTCAGAGGTAGACCATGCTCAGACTAAGAGATATTCCAATAAATCACCTCATAGGCACGCATTTGCCGTACGCACTTGGCCTTACAGGCATCCTCAAGAAATGGCTTTGGATCAACTGGTTCCTCATCTGACCTGCTCAGGAGAATTAAAGTCAAGGTATTCCAAAGTGAAGGTGAAGAATCATGTATGTTTCTAATATATGAAAAAAAAAAATTCATTCTGTAAAATCTATCGTCCAGCCTATATACTAGCTTTTCCACTTCTTTCACCATCATTTCAAAACAAAAAGCTAGAATTGGTTGATTTCCACAGCTTCCCTAGTTTCTTCACTGCAGAGAATGCTAGAACACCCTCCTCTTATGAGGAAACGTTGGGAAAAAAGAGTTATATTCTCCGTCTAACACCACAGATCTACCATGCCTGCTGGGTCCTGAACTTAAAAACTGACTGTTAAACATAAATCTACAATGACTGGCAAACAAAAACCTACAAATGACTAAGGAATTTGCTAGTAACGATCAACCAACTCAAATTTTATATCCTGACTGCTGGTTTAATTTTGAGTTTGTTATCCAAGAAAATGCTACTAGCATACTATCATTTCCCCTATAAAAAGGGGAAAAAAGATAATCACTGAACTGAGAGATGGGTCTGTTATCAACGAGTAATCAAAGAGCATCCACAAAACTGTACAATTGCTCCTTAAAGTCCTTGAAGAGATAGCGAAAGGATGCTTTTTGCACAAATAAATAAATTTAGGACTGCGTTGGTCATAGCCCGGAAACAAGGACGAGCAGAAAATGGTTTGCATTCGGACAATGTCTCCCACCATAAAGAAGCAACAAATAGACTTATAATCCAATCTCCATTTCAGGGACAGGAATACAACAGACACTGATAGTAAAACAACTATCCAAAATGTTCATCATTATGCCTTCACCAGCTGTGTTACATCATTACCAAGTGAGAACAACATCCTGAATTATTAATGATGTAATCTCAAATGTATCACTAATTTAACCCAGCTTTTGAAATCACCAATAAAAGTCCATTAAGAACGGAAGAAAATATAATCAGTCCTGGCATAAAAAATAGCATCAAGAAATATCGACATCTGATGCTAGAAATCTCTAAATTTCTTTTTTTTATTATCAAAAATCTCAAACTTTCAAGATTCATGTAACTAAAATAATAAATTAAAACAAAGAAAAGGATGAATCAGCACCAGACACCCAATCGGATAACTTAGCAAATAAATTTCGAGAAAATGCCACGGGGAGTGAAATTAAATTAGGGAGCAGAATGTAACAAGATCAGAAGAAAAGAAATCTGGGAACTCACATATCTAAATTAGGAGGAAAAAAACGGCGAATTGTTCAACGGAACCAAATCACCTGCAAAAACAAACTCGAATAAACCAACACGTTTACATAAAAGGATGAATTTCGGGAAAATGTTTACAAAAATATGAAGCCGGAAACTACTCAGATCTTACTTTGAAGCTAGAAACTATGTGAATCTGTCGTCGTTCCTTTCTGCTCCTTTTCTTTTCTTTCCCTAAAAAATAATCAAGCTGACTTCTAATTTTCGCTTAATTTACCGTGGGCTGCACAGGGTTTTGCTCTGCTCCATTGGGCCGTTTTCTATTTATAGTAATTGGGCCTGGACTTAGAAAACTTATTTAGTGGGCCACAATAAAATTTCGGCATCCATCATATGTTATAATGATTCAGTAGCAAGACATCACTACTGAATTAGTGCAAATGCGTCAAGAATGTAATAAATCTGTAGAACATACTAAACAAAACCTTGAGAAGCAAATATTGTTTTTTATGTCTTATTTGACTTCTATGTGGAGTCCA
Source organism: Eustoma russellianum (assembly GCA_036186865.1). Taxonomy (NCBI): domain Eukaryota; kingdom Viridiplantae; phylum Streptophyta; class Magnoliopsida; order Gentianales; family Gentianaceae; genus Eustoma; species Eustoma russellianum. The sequence continues at coordinate 2,217,971 of AP025046.1, forward strand.
GAAGGAACCGTAGTATTGGCGTCAAATTACACTTGTCCCAAACTTCCAAACGAATAACTATGAGTCTCGCTGCTTGCTGCTAGATATTAAGAAAAATATGTGAGAGTGGAGGGTGAGGGTAGCGTGAACAAGGGAGGTGGAACTTAGGGTGGCAAGTCTATAGAAGTGGAGGCTAAGAGTCGCGGGGATGAAGATGGTGGGGTTTAGGATGACGCGAAAGGGGAAAGGGGCGCTGAAGGGGAGGAGGGAGGAGGAAGAAAGAAGAAAAGAAAGAAGTAAAAACATGCCATAGAGATTATCAGCCGTTCACTTAGCTTATTGTTAGACATTTCCTAAAATGTTTAGATAAAACTTATAATAAAATTAGACATTTAGTTGTAAAATATAGTTTCCTCAAAAAAAAAAAAAAAAAAACACGCAAACATTAAATATTATGCACTTGAATACTAGAACTAGAAATGAGAACCTGGTTGAGGACGAAGATGAGGCATATATACTGCCGTTAGAACTGGTTACGCAAAAGGAAACAATAATAGCTTTGTCAAACCTGCGTATTTTTTTTTTTTTTTTTTTTTTTGCAATTCAAGAACGTTACACAGGATTTTTTGAATACATTGTTAGGAAAGTTAAATATGAAATTCATTTGGATTTAAATTTCGATAAATAGAAAACGGCAATAAACTAATATTTTACCTAATTATCCTAGCTATCTTTGTAATTTTAAGAGATTATTAATTTACGATGTTGATGGTACTATAGATTTATACGAGGGTTATTAGAAAATTATTATATTTGGAACATGCTAAACAAGATATCTGAGAAGCAAATATTATTTTTATGTTTTCATCAAGTGTGCTTCTGCTGTTGAATCATTAACATCTTCGTATATCCTACTTTAAATGCGCATTTGACTTCTATGTAGAGTCCAAAAGGAACCTGTAGTATTGACGTCAAATTGTACCTGTCCCAAACTTCCAAACGAATAACTATGAGTCATGCTATTTGCTACTAGATATGAAAAGAAATATGTGAGGGTGGAGGCTGAAGGTGGTGTGAATGAAGAAGGTGGAGCTTAGGGTGGCAGGTCTATATAAGTGGAGACTAAGAGTTGCAGGGCTGAGGGTAGTGGGGGTTAGGGTGGCAGGAAATGGGAAGGGGCCAGGCTGAAGGGGAGAGGGGAGAAAGGAGGAGGGAGAAAGGAGAAAGAAGAAGAGAGAAAAGTGAATACCTCATAAAAATTATTATATTATTATTTTATTAGAAGTATCAATTTATATAATGAGCTTAAGTCGGGAACATAAAATTTATTATCTTAAAGACATTATTTAATTTATCGAATAAAAAATAAAGAGGTTCTAATGTAAAAGAATAGTAGACACCAGTTCATTCAACTTGTTTGTTTGATTGATTATTATTGTTGTTATTTTTGTTTAGGAAATATTAAATTGAGTAACGTTTTCTTTATAATAGAACTATAGCGTAAATAACGTGCATCAAAAAGTTAGAAAAAAGTGAATACGCCTTTACACGTTTTTTTCCCTCATCAATTTATGTCATTCACGATCAATACTTTCATTTTACAGTTTCAGGATAAATCACAATAATTACTGAACGTTTGTTTTTTTATATATAAATTATTCATTTATGTACGTAATATGTATGTCTAGAGATTTACAATTATCTTCCAAATAATAAAAATAAATAAATAATAACAAAGTCTGTAATAGTAGTTACAACTGTATCTTTTTTTTTTTGAGCGAACATGAGCATCTATTTGAAAAGAATGCGAACAATTAATGCATATACTTATGTGGTAAAATGCAGCTATTTGTCTAGGTGGCTAATGTTGTCAAGTATTTACTCCAATTTACCTTTTATTTTATGAGGAAAGTTGTAAATTTCAGACACGACACGAAAACCCGACCCGAACTTGACACGATTTTCGCGGGGTATGGGTATGCCCTTGGCGGGTTTCGTATACAAATCGGGTAAGACCTGAAAGATACCCGTTAAGGGCGGGCCATGTCCGGGTATACCTGCGGGTTACCCGTTTATACACGGAATACCCAAAAATTTAAAAATGCATTTTAAATAAAAATTTATAATTAATAAAGTAAAAAATAAATTTTCCCCAAAAAAATACTAACCTAATTGTTAATCCCTTCTCCGGTTCTCCCCTTCTGCCATTCCTAAAATCCCAATCTCCATTCCCAAATCCAAATCCCATTTCCCCCTTCTCCAATGTCCTGCCAGCCATTCTCCTCTCTATCTCTCTTCTTCTCCAATCTCCGCCCATCCGCCTTCAGATCTACAGTTCATGTGAGTATCTTGACAACTTCTTCTTCACGAGCAGATGGCTACTTGTTATCTTTTCTACTTTCATAAAATTTCTGATGATTATTTAGCAATGGTGATTTCTTTTCAAAAAGAAACGGATTCAGCTCAAATCACCTTCACTAGTCGTTTTAGTACATGAAACCTAAAAAATACACGAAATCTGAAAATACATAAAATGACCCGTACACGACTTGAAATATTTGTACTTGTCAAGTTCGTGGGTATACACGATACACGACACAAAACCTGACATGTACGGGTTTGGGTATCTACATCCATACACGCGAGGCAAACGGGTAATGTATGGGTACGACACTTTGATACACGAAACACAAAAAATACGAAACACGATACACGACCTGTTTGACACCCTATCCTTCATCTAAGCACATAAAGGCATCTTTTGCCGTCATACATAAAAAATGTAAATACAGGTAAGCAATGTCATATGGAGCTACATAAAAAAAAAGGTAAATATAGGTACGTAGTTGTCTTTTAGGTTGGTAAGTTATGATCAAAGCTCACATAAAATACGTAGTGCAAATCAGACCAATAATCCTTTATTTTCAATTAGGCCGGATATAAACAGACATTACAGTAATACACTAAACATAATTTCTCAATCCGAATATCATGTGAGCTGTTTACTACAACTTCTCTATATTTCTTTCTAATGATACTGTTGTTTTTGTTTTTCCCCACTGTATATATAGGCACTCTTTCGTGTGAATTTAATAAAAAAGTGAATCCAAAACCTTCCTTCTGTTTTGTAATGTTAATTGTCTTCACCTGTAATTGCTAATAGCAAAAGGGTTCTTCACTGTGAAATCTTGTTTGAAAAAAGAGCGGCGATTTTGATAATCTTTTACAGAAATGGTGACGATGGAAAAGGCATGCAGCGCCGTGAACGCGTTGAAGCCGGCCATTCTGATGATTTTGAGTCAGGTAATGTTAGCAGGGCTGAATATTTGTTACGCGCTTGCGGCGGACGACGGCATGGATTTGAGGGTTCTGGTGGCCTATCGTTTCTGCTTCGGCGCCGCTTTTATTGTTCCCCTCGCTTTTTTCCTCGAAAGGTTTTCATCTTTTTTATGTTTCTTAATTCCTTTTTCTTTTCTCCTTAATGGGTTTCTGTTTATTCCACAGGGATCATGTCCAACAAATCTTAGAATAAGTACGATGATGTTTGTACAGAAAAAGTAGCTGAAGACTGACAATCTTTATTCACAAATTTTAAATTCGTCCAGTAATAATGATATTTTATTAGTTATTTAATGACAAACTAAAGATAGACATGTGATAAACGGTCTTTCTGCATTCTACATAATTAGTAATATAATTATTATCTTTATTAGATAGTATTCTGTTTTAATGTCAATGCTTCATTGATTATGTAATATCCTCGTATAGCGCCATAAAATTAGTGATTCTTATTTTTCCTTGCTCTGCATATAGCACCAGTCAAGACAAATCTATTTGTTTTTTATCAATTGGACTATCAACCACAACAACATTACCCCCATTGTCTTAGAGGCTTGCGTCTATGGCAGGATATGTGCGGCCATACCTATGTATTAGAAACACACAGAACTAATTTTCTGATAACCCATAATGATGGAGTCAATTGATAGACAGACTGAACTATAGACGTTCTTGTCTATAACGAGGTATGAGAGACACACAGAGGTGGTTTCCTGATGACCTATAATGGTGGAGTCAGTTAATAGACAAACTGAACTATGGGATTTTGTGGCATCCACGATTATATAATGGTAGTTGATTGGTATGATTTGTATAACAGTGTACAGTCTACCTTATTAGATTATTCTTAGGATCTGCCATGTTGGTGATAGGATTGACCAAGTCTTTTATCTTTTAATTTGTTCCGGTAAAATAGGAAGCAGTTGCGTTATCCATTCCTAGTCTTTAGGAGTCTTTATGAGTTTAGTTAGTGCTTAGTTAGTGCTGTAGTAAATGTCCTAGTTTTCAGGTTTTCGGTTGTAATGGTGTTGCTATTTAAGGCAGAGTAATGATAATAAATGGGTGAGGTTGCAGAATTATTCTGTGTCTTACATTGAGCAACAAACGTATTCCAACAAATTAGTATCAGAGCCCGGTTATCATGGGTGATGAAAAGGTTTCCGCTAAGATTCCGCACTTTGATGGATTACACTATGATCATTGGAGTGAGTTAATGGAAAATTTGCTCAAAGCGAAAGGCTTATGGAGTTTAATTGCCGAAGGTGTGAAGGAACCAGCAACAGGAACAACCTTGACAACTGAACAACAGGAACTGCTGGAGAAAAGAAGAATGCAAGATCATAAGGTAAAGCATTACCTTTTTAGAGCTCTTGACAGAGCAGTTTTTGAGCAAATCTTGGATAGGAGCACATCCAAAATTATTTGGGACTCGTTAAAGAGTAAATATGGAGGGAATGATCGCGTCAAAAAGGCACTGTTAAATGCACTAAGGAGAGAGTTTGAGGTGCTAGAGATGAAAGAAGAAGAAACAGTAGCAGAATACTTTGCCAGAGTAATGGCCGTTGCCAACAAAATGAGGAGCAACGGAGAAGAGATGCCGGATACCAAGGTGGTTCAGAAAATTCTTCGTACCATGACTGAAAAATTCACATATGTAGTGGTGTCTATTGAGGAATCCAAGGACATAGAAGCTCTCACTGTTGATGAGTTGCAAAGTTCTCTTGTAATTCATGAGCAGAAATTCAAAAGGGTGGTCAATTATGAGAGTGATCAAGTGTTAAAAATGGAACATCAGACAGGAGGAAGAGGACGTGGAAGAGCAAACACATCACGTGGAAGAGGACGTGGACGTGGAAGACAATACATCAACAAAGCAACAATTGAATGTTTCAAATGTCACAACCTGGGTCATTTCCAGTACGAATGTCCCACTTGGAGCAAAGAAGCCAATTACACTCAGCTTGAAGAAGAAGATGAGTTGCTGTTAATGGCATATGAAGAAAAGAATGACGCAAAGAGGGAGGATATATGGTTCATAGACTCAGGATGTTCGAATCACATGTGTGGAAAAAGAGGTATGTTTCAAGAACTAACTTCTGAGCCATCTCATACAGTCAAATGTGGCAATGACACAAGGATGATTGTGGCTGGAAAAGGGAGTGTGAAGCTAACTTTTGGAGGCACTGCATTCATTATCAAAGACGTATATTACGTTCCCGAACTCAGCAACAATTTACTGAGTGTAGGACAATTGCAAGAGAAAGGACTTGCAATTCTCTTCAAGGAGGGAACTTGTAATATATATCATGGAAAGAAAGGATTGATAGCACAATCAAAGATGAGCAAAAATCGAATGTTTGCACTGACAAATGAAGAGCCTGTTGTGCTAAAGTCATCAGAAGAATGTTTGTTTACTGAATCGTTGGACTTATCACATCTTTGGCATCTCAGATATGGGCATTTGAGCTATAAAGGATTAAATCTCTTATATTCCAAGAATATGGTACGTGGTCTGCCAAAGCTGAAGAACTCCAAAACAGTATGCACTGACTGTCTAGCAGGAAAACAACATCGTAATATAATTCCCAAAAGAAGCAAGTGGAGGGCAAGCAAAATACTGGAATTGCTACATGCTGATATATGTGGTCCTATTGAACCCACTTCCAACAGTGGAAAAAGGTATGTGCTATGTTTCATTGATGATTATAGTCGAAAAGCTTGGGTTTTTCTGTTGGTTGCAAAGTCAGAAGCACTGCAATATTTTAAACATCTCAAGAAACAAGTTGAAAAGGAAACGGGTGAGGCAATCAAATGTTTAAGGACGGATAGAGGTGGAGAATTCACTTCAGAAGAATTTCAAGGATTTTGCGCTAAGGAAGGGATCAAACGGCAACTTACTACGGCATATACACCCCATCAGAATGGGGTGGCAGAAAGGAGGAATAGGACCATGATGAACATGGTGAGAAGCATGTTGGTAGCTAGGAAGATGCCCAAAATATTTTGGACAGAGGCTGTTGTATGGACAGTCTATTTGCTAAACAGATGTCCCACTTTTGCAGTACAAGATATCACTCCTCAAGAAGCTTGGAGTGGTATTAAACCATCTGTTGATCATCTAAGAGTATGGGGCAGCATAGCGCATGTTCATATTCCAGAAGCAAAACGGAGTAAGTTGGACAACAAAAGCTTTCCTTGCATATTTTTGGGTATCAGTGAAGAGTCCAAGGGATATCGGTTATATGATCCAAAAACAAAAAGAATTGTGATAAGCAAGGATGTGGTATTTGAAGAAAACAAGCACTGGGACTGGGAACAGTCGTATCACAAACAAATAGAAGCTGAGTTGACATGGGGAGAAGATGATTTCGTCGATGAAGGGAATAGTAGCAGTGATGATCAACCAGGTCTTGAAACAGAAGGTAACAATAACATAGGTAATACAGGTCAGGGAGGGACCACCACTGTGAGAAGAGAAAGAAGGCAACCTCAATGGATGGAGGAATATGTTAGTGGAGAAGGACTGAGTGAAGGTGAAGAAGGAGTGTATCTAATGCAAGATGAAGATCCAGTGACTTTTGAAGAGGCAGTAAAGGAAGAAAAATGGAGGGAAGCCATGAACCGTGAAATAAAATCCATAGAAAGAAACAACACATGGCAACTTGTTGAGCTACCAGCTGGAGTCAAAACCATTGGAGTCAAATGGATCTTCAAGACAAAGTTGAACGAACATGGAAAGATAGACAAACATAAAGCACGTCTTGTGGCAAAGGGTTACTCTCAAAGGCAAGGAATTGACTTCACCGAAGTGTATGCTCCAGTTGCTCGAATGGAAACAGTAAGAATGATTCTAGCTATAGCAGCACACAAGGGATGGAATGTACTGCAGCTGGATGTTAAGTCAGCATTTTTTCATGGAGAACTTAACGAGGATGTATATGTCAATCAGCCAGAAGGATATGTGAGACCAGGAAAAGAACAGATGGTGTATAAACTGAACAAGGCTCTTTACGGACTAAAACAAGCCCCAAGAGCCTGGTTCAGTCGAATAGAATCGCACTTCATTGAAGATGGCTTTACCAAGTGTTCCAACGAACAAACCTTGTTCACCAAACGAAGTAAAGAAGGAAAGCTTCTGATTGTTAGTATATATGTGGATGATTTGATTTATACAGGAGAAGATGAGTCAATGTTGCTGAATTTCAAGAACACTATGATGAGAACTTTTGATATGACAGATTTGGGAAGAATGAGATTCTTCCTTGGGATCGAAGTGTTACAAAAATCTGATGGAATTTTTGTATGCCAAAAGAAGTACACGGATGAAGTATTAAAACGTTTTGGCATGGATGAAAGTAAAGCAGTAAGTACTCCAATCGCTACAGGATTCAAAATTAGTACGGACAATGGGGAACCTCCAGTTGATGAGACATACTTCAAGCAAATAGTTGGAAGTCTAATGTATCTCACAGCTACACGTCCTGACATTATGTTTGGCGTAAGTTTTATCAGTAGATACATGTCCAAACCAACAGAATTGCACTTGCAAGCTGCTAAACGAATTCTGCGCTACTTAAAAGGAACCAAGGATTATGGAATTTTCTACAAGCAGGGAGGGAACTTAGAACTGCTTGCGTACACTGACTCAGATTACGCAGGTGATGAAAGGGATTCAAAGAGTACATCAGGATACGTGTTTTTACTGAGTGCAGGAGCAGTTTCATGGATGTCTAAAAAACAGCCTATAGTCACACTTTCGTCGACTGAAGCAGAGTATGTGGCTGTAGCTGCGTGTTCCTGCCAAGCCTTATGGATGAGAAGGGTGTTGAAAAATTTAAATCATGTTGAGGAAGGTGCAGTAACGATCATGTGTGATAACACATCCACGATTAAGCTGTCGAAGAATCCAGTTATGCATGGGAGAAGCAAACACATCAGAGTGCGATTTCACTTTCTAAGAGATCTTGTGAATGAAGGCAAAATTGAAATAGTTTATTGCAAAACCCAGGATCAAGTTGCAGATGTTATGACGAAGGCTTTGAAGTTGGAAGATTTCCAACGGTTCAGGAAGATGCTTGGAGTGCAGAGTATGTTCGAATTAAACTGACATATGCTATTGTCAGTTTAAGGGAGGGATTGATAGGATTGACCAAGTCTTTTATCTTTTAATTTGTTCCGGTAAAATAGGAAGCAGTTGCGTTATCCATTCCTAGTCTTTAGGAGTCTTTATGAGTTTAGTTAGTGCTTAGTTAGTGCTGTAGTAAATGTCCTAGTTTTCAGGTTTTCGGTTGTAATGGTGTTGCTATTTAAGGCAGAGTAATGATAATAAATGGGTGAGGTTGCAGAATTATTCTGTGTCTTACATTGAGCAACAAACGTATTCCAACAGTTGGATCATGTATATGATATCTACACTGATTTGACAATTCTCAGGCAGGTGCCTTAAGGGCACGGTAGTGCTTTGCATTTGCATGGTTTGTTATTGTTTTGTGCTAATTCTATTTCAAATGGGTCAATGACACATTCTTATTTGATATTGGAATATGAAGGAATAAAGCAAAATGACTTACTAAATTGACTACGGGTTTTATATTGTAAAATAGCAGTTGATCGACACAGTTTGACGTAATTTTCATTATAGGTCATCGAAAAACAACATATGTGTGTTTCTAACACATGAGTATGGTTGCGCACATTCGATCCCTTCATAACCTGCCATAAGCGTGAGCCTCTAAGGCAATGAGATAATGTTATTGTTGTTATTGTTTTGGTGCAATTGTGTGGGTCACCTACCTTACGTCTCACCCCGGGGTTCCATCGTCCCAGCCCCAAAGAGCATGTGTGGAGGATACAAATCAGGAGTCTAGTGAACTCCTAGATTGGGTGAGATATTACGCAGTGACCCACACAAGGAGTCCCCGCGCAAACCAGGCCTTCGGCTTAGCAGCAGAGGAACACCCACACAGTGAGTGTCTCTGAAATCGAACTATTGACCTCTTGGAGCAAATCTCAACCCGAGTACCAACTGAACTATATCCTGGGACACTAGTTATGAACTTAGTATCATGGATGTTAACCTACCTTTGCACCAAGTCTTCCTCAGCTGGTATGTGCGAGGATCGCAGTTTGATATAGGTAGGGGAAATCTCTTCTTTTATTTACCCCTTTTTCTTCATTTTCTGGACATTTTATCAATCCGAATGCAGACGAGCTTCTAAAGGTTTAAGATATAGAATTTCAAGAACTTGAATTGAAACTAATGTAGATTAGTACTGATATCCTGTTTTTGTTTGATTTGGTTCAGGAAGAAGAGACCAAAAATGACGTGGACAGTGATCTTTTATTCATTTATATGTGCACTGTTTGGGTATGTAAACGTTTAAGCCAATGGTACACAAGCTTTCTTAGGTCCAAAATTGTTAAATGATCAAATGGACCAAAAACATATCTCATTCCAGCGTCCTCTACCTAAGTAAACTCATGGTACACTTGCACTTCCAAATGAATTGCCAGTGTACCATCATTGTGCACATTATCAATATAATCCCCTACAACAACCATATCAGTATATCTCAACGACAGAAAAAGTTATCGCTAGGGTCTGAGGAGGGTGAGAGGCAGGCAAACAATCCCTCCACCCCGAGGGATAGAGAGTTTGCTTCTAGTGAGACACCTGGCTCTATATGTACCTGCATAAATGACAAAATAATAGGAATATGGTGTGCTAGTGTACTAGTGAATGGATTTACTAAATACAAACAGAAAGCTTCCGATATTAGAAAGCATAACTGTATATATGCACAAAGATGAAAGACAGACAAAAATAAAAAAAATGCAAAGTCAACCTAAAGTGTAGAGAGTATATAATCTCTAAGTGTACTCTAAGGTACCCTATATCGTGTTTAAACCTCATTAACCTTAATCATCTGTCTCCATGAAATGGATCATGTCCTCAGAAAGGTGCAAATTTAGTAGGTCATGTCTAATTCGCTCATCCCGAATCAGTTTGGGCCTTTCTTTACTTCTCTACCCCTCCCCTAAAGCAATAAAGAGGAAAGAAAAAGGGATTTTGTTGGACAAGCGTCATATACTTCTTTTCTTCTTCTTCTTTTTTTTTTCTTTTTTTTCTTCTTCTTAGTTTTCTATTAATTCTGTCCTATTCAATGCAGTGGATCACTTGGGCAAAATTTGCTTATAGAGAGTTTGGCGCTTACTTCGCCCACATATACCGCAGCTGTCTTTAACCTTGTACCTGCTTGTACTTTTGTTGTCTCCGTGTGCTTGAGGTTTGTATAAATCTCCTTGAATAAGAACTGCAAGCATTCTTACTTTGAACATGAAAACTGCACCTTAGTTTCTTATTTTGCATATGTTTCTCCATTGAAATTTGGTGAAGTCAATGATTTGGTGTCTTTTAGGTTGGAAAAGCTGGGGTGGAATACAAAAGCAGGTAAAGCAAAGTTGTTGGGTACAATACTTGGTGTAGGGGGGGTAATGTTATTCACATTCTACAAAGGTCCAGAGACTGTGCCTTGGAAGACAAATATCAACCTGTCAAAATTGGTTACCCATCACTCAACTAGAGGGGCCGGAGGCAAAAGCCTTGCGCTTGGTATCGTTCTATCATTATTGAGTTGCCTCTGTATTTCTCTCTGGTACGTGTTTCAGGTGTGCAATCAAAAGATATACAAGATTTACATTACTTTACCAATTCGGTATTACCTGTGATCACAGGCCTTTTCGGCCTCGTAGGCAAAGCCAGCTGCCATCTACCCTTGTCCCCAGTCGTTCACTGCTCTTGTACTCGTGATGGCAGCGGTGCAGTCCGTTGTTGTGGCAGCTTGTGTGCAGCAGCATTCAAGGGAATGGAAGCTAGGTTGGGATATTAGGCTCTTTGCAGCTGCTTATACGGTGAATCATTGTTCCATATTGCTTCCTGATTCTAGGTTGATGAAGTCGGATCTTCATCAAAGATCAGAGATGATCTGAATAGAAAACGTCGTTACACTTCCGTCAATGAACAGAGACTATCTCTTCGCTGACCTGAGCAAAGAACACCGTTAGAGGTCCCAGGGACTATGGTTCCGGAAAAAACCCTCCGACGCTCAAGTCAGTTCTGGACATTTTTATGAAGTTATATATGAGTTTGAAGGTTTTAGTCTATGGTGAAAACCTGGTCTTCCCCTATTTTTACGGTGAAGAAAATGGTGAAATCTCTGTGACGATTTTGTGTATTTTTCCAGACTTGTCTCTTTTTCTCTTTCTCTGGTTGTTTTTATGTGCTCAGGACAGCCAATGCATGTATCAGCTGTTGAGCTTGTGACATGTGTTGTGCCAGCAATGGCGAGGTGTGCACCTGCATGTTTGCTATATGGCGACAGCTGTTGTAACGCCGTGCTTCGTCAGACACCTGGCAGGAGTCTGCTGAGGTATCCAAGCCGAGCTCAAAGGTAGCTTTCAGTAAAAACCTTGTTTCGCTGGCAGAGCCCAGAGCTGGCCTCAGTGGCCGAGCTCACCAGGAAAAAGTAAAATCTTGCAGAGTTGTAGACCTGTGTTTGTTTAGTTGTGCAATGGCCGAGCTGAGAATTTGTCCTTGACTTACTGCTAGGCTGAGCTGACCTTGAGTCGCAGTTGAGCCTATGACCTTAAGGTGCTGAGGTTGATTCAGTAACTTGATCACTCTTTGACCTAACGGACCTTAGTCGTTTTTCTTTAGGAGTAACTTTTACTCCATCATAGGTCATAGTATTTTTCATATGTCATCATGCCTTTTGCTGCAGATACTAGTGTAACATGGTAAACTTTTTTCTTATAGGGAATTTTTGCTGCTGGAGTTACGTATACATTAATCGCGATTGGTGTACGTATGAGAGGGCCATTGTTTGCTTCAGCTTTCAACCCATTGTTACTCATACTTGTTGCAGTTTTTGGATCACTTTTTTTGGATGAGAGACTATGTGTAGGAAGGTATGTTGGTTTCTGTATAAACTGATAGTTTTGTGTTCTGTACTTCACTAACTTCATTTCACGTGCTTTTATTATCTTGAGCAAATACAACCCAAGTATCAACTGAGCTATGCCATGTGGTATGTTTTTATTATCTTGCAGCCTGCTTGGATCGATTTTTATAATTTCTGGATTATACATTGTGTTATGGGGGAAAAGCAAAGAGATGAAGGTGATCAAACAACTGGTGGCAGAAAATCATACCGACAATACAGTTAATGAGGCATCAACTGGAACAATTATCGAGTCTGCCATAGAAAATGATGGTGACAGCAAGAATGGTGTTCAAGGGGTGCCAGAAATTCATATTGAGAATCAAGTTGACGCGAATTTAACTGAAATTAGCATAGATGTTTCGACCCAAGATGGTGTCAATAGGTAGAAGGGTGCTGAAGAGGGGTAAAGGGTGGCTAGATATTTCTATTTTGTGGTACAAGGGAAAATGGATTCTAAGTTAATTGTTTGTTTCATGATATTGTTTGGATTTGTGCCATGTGAGTGTGGGTGGTGGTAATTTAGAGCAATGAATCTTGTCTCTTGATAGGATACGTGTATATATTAAAGTAACAACGGATTCAAACCACAACACATACAAAGCACAATTCGCTTTGTATTATTCGGAAAAATCACTCAAAAACCGAAACAACACAATCTAGGCTCTCTAGCAATTATGCAAACACGCCTCACTATTGTTTTGCTACTTGCGTTACTCGCTTGTCATCTATGGCTGGCAACCCTTGCTTTTATAGACCAACTAGTTTAAGCAAAACCAAACTCTACTTGGACTAGATAAACAGCATGAAAACAAATCCTAACTAGAATAGATAAAGACAACTTAAGGAATATCAAGACAATGACTATATCTTTAATTCCTACTAATTAGAATCCAAATCTAACAAGGAAATTATCCAACAATCTCCCCCTTAATTTCCGAATGTGAACTCGGACATACAGTCATTGCTCGGCACGAGCTGACGTCTGGTTGTCAGTATTCTCTTCACTGCAAACTTCCCACATGATTCACAGAAATACTTGCCATGCTGGTACACCTCCTTCTTCTTGATCTGCGTACGTTGATTAGCTTCATACCTTGTGCTACTTTTGCCAACGAGCTATGCCTTCTTGGTACACTTCGTCATCTTGCTGGAATTCCGAGCTGAGGCAGCGAGCTCTGCTGCGACTGCCAAGGAGAGACGACGACTATCCTTTGTATGTTCATATGTCTCGGCATCATTTTTGGGATCAGGTTTTGGATGACCTGGTTGATGTAGGGATTGCACATGCTTCTGAGCCTGTTTGGACTTTCTTTTATACTTGAGCCCGAATGTCTTGTCCTCGAATATTCTTAGCCATATCCGCTTTTTTCTTCGGAGGCATCTTTTCTTTTGTCTCTGATGTGTCAGCCTCGGCTGTTCTGCCAGTGTCTGAGTGCTGGCGCTCTTGGCTCGGCCTGGACAGAGTTGCCACCTCTGCGCTTGTGCTCGGCTGTGGCTGAGGCTGAAGCAGGCTAATGTGAACCAGCCTGGTACCTTCATCATCCATCTTAGCTTGAAGACATATCTGGACACCCGGCTTTATACAGATCTTGTACAGCCGATTGGATTCCTCTGAACTTTCATCAACAAACGACCGTCTTTATCATACATCATCAAGTACTCACCCTTCAAACTCACCTCACAACCGGCCTCGGTGGCTTGCCCGAGACTAAGAATATTGCTTCGAAGTTCAGGTATATAGTAGACCTCGGTAAGTAGCTTTTGCTATCTTGACTTGCCTTGAAGAAATACCGTTCCTTTACCTTTTATCTCAACACTTGAACTATCTTCAAATCTTACTTTGCCGTGTACATTTCTGTTGATCTCCGAATATAAGTAGAGCAAAGTGATGTTAGACGAATTATTGACACTTTCTTCGTTAGTTCGTTCTTCGTACGCTTTCAAGCGACCGACAACATCTTCGAATTCAATCTTATTCAGGTCCAACACCTGTTCTAATGACACAACAATGTGTATGAACTTCGATCTTGGCAATCCATTAAGGAATTTCTTCACCATCTTCGAGTCATCTAAGGGTTGCCCTAGGGAGGCTGACTTTGAAGATATCTCGGCCAATCTTCCGGCATAAGCATCAATAGTATCCGTCTCTCCCATTTTAAGCCTATCAAACTCAGCGGTCAGAGTTTGCAGGCGCACCTCCTTTATCCACTCGGCACCCAAGTGTCTCGTCTTTATAGCTTCCCAGCTTCCTTTCGAAGTTTCTTAATGGCCGACTTGCAAGATCATATTCTCGGGGATTGCCTGAAACAGAAGAGCGATTGCGATATCATTCTTCTCGACATCATCAGATCCTGGATCAGTCGTGTTCCACACCTTATGAACTCTTAGAACGATCTTTATTCGCATAGCCCATACGGTGTAATTGGTTGGAGAAAATATCGGACACTACACGGCCGTAGATCCGACTTCCCTTCCCCGCGTCTGACTTGCGGTGCTCGTGGGTCTGGCACTGCTGTCTCTGACTTCACTCATTGTGATCGGATTCTACCAAGGGATTGAAAGTTTGCACCTCAAACCTTCTTGAAATCTTGGCCGAAAGACCCTCCTGTGAATTGCTTCAATTTTCGACTGAAGCAATTTTGTGTTGAAGATTCCTTTATTTTCGCAAATCTTCAACGAATACGTGATGAATCCGGCCCTTGCTGGTATGAAGAACACGATAGGCTTTTCCCTGGATCAAATCCTACACGGCGGCTCCTCCCTCTTCAAACAACATCGTCTCTGATACCAATTAAAGTAACAAAGGATTCAAAACACAACACGTATAAAGCACAACTCACTTTATATTATTCGAAAAAATCACTCAAAAACTGAAACAACACAATTTAGGCTCTCTAGCAATTATGCAAACACGCCTCACCATTGTTTTGCTACTTGCGTTACTCGCTTATCATCTATGGCCAGCAACCCTTGCTTTTATAGGCCAACTAGTCTAAGCAAAACCAAACTCTACTTGGACTAGATAAACATCATGAAAACAAATTCTAACTAGAATAGATAAATACAACTTAAAGAATATCAAGACAATGACTCTATCTTTAATTTCTACTAATTAGAATCCAAATATAACAAGGAAATTATTAACATATGTTCTTAATGGGATTTTTGTCCATGAAACGCAAGGAAAAAACTAGACGATTGCACATTTGATGGGATTTTTGACGACGAAACACAGCAAGAACATGTGTTTGACCCCATATTGGAATACTTGTAGCAAAAGGCTATTCTATAGCTTTGAAGGCTTCCACCGTTTCAGTCCAAAGAGCGGAGAATACAAATCAGGAGCTCAGCGGATTCCTAGGTTAGCTGAGGACTTACACAGTGACTCATACAAGATGTCACTCTGCAAACCAGGCCTTCAGCCTAGCAACAGTGGAATACCCACACTGTGTTTGTCCTTATATTCGAACTCTTGACCTCTTTGGAACAAATTTCAACCCGAATATCAACTAAGCTATGCCCTGGAGGCTTATATTGGAATACTTGGAGTCATTTTGGGAACAATAATGTTAAATCTACTGATAATAGTTTTCCGGCTACCCAACAACTAACTGTTTACATTTCTTGACAAAGAATTTTAGAACTACTCGGAAACCTCTTTGTGTTTCAAACACATAGGTATGATTGCGTATATTCAACTCCTTTATACTTCGTCATCGGCGGGAGTATCTAAGATAATGAGATAATGTGTTTATAACATATAAGTATGATTGTGTATATTCAACCCTTCATATTTCGTGCGGAAGTCTCTAATACAATGATGTAATGTTGTTAGGTAACGATGCAGTAAATTGTTTTTTTTTTTTTTTTGAAAGTGATGTAGTAAATTGTTTAGAGGGAAACGCTGTTGATCAGCTTTTTAGCGAACACTTACTCAGAAAAAATAAAATAAAGGAGAAAAGAAAAGAGCAAACACGTCAAGAGGGTGATTCCTGTGTTGACTGCTGCGGTCCACTAATAAAGTGGACTTTGAACAAAGGAAAAGTCAAACAGTCAAAATTCGGATGGATCTCCTCACCGCGCGATGAGTCACCGCATTCTCCACCATGCGACATGCAGCAGCAGAGAGGGGGTAAGACACCACCCCACTGATATTACGTGTCACGCGGTGACGCACGCAGTGATAGAAGAGCGGTAAGGAGATCTGAACCGGTCAAAGTTATCAGACAGCCACCTCTATTTCGAAGAAGTGGGGGGGCCACGTGCATTATTATCAAAATATCAAATCAATAAATACGTAAACTCCACAGCATCTACCCTCAGCCACAATCTGTTCTACCTAAAAAAGAGAATCTACTCGACCCTTTGCTACAAATCCACCAAAAGAAAAGGAAAAAAAAAACTCTGCAGAAAAAGAAGCAAGATCAATCAGCTATGGAGAAGAAGGCCATCATAGTAACCCTTTTGATTGTGTTTTTTATAGCATCTGATTTCAAGCTCACTTCAGCTCAAGGTCCAATGGATTGCTTAGATGCTTGTACCACTGCTTGTGTCCAGAGGGATCGTCAGTATTTTCTTCTTCTTTTCTTGAATATATTTTCCTCAAATTGATATGAGAATAAAATTGTGAAACTTCTTTTTCTCTTTGATTTGTTTTAGAAAGGCTAGAAGCTCGTTGTGATCGCAAGTGCGAGATAAGGTGCGGCCCAGGTAAAATTTCTTCTGTATTTTACTTTGATTTGGAGATACTTCAAATAAACTAGGTAAAGAGACGTTTGATTTGCATATGGGTCAAATAAACTCTCTGGAATCAAACTCTCATCTAAAAGTTATTGTTTGGTTGACGTTTAACCTTTCCAAACTCTAGCAATAGCTTTTGCTGTCATTAAGATATACTGGCATGTGTTGTTGTTAGTGAATCATTATGATGGAATAAATCAAAATGACTCATTAAATTGGATGCATTTTTTATATTGTGAAGTAACACTTGATTGACATAGTTTGACGCATCATTATGAGTCATGGGTCATCGGAAAACAACATCTGCGTGTTTCTAACACATGTGTATGGTTTCGTACATCCGACCTTCCATACCTCGCCATAGGCGAGAGACTATAAGGCAATGATTGATGTTGTTGTTGTAAATTATGTAAAAAGACATAAGACATTTTCGTTGTACTAGGTTTCTGTATTTTGCACAGTGGTTTGAGATGGACGGTATCCCTTCAAGATCTGATGGATGCATTCTTACCCTTCACTTTGTGCAAGAGACTGCTTCTGCTACTCGAACTCATGACCTCAATGTCATAAAACATCAACCTTACCAGCTCCCATTGACATAATATTTGACATACAAATAGTTTACCACAATGATTTTTAAACCAATAAATTTTAGATGGATTAAGTAGTTTATAACAACGATTATTGATCAAATATGTGAAAATAATTAGAGAGAGCTAGCAGCCTGTGTGTTTTTTTTTTTTTTTAATTAGCTGGTTCTGCCATGGATCTTCCTTTCCAGTTTGCTAATCAATCGTCTTTGTCACTTACTGTCCCTAAATTTGTTGACTGATCCAACCAAGAGACATTTGTAGATTTTCTTTCCCAAACAACAATTATTGGATTTGCAACGAGCGTAGGGCTCTTCAATAAATCAAACTGTTCGAGTTTAGTTCGTGTTCAGTTCGCATTCGTTCGTTAATAGTCGGTAAACGAGACGAATTCGAACAGCTATCCGTGTTCGTTTATTAAAATGAGTCAAACTATTTGCGAACTATTCGACTCGTTTAAACAGTTAAAGGGTTATTGAACCAAACTCGAACCAATTTTAAAGTTCGATTAGGTAAACGAACCGAGTCAAACAGTTCGTTTAGCCAAACGAGTCCAAATTCGAAAACTTAGTATTCAGTTCGGCTTGGTTCGTTAACATCCCTAAACGAGCGTAGCCTATGTGGTTAGATTTTATTATTACTTATTTAGTAGTATTATATAATATATATTTTCAATATGTGGTGAAATTAGATTTTTTTTTTGGGGGGTAGAATTACTTTTTGCATCCAGTAATTTGATATGATCAGTCCGATCCAAGAGGTGTAACTATTATATATGTTATTACAAATTTTATAATTATTATAAAATAAATATGAGCATTTGTTCTCAATAAAATATGAAGATATACGTAATATGTAACAAAAATTTGGCGTTCCCGGTATACTAGGCTTCCGCGTTTACGCAGGGTTCGGAGAGGGGTAAGATCGCTTCGCGATCTAATGTACGCAGTCTTATTTTACACTTTGTGTGAGAGGTTGTTTGTGTGGTTCAAAGCCGTAACTTCAAGGTCACAAAGTAGCAACCTTATCTGTTGCTAAAATACCCCCTCTCTTACGTTACATACAGCAAATGATCTCTAACCCGTTGTGCTTGATATTTCTTTTATGTATATCAACACGCTAATAGTTGTTTCTATAGTTGCTAGTTATTTATAGAGTCTGTCATGTGTTATACATGATTGCCAACATTAATTTTAGAGTGTTAAAAGTAGCATAAGTATTGGGCATCTTTTATGCATTAAGGGTTATTCCAAATCAAACTTGTAACTTGTTAACCCTTCTCAATTAAAGAATCAGGGGCAATATTACTTCCCACTTGGTTTCTTGCGGACTTAATTGATGCTATTTTAAGATTTAATAAAGGGTGTTCTTGGTGCATTCCTGTATTTGTGTAAGGTCTGGAAAGAAGTCGGATCACTTTGCGATGTACACAGCTTTATCCTACACTAGAAGTTGTTTACGCAACTCAAACCCGTGACATTAAAGTTACAAAACAACGACCTTACAAGTTGTTTCAAAACACATACTCTTATATCAAGATTTAATATGGTTTGGATTTGTTGTTATGCAGATAGTCAAGCATTTCAGCATGCAGATGGAAACCACCTCGACGGCCTGAAATCTTAGGCCTGATTATGCAATAAAGGGGACGTCATTTTCTGAAGATTTATTAAACAATAACTTCAAAGTTCTCGTGAACTACTTTATAATCATTATTGTTATATTCTGTCTCTTCTGGAAATATTGTCATAATACAATTTTGACATAGTTTAAAAATAAACTATGTTAAAATTAAATTGTGACAGTATATTCAGAACAAAATAAATGTTACGTTATATTTTATTAGTCGTTATGTATGGAAATTGTATGTGGAAGATTTGGACGAATAGCTCCGTCAGGTTCTAATAAGTTTGGTAATAAAAGGATTTGTACATGCTGCTGTGATTGTACTTGTTTTGTAATATTCGGGCCATGTGCAATTTGAATTTCTGTGGCAAAAGGCCATACACTTGGTTGAGGATCTTCACCGTCCCAGTTCTAATAAATATTGTGGAGGATACAAATCAGAAATTCAGCGACCTTCCGAGTTAGTGAGTACTTTATGCAAAAACACACACAAGGTGTCCACTGCAAACTAGTCATTCGGCCTAGCAGCGGTAAAACACACGTGTCTCTGAAATCGAACTTTAAATCTCTTGGTAGTAAATCCAACCCGAATAGCAATTGAGCTATAGCATACAATTTGAATTTTAGTGTGAAACGAAATTAAATGACCCCTCCACCCCCGGGTCAATAGACTGAGAAGTAAAGTGCTCGGACGATTCGGCTTTTTTTCTTTTTCGGTGAAATCTTCTTTTGTATCACGACAGGTTAAATTGCAGTCAACAAAGATTAAGATCGAGCAGTAAAGTGAAGTGAATAATTTTGGTCTTATTACAAGTGAAAAAAGAATACAACGACAACACATACCCAGTATATCCTAACGACAGCACAAGCTATCGTTAGGGTCTGGAGAAGATGAGAGGCAGATAAACAATACCTCCATCCCAAGGGATAGAGAGTTTGCTTCCAATGAGACCCTCGGCTCTATATGTACCTGTACAGATATCATAATAATAAGAATATGTACTAGTGAAGCTATTTTATTAAACATGTACAGCAGTTTTCCGATATTAAAATAGTCATAATAGTGAACATGCACAAATAATTGAAAGAAAAAGACCGAAACAAAATACGCAAATTCAAATTAAAGTGTAAATATTATCTAATCCTCTAAGTATGCTCTAAGGTGCCCTATATCCTGTCTATCCCTCCTTAACCTTAATCATCTGCCTCTATGAACTCCTATCCTGGACCATGTCCTCAGATATATGCAACTCTAGTAAGTCATGTTTAATCTGCTCATCCCACTTCAGTTTGGGCCTGCTTTTACTCTTCTTCCCTTCTACAGTGAGGCTTTCAATTACTCTGACAGACTCGTTGTCTGTCTCCTCTTGACATGTCCAAACCATCTCAGTCTTCCCTCTCTTATCTTATCTATTACACTAGTCACCCCTAACCTTTCTCTGTACACCTTACTTCTTATCTTGTCTAGCCTTGTATGCCCATACATCCACCTCAGCATCTTCATCTCTGCCACTTCCATCTTCTGTGATTGTGTCCTCTTGATGGCCCAGCAGTCTGTTCCATATAACATTGATGGTCGCACTGCCACCCTATAAAATTTTCTTTTTTATTTAATTGGAAAATTCTTGTCACACAGTATCGCTGAGGCTGCCCTCCACCTACACCAACATGTCTGAACTCGGTGCGCTACGTCACTCTCTATGTCCTCATCTTTCTATACAAATGATCCTAGGCACTTGAACTTACTTACCTTTTGGACCACTTGACCCTCGATGGTGAGTTGACTATTCTCATCGTCGGCTGCGCCGCTGAAGTCACAATGCAGGTACTCAGTCTTGGAACAACTAATACTTAGGCATTTTCTCTCTAAAGCACCTCGCCACTCCTCTAGTTGCATACTCAGGTTATGTCTATTTTCCGCGACTAATACAATATCGTCAGCAAAAAGCATACACCATGGAACTGTCTCTTGGATCGACTTTGACAACTCATCTAGGAAAACTGCAAAAAGGAATGGGCTTAAAGCGGACCCTTGATGGAGGCATACCTCCACCGGGAAGAAGTTCGTATTCTCTACAGGCGTATGAACGGTTGTTTTCGTCCTAACATACATATCCCTGATTATGTCTATATACTTCATAGGAACCCGTCTTGCATACAGACTATCCCATATCAGTTTGCGTGGCACACTGTCATACACTTTTTCAAGATCGATGAAAACCATATGTAGATCGCACTTCTTCTCCATATACTTCTCCATCAATCTCCTTAAAATGTGTATTGCTTCCGTAGTTGACCGTCTTGGCATAAAACCAAATTGGTTTACCGTAACTTGAGTTTCTCTTTTAATTCTAGTGTCGATTACTCTCTCTCATAACTTCATATTATGACTTAGCAATTTAATCCCCTTGTAATTCCCACAATACTGCGTGTCTCCTTTTTTCTTATATAGAGGGACCACTACGCTCCTTCTCCACTCATCTGGCATTTTTCTTGTTTTGAAAATAAGGTTGAACAGAATAGTTATCCGTTGAACCCCTTCTTCTCCCAAACACTTCCACGCCTCAATGGTATGCTATCCAAGCCAACTGCTTTAGCTCTTCCCATCTTCTTAAGTGCTATCTTCACCTCTCCTTGTGTGATGCCACGACACTCGCAAGTAATACATTGTCGTTTTGGGTAGTGATGCTTTCTCTTTCTTCGTGATCAGCTCTTACGCTGTTAAAGAGGTTATGAAAGTATGTTTGCCATTGCCCCTTGATGTCTTGTTCTTTGACTAAAACATGTTCATCTTCTTACTTTATAAACTTTACGACGCCTAGATCTTGCCTCTTTCTATCTCTATCTTTTGCAATCTTGAACATATCACGCTCTCCATTTTTTGTTTCTAATCTTTCGTACATCCTTTTAAAGGCTACGTTCTTTGCCTCCGTCACTGCCTTCTTCGCCTCCTTCCTAGCAATTTTATAGTTCTCCTTCACTCTCACTTTCTCCTCTCCGTCTGTGCAGCTTAACACCTCTTTAAAAATCTTTTGCTTATTCCTTATTTTTTGTTGCACATTCTCGTTCCACCACCACGACTCTTTATGTACGGTTGTCTTTCCTGTTGTTACCCCAAGAGTTTCCCTTGCTGCGTGAGTGATGGTAGTCGCCATAGCCTCCCACATCTGGTTTGTGTCTTCAACTAGTAGATTTGATACCGCCGAGATGACCTTGTCTCTAAATATGTTAATTTTTTTCGTCCTTCAAACTTCTCCATCGAATCCTGAGTGGTAATTTTCTTCGTGCTCAGCTTTTGGGTCAATGCTATAACTACAACTAGTAAACGGTGTTGCGTGAAAATCTCAAAAATCTTCGAAGCCTGTGACCTATTTGATATTTTTTCCCTGGAAAAATAAACCTACACACTAATATTAAATAAAACATTAAGTCAACTGCGCCAATATTTTCAAAAGGCTGCATGTTCATAAGCCATTTGGCACATGAAGAGTTTTTTTTAAATAGTAAATAAGAACTTATACTATCTCGTGCTTAAGTGCTCTAATTTTTTTTTAAGAGAAATATAAATTATTACTCAAGTAATATAAGTTGCATGAACAAGATGTACATTCTTTACAATGTTGTCATTATAAAAGAAGAAATGTCTAACTGTGCCAAAACATGGTGTATTGGCTTTTTTTTAAAAAAAAAAAAATTTATAAACACTATATTTGTTTGATAGTGCTTTTCTCTTTACCAAAAAGTCCAAATAAACAAAAATACTTATAAGCATGTTTGACCATTTATCGACGGTGTCAAACACCCTCTTAGTACAACCTACTCACTCAGGAGATCCAATATAGTTTTAACCACCTTCCTCCAATGCTATACCTACCTTTTATGGTCTAAAATGAGGACGAAATATCGTCATTTATCGTGTTAAGATTTTAGATGGATATGGGCGTTTTTTCATAAAAGCCTAGGTTTCGAAATAGTATCAGATCCAGTTTAAAATGTGGTCTTATACTTTGTCTAGTCATGGCTGATTGTTTATTATTTTCCCCTCACTTGTGTCCATATATTTATAACTGGCTCGTGGTTTGTGATTAAATGCGAGTTCTAAGGCACATGTGTATGTCAAACCATGTAGTCACGTAAGGACGTATGTTGAGAATTTTGTTCCGTGTTGACTAATTTGAGAAAAAAATAAATGTTTTATATGAAAATGAGTTACCATCACCTATTTGCTTTAAAATTTTAGGTAGGTATGAATTTCTTATGTAAGTTTAAATTTCGATACGAATGTAGTGTGTGATTGTATTTTTGTCCAATGATGGGATATAAATCAACATTTAACCATGATGTAAAGTACAGAGTCAATTTCCATTTCTAATGGAGTCAAAGAGACATACTTATTTGATTTTGGAATATGATAGAATAAAGCAAAAAGACTCAGTAAATTGGCTGCGTTTTTTATATTGTGAAGTAACAGTTGATCGACACAACTTAACACAATTTTCATTATGGATCATCGGAAAACAACATCTGTGTGTTTCTAACACATGGTTATGATTGTGTACATCCGATTTCTCATATCCGTCATAAAAGGAAGTCTTTAAAATAATGGAGTAAGGTTGTTGTAGTAGTAAAGGACCCATCTCTTCAAGATAACATTACGAAAATCTGAATTATCATTTTATTCAATTGCTATACATGCCACTTTTCTCAATGAATCGGCTGCCCCTCCACAACAGTTCGTACGTGTCAACATTGCAGGGCATTGACATTTACCTTTTTCTCTTGAGGTCATATTGGAGCGGCAAAAACAAGAAGTCATTTCATTTCATCTTCTTCATTAGCAGAATATTCTTTGATACCAAATTATTTCGTGGGTTGATTTCTGGTGGAGCATGAATGGTTTGGGAAGGCTGAGCAACACCGTTCATGGGCTGAAGCCGGCGATGATGATGATAGTGCAGCAGATATCAATGGCAGGAGTGAGTGTGTGCTATAAGTTGGCATCAAATGATGGAATGCCTATGAGGATAATGGTGGCTTACAGATTCTTGTTTGCTGCTGCTACTGTTGTCCCTCTTGCTCTCTATGTAGAAAGGTGACGTTTTCCCATTTCTTTTCACAGAAATGCCAAGTTTTGCTTTATTACTTTTGCTATTACTTGGAACTATTAAAGACTTTATTTTTATATGTTTGTGGAGTTTTGTAAAAGATGTAAATTTAAATTTGTCGAGTTGTATTTTATACCCATGACACCGTTTATAATTACACCAAAGAATTAACTGGGTGTTTGGTTGGAGGGTTTTCTATTAAGGTTCCTCCAAACCCATAAAAGTTGTTTGTTTGGGGGAGATGGGAGTATGAGTTTCGGTTTGATATCCTAGTAGTTAGTAATGAATATCGTTTTTTGATATACTAGCCCCTTGTCTATCAATATGGGAATGGGGGTAGGCCGGTCAACGTCGCCGGCCACCGTCCCTCGTCGGTCTACTGCCGTCGGTCGATCAATATTCCGGCCATTTTTTCGACCGACCACATTCGATAACCATTTCAATTCCGATACGTTCCAGATACCATCAATGTCAATCATACTCATTCCCACTTCAATATAAAACAACTATCATTTTTACGTCAAAACTCATATACTCCAAACTCATACTCTGTCATACTTATTCCGATTCTGATTCTGATACTCGAGTGAGAACCAGGTTTGTCATATATTTGGTTGTATGAGTCATATACTCTTTCTAGGTGAATCTAGACGAGTGGTCGATCTCAATTACATTTTCGGAATCGAATAAACGATCTCACGTATAGAGTTATTACAAACTATATAGTCTTGTGACTTGGGCCATCTTCTATTTTTAGCTTACTTTTGGCCTTTGACACACATGTATAAACAAACCTATTTGCATTATGTAGACGTTTATTGATACCATTTTTAATAGAGTCAAGGACCAACTCTTTTTTGACTTCGGAATATGATGAAATAAATCAAAATGACTCACTAAATTGGATCCACTTCTTATATTGTGAAGTATCAGTTGCTAGACACAGTTTGACGCAATTTTCATTATGAGTCAGCGGAAAATAACCTCTATTTGTTTCTAACACATGAGTGTGGTTGCGTACATTCGACTCTCCATACCTCGTCATAGGCAGGAGTCTCTGAATAACGAGGCAATGTTGTTGTGGTCAAGATCAGTTCGTATTCGTTCGGTAATTATTTGTTAACGACCCGAATCCGAACATGTATTCGGGTTTGTTTGGTTAAAAGAGCCGAATTCGAACAGGTATTCGGGTTCGTTTAGTTAAAGTAGCCAAACTGTTCATGAATAGTTCGGCTCGTTTAAACAGTTATAAGGTTATCGAGCCGAACTCGAACCAATTTTAAAGTTCGTTTAGCTAAAAGAACCGAGCCGAGGGGTTCGTTTAGCTAAACGAATCCGAATTTGAAAACTTAGTATTTGGTTCGGCTCGGTTCGTTAATACCCCAACCGATAATAAATAAATAGTGAGTTGTTTTCTAATTATTATAGGGCTAGTCCAAGTTCATATTGCATTACTCAAACAAAAACTTTTTAATTAGACATCTTTTATATAGAAAAACATCAGGGTAATAGTTATCTCTTCTTCGCCTATGGAAGGAGAATTATCTTTCTTTCAAATACATCAGGTCTTACCGTTAGACTATGTCATGAGGCAATCTCTTGCTTTTAGCCTCCTAAATTCATCCTTATATACTTAAGTCATTTATAACATGACGCATGTAACACTTAGTTTTAAAATGCTTGTTGGGTTAAGTATTACGAATTACTTTTTAACTGATAAACAAAACATAAAAATGTAAAAGATAATACGTGAAATTATTAGTGAATAAAATACATTATGTACATATGTTGGAAAAGTACGTTAAAGTACTCTTTCTAATTTCTCAAACTTATATAACACTTATATAATGTTGTTTGGGAGTTTGAAATGATGTAATGAACACTTTAAACTTGAAATAGGTCACTTGGATCGATCCATGTTTAGGCTGGATCGAATCAAGTGAAAGCTGGAATAAAGTTAAGTGTTCTGGAGGACCTGGATCTAGGCCTGTCAAAACTTACCAGATATCCGACATCCGAATTCGAATTCGGCTGTCCGAATCGAATATGGTAAGAGCTGTACATTCGTTTCACCGTATTCGAATTCGTATCCGAATAGTATTAGAAAAACAAATACGAATATGGTATAGTCATTACCGTATCCGAATATCCGTATCCGAATAGATATTTTTAAAATTAAATAAAAATATATAATAAAATATATAATAATATATAAAAAATATGTAAAAATATTTATTTTTAAAATTTTAAAAAAATATATATGAAAATATGTATACGGCCGCCACTGTTGTGCTGATTTCGAATTCGGATATCCGGATTCGGATATTCGAACAAATTTGAAATAGATATAATACGGATTCGGATATCCGGCACCGAATTCGAATCCGAACAAATTCGAATTCGGATGACTTCCTAAATATCCGTCCGGATTCGGATACGAATTCGGATATAGTTAGACAAAAACGAATTCGAATACGGATACTGTGTTACCGTATTCGTTTTATCCGTTTGACATCCCTACCTGGATCGATCAATGTAAGAGACATCAATCAATCGATGTATACATCGATCGATCGATGTGGTGTATTCCAATGCAGGAATCTTTCTGTCCAACATAGATCGATCACATCGATCAATACATGGATCGATCTATATGGGACAGGATGAAAGATGAAATGTTCCTGCCCAGCTTCGATCGATGACATCGATTGATCGAAGTGACATCGATTGATCGAAGTGACATCGATTAATCGAGTGCCAACGGACAAAACTTTTCATGCCGAGTTGCATCTTTTTGTTCAAGGATCATCTGCCTTCGCCCACAAACAGTGAACAACTGACATGGGGATGAAAAACTGCTGAAATGAAATTCAAAAGATGTTTTTAACACAACCCAAGATCTATATATAGTAGACCTTGATATCTTAAACTAACTACAACAAATTTTGCAAACCTTAGTAGATTTTAGCACTTTCTACATCTCTTCTTCTCTATCATTTCCTTCATCAAAGCAAGTTCAATCTTTCTCCCCTAGAGCAAAGGAAAGAAAGATAGCCGTTATATCATGGGAAACATTTGTTTATAGACTACCTTGCTCTTTGGTAGGAGCAAAATTGCTTTAAGGACAATGACTATCTTGTCACGTCTCGGCTTTGATTTTCACTTGGTTTCCATATTCATACTCTATATTTTCCAACACCATATACCTCTCGTGTTTGATCTGTGTCAAAATCCCTTGATACAGTAGTGCCTGCACAAAAGAATAGCTAAGCCGGGGTGAGACCCAAATAGGAAGCCAATGGAGGAATTCACGTGGAAATTACATGTCAAAATAAATATTATCGTTGAATATGACTATGAGAGCATGAGTAAAGTTTAAAAGCATTGCTTGAATATATTGGATGCAACTTGGAGAGAGGAAAAAAAACAGTGATAAATTTATCTATTTCATTGTCTTTGTGGAAATAGATTTGAGTACCGACTTTGAAGCAAATGATAAGGTTGCTGTTTTGTGATTTTGAAGTTACATGTTCGAGCCACGGAAACAATCTTTTGCACAAAAAAAATGTAAGGTAAGGCTGCGTACATTCAGATTGCGAAGCGATCCAGCCTCTCTCCGGATCCTACGCAAACGTAGGAGCCTAATACACCGGAAAGACCCTTTAATGTCTTTGTGGAAACTACAATCCTACATTTTCTTAATACTAATTATCACACGTTATGTTTTCCTTCTTTTTCTTTTTTTATTATTTTAAGAATGAAATAATAGAACATAAAAGAGAGTGGGACTAATGAAAGAGGAAACTAAATATAACTACGTTTCCGGTGCATTAGGCTCCCGCGTGTATGCAGAGTCTGCGAAGGGTATGCATTATTACCTTACACTTTGTGCAAGTGGCTGTTTACACTGCTCAAACTCGTGACTTCAAGATCACAAAGCAGCAACTTTACCAGTTGCTCCAAGTCCGCCTTCAAAGTAACTATATAAGGGGTGATATATAGCGCACATTTGATAAAGTTTGGAGGTGAAATGTGCTTATTTCCAGACAAAGTTCTACTCACTTTCTGGTAGTGTCAATTTGCACATGACAAGATATTCATAATTCTTCTGTCAGAGGAAATATTGTATAGTTTTTGTAGCCGTGCATGTTCAATATTACCGACAAATGGTGCAGTGGAACAACCAAAAGAATGTTTGTATGCATTGGAATTTTCTTCCTCTCTTCCTTTTCCCCCTACCTTAATTATCTTACTAGTGTACAGTCGAAAAATGCAACAATTTTTAACTTTTTTCCTCTTTCCTTTACTTGGGTACTATTGCAGGAATAAGCGGCCAAAATTGACAAGGACTGTTATCTTCCAGGCCTTCTTTTGTGCGTTATTTGGGTGAGTGACAATATTTTTTGACCGATGAGATCGAAGAGGACTCATATGAGGTAAAATATGATGTCTCCAATCGCACGACGCCACATGTACAAAAGTGTATGTTGTTTACTTTTTTCTTTTTTTTTAAAAAAAAAAAACTCTTTTGTACACGTGGCGTCGCATGATTGGAGGCCTCATATTTTGCCTCATATGAACCCTCCTGAGATCGCATCCGATTTTTTGAATCATTTCCCAGTTCAAATACTGGATCCAGCTCGCAAGCTTCTGATGCCGATTCTTTTTCCAAACAATCCAAACCCGAAAAAAGCCCTTTACATATAGTGCTACATATTCTCTCAGTGTGAGGGCATACATTGGAGCAACTTGTAAGGTTGCTGGTTTGTGACTTTGAGGCCAGATATTCAAGATGTGGAAACAACTTCTAACATAAAGCATAGGGTAAGACTGATACATCCGATCGCGAAGCTATCCGACACCTCCCTAGACTCTACGCAAACGCAGGAGTCTATTGCACCGGAAATTTCCTTTTTATTCTCTCAATGTATATTCAAACATTTGATTGTGATTATATTACTTTCTAATTCTCTGTTATCAGTTGAAAATACTTATAGTACCCTACTCTTATTAGTAGTAAACTGGAGTGACAAGTCCTTTGATTACAAGGAGTTGGTTCAGTGAGAGCTAAAATGTAACCAAAAGCAGTCACTGTATTTGTCAATGTTATAGGGGGGAAGAACACACTTACAACTTCTATATTACGTGCAGGGGATCAATGGCTCAAAATTTGTTTGGTCAGAGCTTGGTCATGACTTCAGCCACTTTTGCTTCAGCTACTATCAATCTTATTACGCCCTTAACCTTCATCATGGCTGCATTTTTCCGGTAATGTATCTGATCCCTTAAGTTTCCATTTCTAATGGAGTCAATGACACATTATTCCTTGACTTTGTAATACGATGGAATAAATCAAAATGACTCACTAAATTGACTGCGCTTCCTATATCGTGAAGTATCAGTTGATCGACAGACGCAATTTTCATTATGAGCCATCGGGAAACAACCTCTGTGTTTCTAACACATGAGTATGGTTTCTAACACATGAGTATGGTTGCGTACATCAGAAAACAACGTCTGTGTGCTTTTAAGTCAATTGGGTAATGTTGTTGTTGTATCCGTTCCCTTATAGGTTTCGATGCTTCTTACGCTGAAATATGTAATCCTGATACCTGTTTATTTGGTTACAAGTTGTATTTCTTTTAATAATGGATAACAAAGGCAAAGACAACTAATCGAAATGATTCGAACAGGCTGGAGAGGTTTGAAGTAAGGTCCATGGCAGGGAAAACAAAGGTCATGGGGACGTTGGTGAGTATAGGCGGTGCAATGCTGCTTACATTTTACAAAGGGACTCAGATCAAATTGTGGTCGTCAGATCGTTTTAACCTTTTGAAAGATAACAACAATCACAGTGTCCATGGTGCAGCTTCACACCCAAGTTCCATGGACCACATTTTGGGTCCTTTTTTGGCAATATGCAGTAACGTCTCTGCTGCCATTTCTTTGATTTTCCAGGTGATTTTTGCATTAGAAGCTAGGGACATTAGTTCAATCATGTTTAAATTGAGTTGAATTGATTTTGTGAGGAAACCAGGCCAAAATGAGCCAGAGATACTCGTTCCATTACTCGAGCACAGCCTTAATCTCTGTTATGGGCTTTCTCCAAGCCGTTGTGATCGCGCTTTGCATGGAAAGGCGCTGGAGTGTGTGGAAGTTAGGATGGAACATCAGACTCCTCGTTGTTGTATACTCGGTATGGTTATGTTATTTCAGTGATGAAACTATGCTTTTATTTGTACACGTTTATATAAGTATATATCTTTTTTTTACTATCCCTATATGATGAAGTATATGAACATGATCGCCTCCAGAACATAGCTCAGTTGGTATTCGGGTTAAGAGTTGCTCCAAGAGATACATGGTTCGATTCCAGAGACACGCACAGTGTGGGTGTTTCACTGCTGTCTGGGCCAAAGTACCAGTTTGCAGTGGACACCTTGTGGGCTCGTTGTGTATGATCTCTCCAACGTAGGAGGTCGCTGAGCTCCTGATTTGTATCCTCCATAATGCTCTTTGAGGCTGAGGCGGTGGGGCCCTCAGGGCAAGGGTATGGCTTTTTGCTCCAAGTATATGAACATGATCAAAACTGCATAGGTATACGTGCTTAACTTGACCTATATCCAACACATACCTTGGAGCAAAAGACCATTCTCTGGCCCTGAAGACCTCCATCGTTCCAGCCTCAAGGAGCATTGTGAAGGATGCAAATCATGAGTCTAGCGGCCTCCTAGGTGGGGTGAGTACTTACGCAGTGACTCATACAAGATGTCCCCCGCAAACCAGACATTTGGTCTAGCAGCAGTGAAACAACCACAGTGTCTAGATTCGAACTCTTGATCTCTTAGAACAAATTCTAACCCGATTACCAATTGAGCTGGAGCAATCCAACACAGACCTATGTGTATGTGTATTTGTATAGCGGCATGATG
Organism: Eustoma russellianum; assembly: GCA_036186865.1. Lineage (NCBI taxonomy): Eukaryota > Viridiplantae > Streptophyta > Magnoliopsida > Gentianales > Gentianaceae > Eustoma > Eustoma russellianum. Next base: position 2,249,284 of record AP025046.1, read on the forward strand.
TGGGTTTTGCTTGCTGAAACAATTTGTACACAGGGGGTTGTGGCTTCAGGACTAATGATCATAGTGACAATGTGGTGCGTAAGTATGAGAGGACCCTTATTCGTATCGGCTTTTAGTCCTCTTGTACTCATACTCGTGGCCTTAGCCAGTTCCTTGTTTCTCAATGAAACATTACACTTGGGAAGGTAAATGTTGTTTAAGTCATCTCGTCTCTGTTTGCATGTTGATTTGTTTACTGTCTATCACGAACACACAGTTTCACCACTCACGCTGACAATCTTTATATGTAATCAAATCAAAACGCATCGCGTTATGTTATACCAATTCAACTAAAGAATGGTCTGCATGTCAGTGCCCTTGGAGCAGTGGTGATAATAGTTGGATTGTACTTGGTGCTATGGGGAAAAAACAAAGAAATGAGAAGAATTACTCAACTAGTCCCCTCCAAGAGCAATGGAAATCTTGGAGATCAACGTACCGATGGCGCGGCGTCCGGCGAGGCCCAAAAAAGCAGCCTAAACATCATAGGGGTTGCTCCCAGTTTGCCCCTGAATTCAGACATTGATGATGCCTTGGACGATGAACAAAATGTAGAGGAGGGGGTCTCAAGGTCTAGTGCAAAGGCTTAGTCCTCAACTTTCTTCTGTTTGACCTGTCCTTGAGAGACAACAGTCACGAATAAGAAACTTGAGATTTTTCACTTTCTTTTCTTTGAGTGTGCCTTTTTATTTATTTATCTTTTTTTTTCGTTTTAATTCCATTTCCAATAGAGTCAAAGACATACTCTTTCTTGGCTTTGAAATATTATGGAATAAATCAAAATGACTTACTAAATTGACTGTGCTTCGTATATTGTGAAGTAGCAGTTGATCGACACAACTTGATACAATTTTTATTATGGATCATAGAGAAACAACCTCTGTATATTTTTAACACATAGATATGGTTGCGTACATCTGACCCTCCCATACCCTGTCTTGTATCTTTTTTTCGTTTTATTTTTCTGTTTCTGAGGGATATGTGTGTCAGTCTTAAAATACTAATAATTTCAAAATTCAACATAGACAAATTGTACTCTCTTATTCAAAATTACATGCAAGAATAGGGAACTTCTCATCGTGTTGATTGCGTGTGCTCAATGCCATATAAGATATTATATACAAATCAAAAAGTAAAACTCTACTATTAAATCACCGAAAAAGAAATAAAAGTTACCCCTATTTTTGTGACACATGATTGGATATGCTATACGTAATGGCATACATATTAAATCCATACGTGTAAGGATTCATAAATCTAAAAGAATTTGGCCGAATGGAGAGGCCATCTTGAACAGCAGCCTAGTTATTTTATGTATGTTTTTAGTATGTTATTTTCTTTCTTGACTATGTTGTCATTTACCCCTATTTTTGTGACACATGATTGGAGACGTGTAAGATGCAATTTTTTTAATCTAACAATTTCTTCTTTAAGTTGTCGTAATCGATTTTTAAGGACGGATTTAACCATCTTTAACCGTGTTCTACCTGATTTGATTTGAGCATTATCTCACAACCTTACATCGTGATTGCTTATCAAGAACGGTAATTCACCCTTTTAATGTGTCTTCAAGTTTGAGAAACCAATTTTTTACCATGTTTGTTCAAAATGTTGATAATCTAACCAGATCAATTTAAAGAAACATCTGATTCTCTTGTAAGTCAATATTGCTTTACCTTTACATTTTCTTTCAGAATTCAAAGGATAAACTTTGACACATAAAGCTCACAACCAGGGGCGGAGGGAAGGGGGGGCCTGGGGGGATGTGCCCCCCAACGTCGGTGGAAAAATCCTATAGATAGATAGGTGTATTTGTATTTTTGGCCATTCAGTTCAAAGTGTGTCCTTGCTTGACAGAACACTAACCCTCTAATTGGTCAAATAATGTTTAGCGTTCGACAATTCTCTGCTAAGTGACTAAAATGTGTCTAAAACTTACCGGAAGTTTGGTCTCTTAAATATATTAAAAAAATTCAAAATTTAGAAAACTAGTAGTCTTTTTTGCATGTAAGGTAATCGTTGAAAACTAGTAGACTTTTTTGCATTAGTTTGCTTATGAAAATGAAAGTTTCTTTTTTTAAATTGGTTGCTAATCTTACGAATCCTGTGAGGGCTGATGCTCGATAGTTGATATATATTAATTTAAAAATGGCATACGGTTGTGCCACTCCGTTGGGGAAGATGCTACAATTACACTGCTTTTGTGATTTTATTTGGTTGCTCTAAAGTCGTTTCAAAGTTGAGAGCTACACATACATTTAGGTTGCATTTAAATCTTTAGTGTTGGTTGTTGCTGGTGTGAAAACTATTTTACAATTTCTAGCAACTATGTACACCGTATATAATTGGTCATTGATTCAGCATTCAGACAGTAAACTGTAAAAGGTAATATGCTTTTCCAAATGCCATTGTTAAACACTAGCTTTTGTGATAGTTGTTTGTTTCTAATTTTTCTGCGATAAATATCGTCAAGACTGTCTACGCAACTGGTTGGGGGTGACGTACTATTAGATTGTTTATTGTGTTACTTTGAGCATGAAATTTTTTAGCACCATTGAAGATGAAGATATTATGCAACGACTTCAATCAATGTCATCTCGAAGAACCTTTTTGCATCCCTTGGCAAATCCTTCTCGTTCTGCAATAGGCAAATAAAAGGTATGTATTGATGTATATTACTATATTCATTTAATAATTATGATCCGCATATTATTTGCCTTATACTTTGTATTGATGTATATTACTATATTCATTTAATAAAAGGTATGTATTGAAGTCACGAATTTGAACCGTGGAAACAGTTTCTTATACAAAGTGTAAGGCAAAGCTACGTACATCAGATCGCGTGGCCCTCTCCAAATACTGCGTAAACGCGAGAGCGTAATGCACTGAAAATGCTCGTCCTTCTTTTGTCTTAGATGAATAGAAAAATAAAGGAATTGGCAACAACAACCTTATGCTCGCAAACAAACAAGAGAAACCATCGGGCGTGGACCTTTTGATTTAAAAAATATATGGAAAGTACAACTTCAAAGTAAAAAAAATAAAAAATAAAAAAGTCCACAAATTGTTGTTGACTTGTAGTTATGGGACTTTGTTTTCAACATGCTAAAGGGCATGATTCATACCTCTCTTTAAGGAAAATATCCGACAAAAATGAAATATAAAACTATTAACATGTTTTCTTTTTTTTGACCGAGCATTTCAAATAATTATTGATTTATTAAGATATAAGGAAGAAATGCTAAATAAAAAAATGATTTTGTTATTGTGATTGATACATATGTCCTGGACAATCATTTGCTTCAAGAGCAACAGGTAACTAATGATACATTTTTTTTAATAAACTCGGTTTCACACCACACAAGAGCGAACACAACAACAACCATATACAATATATTCCAATTAGGGGTGTTAACGAACCGAGCCAAACTGAATACTACGTTCTCGAATTCGGATTCGTTTAGCTAAACGAATTGTTTGGTTTGGTTCGTTTAGCTAAATGAACTTTAAAATTGGTTCGAGTTCGGCTCGATAACTTATAACTATTTAAACGAGCCAAACAGTTACAATTCGGCTTGTTTAACTAAACGAACCTGAATACATGTTCGAATTTGGCTCATTAGCAAATAATTATCGAACGAATACGAACTGAACACGAACCGAACTCGAACTGTTTGGTTTGTTCAACAACCCTAATCCGAACAACAGTAAAAGATATCGTTAGAGTCAGGAAAATGTGAGAAACAGACAAACAATATCACCATCTCAAGGAATAGAGAACTTACTTTCAATGAGACATCCGGCTCTATATGTATCACAAGAGGGAATAAAATTCAAATTATGGTTCTTACTATAACTAATAACCCTCGTTCTAAATGCATTTAAAATTTATCATATTTTTATTTGCCGGTAGGCTCGTGTAACAAGATAATTCTAACTATGTAATATAAAGCTATATTTTTCAGAAGATTTAAATGCACAATTGCATTATTGAATAGACTATTAAATTTTCTGATCATAGAACGAATTTTTTTTCATTCTTTTACAGAGGAAGACTGCATGGTCTACGTATGAAAGTGTTCATTTTTAAAACCGGATTAAATATCAGTTTAAGAAAACAAAAAAAAGTTAATTAAAAAATTCATCAGTCTGGTGGCCAGATTGAAATTTTTTAATGTGAATAATTATTATTTTTATGTGACAGAGAATCTAATTAGTGAGTCTTAAAATGAAAAGACAAGAGCTCTCAATCTTAACAGGACCACAACCCAAAATATTGCTCACTTAACCTCAACTTAAGGCTCTGTTTTAATAATGTTCAGTTCTAAAGTTTTATCTATATTTAAAAATTCGCCAATAGTTCTAAAAAAAAGTGCGTTTTCAGTGCACTAGACTTTCGCGTTTCTGCATGATCCGAGGAGAGGCCGGATCGCTTCATGATCTGATGTACACAGTTTTGCCGTACACTTTGTGCAAGAAGCTGTTTCTGCGGCTCGAACATGTGACCTCAAGGTCTTAAAACATCAGCTTTACCAGTTGCTATAAGACATGATCTCACCAATGGTTCTATAGTCAATAAAATAAAAATTTTAAAGATAGGACAAGATGGAAGTACGAGCTTTTGGAATTACCATGCCTGATTCTAGCCGATCCAGTTATCGGCTTTTGGTTGTTATGTTAAATATTGTAACAGCACGTTTATAAATTGAATGTTGTAACTTTACATGATTTTGTAACTTTACATGATTTTGTAACATAAAAGTATGAAGGCGAACAATATGATTCAGTAAGAGAAAATTAATGTAAAAACACACCATCTTTTTCTTGCTATAATTGCAACCATCTACTTATATATAATAATTTTAATTAAAAAAAAAGAACCAATGTTCACGAAATATTCTTTTGGCAGCAATCATGACAACATTGTATGGAGTTTTTGTCTATAAGAATTTCCATACTATTTCAAAAGAAGGAACCAAAGTTTTATAGCCTTCTTTAATGCTCTATAGCACCAAAATGTCAACTTTCCTAAATATTTACAGAACATCCACTTGTCGGGTTGGGATCTTCTCACCCCTTTTGTGACCACGCGACACGTGGCAGCAAGAAAAGGGTGGTGAGGCTAGATGAGAGTCACCTCATCTAGCTTCACCACCCTCCCTTACTGTCACATGTCGCGCGGTCATGCGTCACCGCATCCCTTTTCGGTGAAGGGATCCTATCCCCTACTTGTCATAGGCAATTTGGCATCTGTTATCGGGTCGCTGCATCTTCTAATCCAAGATATCTCAATTACTATGTCAATCAAAACACGTCACGTTATTATTTTTAAAAAATTTATTAAAATATCGATGTAACTTTTTTTTGATTGACGGTTGTTCAATAACCCTCCAGGTGAGCCGATATCCTCCCCTCTCTTTGTGATTGCCTTTTACGAAATTATGCAGACACACAGAATTATAGGTTTGTTTCCTCCTGTCCCAAAGACATAGTTCTGTTGGGAATTTGATCCAAGAGATTAAGAGTTTCAATCCAGAGATATATACAGTGTGAATGCTCCACTTCTGCTAGACCGAAAGCCTAATTTGCGGGGTACAGTTTGTGTGGGTCACTATTTAAGTTTTCACCTAAACTAGGAGACCGCTGAACTTCTGATTTGCATCATACACAATAATTTTTTAGTTGATGCGGTGAGAACCCAAAGTGATGGAATGACATTTTGCTCTAAGATTTCTTTTCTTCTGTTGAATGAATTGACATATTACCAAATCTGTTCACCCATATCAATAAGGACTCCAGCTGTCCTCCTCTCTCTCCCCGTACCTCAGCCCCCCCCCCCCCCCCCAAAATGAAAATTTTTTGCATTTTCTTTTATAGTGGTTGCAGTGCTTGTATAAAATATGTCAATCCAAAACCAACTGAGATATGTTATGCGGTCAATATAAAAAAAAAACTATGGCTGATGTGCTAATTGAAGGTGATACTTCATCGGATTCTTTACAGGTGTTTAATTTAGTATGCAAAGTTTTTGCTTTCTTTCAATAGGTGACATGTTAACCTTGTTTAAGCTGCGCATATGTATTATTTTAACATAGAGTGATAAGCCAAAAATATTCATCTATTAGTCAACAAACAGTCAACGGCAAATCCAGGTTTGAGACGATCAACTCCTGCAGCTCGGCAAAAATACACCTCTGCTCGGCCATACTGCACTTCAGCTCGGTAAGATATTTACTAAGGCATCCGCATCATATCAGAAACGATTAGTAAATCATCAAGGATTTCACCTCAATACCGGCCCCAGCCTCGGCCTTTACCTGAAAGAGGTGTACTCCTAATCACTTCAGCTAGATCATAGCAGGACTCTGGTCAGGGCATCATCCAGACCCACCTTTGTACCTCGGCAAACCCTTGCCAGGAGTCAAACGCAACTCATCTTCATCAAGTATGGGATCACCTGGCAGATGTAAGGATACACATCAAACTTTTCAACCTACACACGTCAAGGTCCCATCAGCAGACTTATAATGTCATAGTCTTACTGCCCAAGCAAAGGTCCCATCCGCAGTCAGAGGCAAGGGACGGAACAAAAGCAAGAGAACAGACACAAGGAAAGGGATTCGAAACATTTTCTCCTCTCCAAGAGCTAATTCACAGAAATCTCCCTACCCAAAAATTGTGAGATCTTCTCAACTCTTCAAACCTAAACATATCTCAGTGAGAATGTCCCGAACTGACTTGAGTGTCGGAGGGTTTTACCCGGGATCACACCCCCAGGACCTTTGATCTTTGCTTCCCTGTGCAGGTCATCCAGGAAGTTTCTTTGAGTTTATAAGCTCAAGCAATTAACGACGTTTATTTCAGATCATTTCTGATCCTTGGTGAAGACCCGGCTTCATCATAAATCATGTGCAAATTGATGAATCTACTCCAATAATGGAAGATCCACAACAAAATTCATATTGTTTCAGAGTTATACTTTAGCTCTATTCGTTTTTAAGATAGCAATGAGTGAACTCTCATCACTAAATCAAGAAAGATTTCTCTTTCAGGCAATGCAAATGCTGCCACTAGGTTATGTCCATTCGGACACATTTTGATACGTCACTTGCTTATGATTCATGTGTTGTTTTTATGGTTGTTTATTAAGATAATTTTGAAATTAATATATGGTCAACGACATTAACAATATTACTCTATTGTTTTAGAAGCTCCGCCTACGGCGATGTATAGCAGGGTTGGATGTACGCAACCATACACATGTGTTAAAAACACAAAGTGGTTGTTTTCCGATGAACCATAATGAAAATTGCATCAAGATGTGACGATCAACTGCTACTTCATAATATAAGAAGCACGACTAATTTAGTGAGTCATTTTGTTTTATTCTCAATGATCCATAACGATATTAATATATGGTAATTATAGAAATAGAAAAACTTTTTGGACATCCTTAAAAAGAAAACAACAATATGAAAATGAGATGGAGAAAGCATTTTTTGTTTCAAAAAATTATTGCATTAGTTGACTTTTGAATATAGTATGACTATATTGAAAAGTCAATGAGAACAATATTTTTGAAATGAAAAAATTCCGATTATGTTAAAAAAATAAACCATGATAATATTTTTGACACAAAATGTCATTTATTTTGACTTATTTAAAATCTGTTTATGATAAATCATATCCTAAAATTCTGTTCGTTTTTAAAAGTTTTGGATCTCATCACCACAATCCTCTCACCTTCTTCTCCATCATACGACACGTGGCAATAGGGGTGGTGATGCTAGATGAAGGTCATCCCCATCTAGCTCACCATGCCTTCTTACTGCCACATATCGTACGAAATGTGTGAGGAGATTGTGGGTGAGATGATCCCTAACTCTTTTTCAAAAGGGAAGAAAAAGTTTGCTCCATCAAATTTGCCAGTTAAATAGAAAAACAAAATGGAGAAATTCAGAATGGAAATGCCACTGCATCTACTATCTTAGTGCGTATATTTCTTTCTCTTCTTAAATGGTACTTATATAACTCCCAAATTAATAATGTCTATTCCTCTTCGCCACTGTTCTTCCTCTCTCTCTCTCTCCGGTTCGTTGAAGTACATTTAATGTTAGTTTAACTTTTAGGGTCCGTGTAAAGAAAGATGGACAGATATGTATAGACAGAAGAAGATGAACGTGGAAGATTATAAGGTTGATTTCTTGGTCAATTTTACTTGATATTGGCATATTTGTTCAGGTACTTGCTTTTTGTTTTCTGATCTGTTGCTTCTTATTTGCCCAAAGATTTCTGCCTTTTTTTTTTTTTCTTTTTTTCATTTTTTGCACCTGACTTTCAACTCGGTGGTTCCTAATCTTTTCTGGGTTTTTGCTGACTCCATTTTTGGGTTACAGATCTCTAATTGGCTTTCTCTTCTTGTATTGCCCAAGTATAGTTCTTCTTTTTCCTGTAATGTGTTTGTTCATGTGCACTTCTAGGTCAATTTATTGCCTATATGTTCCTTCTGTTACCAACTTTTGTTGTATTTAGTGTTGCCTTCAGTACAATCACTAGTAATTTATCAATCGGGTTTAGAGACGATGAATGGAGGAGTCAAGGTTAAGATGGTATTAACATATGTAAAGGCGTCCTGCAGATGCATCTGTGATGGTGTGAGATATGCGTTGCATGTTAAACATGGGAGAAGGAGACTAAAGAAGACATGAAGAGAAACAATAAAGAAGGATATGAATGACAATTGGAGAACATATAGTCACTGATAGAGCACATTGAATATAGTTGATTTATGTATCCAATGTCATATAAATGATATAAGATTTAAATGAGAATTTTAGGTACTTAGGCCGGAATTACAGTTGAGATGATATGATAGTTTTGAAATATGTGTATTCTAAATGCCCATATTATATATTATGTATTAGGAGACACATATGGAGGATAGGATTTAATAACGAGTCAAAAACAAAACAAAAAAAAAGCAAAATAAAAAATAACATGCAATAGAAATAATTGATCTATATAGCGACCTCACATAGTGGAAAAAGCTTGAGTGTTGTTGTTCGATTTATCTTCATTCTTGGTGTGTTCTTGCTTCTTCTTTTTTGTTTTTCCTTTTTTGGTGGAAATGTGATTGATATGGTTTCAAGTTTCAACTAGGTGTATGCTGCTACTGATAGTTTTGCCATTCTCTCTTACTGTTCTCTTTTCTTTATTGGGAGTTGACTTTAGGAACATTGAACTTTGATTTAGTTTGTAAAATTTGGGGACTAGAATTTGGTAAAGTTTGAAGTTTTGCTGTTTATTATAGATTTTTGATGGTGTATTCAGATTGTAAGAACTTCTTCAGTCTGGGCAATTTGGGTTGTATTGACTATCCATACACGCCGCAGGCAGTATTGATTTATTAATATTACAACTTGGAAAACATTTTGTGGTATGACAATTCTTTGGTTTTTCTTTTGGTTATATTTTACAAATTTATGTTGGGTAGATGTTGTTTTCTATTTCCAATGAAGTCAATAAGACAATAACACACTCTTATTTGATTTTGGATATGATTGAATAGAGCAAAATGACTCACTAAATTGGTGCGCTTTTGTATTGTAAAGTAGCAGTTGATCGTCACAACTAAACGCAATTTTAATTACGGGTCATCCGGAAACAACCCTATGTGTTTCCAACACATGTGTAAGCTTATGTACACCCGACCCCTCTTATCCTGTCATAGGCCCTCTAAGATAATATAGTAATGTTGTTGTTGTTGTATGTGGGTAGATGCTAAACTGGTCTTGGATCTTTTGATGTAATGGATCAGGTTCTGAGGAAGCTTAAAGTTTCTGTCTTCCAATTATGCATTTTTTTGTGCTTGAAAAGTTTAAGTTGATGACGCTGTTATTTTTCGGTTAGAGTTGGCCTCCTGGTCCTTGTTTTCTTTTCACTTAGTATCTTGGTCTTGGATCAAATTCTTCTTTGCTGATTCTAACAGGTTTAAGAGCAAGTCCCAAATGTTTCAGTTGAAGAAATACATGGGCGTTTTGTTTTTATTGTATGGTTGAAATTACTGAAACATGTTAGCCAACTGATATTAACGGAAATGGTAAAAAAAGGTTTTTCTACACGCTCTCAGATAACTTGACAGAAAGTGGCTATTCTTAGTTGCTGTTGGAATGTTATACATGTTTAAATGCCTGAAAAGTTTCTATTTAAGTGAAGGTGCTTTAAATCTTAAAAGATCTGGTCAACTATTGGGTTTGGGGAGATCATGTGTTTTACTCCTCTGTTGGCAATTAGGGAGATCATGCATTTTCAGGTTAAGAAGTTCGATTTTTCTGCTTTGCATGATTTCCTCAAGTCCTACTCCGCCACAGCCAACAGGAAAAGAACCCACTTTTTTCTCCTTCTCTTTTCGCCCTTTAAAGCGCTTTTGAGCTTTTATCTTTTGCTTGTACCCTTATTCTAGATGTATTCATCATTTCCTTTTGCTTCCTTGCAGACATGTTCTCACAGTAAGTGGGCCGTAACATACAATCAATTGGTGCAGATAATAAATCAAGTTTAAGCAACTAAAAAAGGCTGGAAGTTATTGTCACTTCAATTATTGCCTATTGATTGGGAACTAGATGTCATTCCGCAGTGTAGTCAGTGATGTAAGAGACAGTTTTGGGAGCTTATCCAGGCGCGGTTTTAGTGTTAGATTTCCTGGTCATCATCATGGGAGGTCCTATAGTTCGTGCACTGACTCCATCGACTTGCCATTGATAATTCAGGACAGCCGTTGGGCAAATCTTCCTCCAGAGCTTCTTTTTGATGTACTTAGAAGGTTGGAGGAGAGTGAGATCACTTGGCCTGGTCGGAAGCATGTCGTTGCTTGTGCTGCTGTCTGTAGGTCATGGAGAATTATGTGTAAAGAAATTGTTCAAGGTCCAGAAGTATGTGGCAAACTCACATTTCCAGTTTCACTGAAACAGGTAGCTCACGTGGCAGGTGTCTGTCCTAGCTATCTGTTTATCCAAGCTATCTCTAACCAAGTTTATTACACATTCTACAAACTATAGCTTATGATTACAGCTGACCCAAGTTTTGGAAGTGCATCTGCTTGTTGATAGTGCAACATCCTTTTTCTCTTCTAGAAATCCAAATCCGTTTGTGTTATTTCTTGGCTTATAAGATGTTGATATTCCATGAAGATATTTTTGGAGAAATTATTTCCATCAATGAATACTGATATCTTTGTTTATTTTCTATTGCAGACAGGACCTCGGGATGGAACTATCCAGTGCTTCATCAAAAGAGATAAATCAAATCTGACCTACCGTCTCTACTTGTGTCTTAGCCCTGGTAAGCTGTACTCTAAGAGTTGGTTCACGGAATGAGTTTTCTGTAGCACCTTTAGACTATTGTTCCCAGAACCCGACCGAACTAAAGTCCAACTTCTTAAATTGGTGAAACAATTCATTCTGGTACGGAATTAAAAGGGTTAATGGTTTCCCGCTTGACCTGTTACCTGGCACTGGACTGTTAAAACCAAACAGTTGAACCAATAGACCCACTGCTTGAATGGCTGGTTCGGCAGATTACAAGAAAAGGTTAATATTATTATATATACGATCATTATAGTAATCAATGAGATTTTCCTATTGAATCATTTGACTCAACTCTAAGTTACCTGATGGCCTTGCTGTGTGGAGCATTTGACGTATTCCATAACTATGCTTTTGATGATGAAACAATTGGCTAACTCACATGTGAAGATTGTTTCTCGTTTTTGTGCTTTTCTTTATTTGTCATTCATATCCATGCAAATTCCTAAGGCCACACATGTACGACTTTTGCGTTTCATGATGTTGAAGAATTAGAATGCTGGGAAGTAATAATGGTGTAAAAGATATAGCCGTGCTGCAATTGGGATGGTAAATTTGAAGGTAGAAACAGACTTTGACTTTTCTGCTAGGTTTGTGGGTGCGTGTGTTTTTTTCCTCTGTCTTCATTTTGTAGATTTACATTTGGTTCTTTTGGACAATAGTTTGTTGCTGCAAAGCATGTAATACTAGAAACTGAAAATGATTGTCTGAATGTGAGAGCTCCTTTGCTTCTGTAACAAAAAATTCTCATGTTTTAACTTTTCCTCTGCAATGTAATTTGCAGCTTTATTAGTTGAAAATGGGAAATTCCTTCTTTCTGCTAGAAGATCTCGCCGAACTGCTAGCACAGAGTATGTTATCTCCATCGATGCAGATAACATCTCAAGATCAAGCGGAACGTATATTGGAAAACTAAGGTCGAACCTTGCCTCATTTTATTCTGCATCTTTTTGGTTATATGTTGCTTACTTCAGATATGCATCTTTTGAAGCGCCTTTAATATGTTGTTAGTCTTATGTTCTCTGTGAAAATGTCTATTAAAAAGTAAGTGCTGCTTTGTGGAAATTTAAATATCTGAACAAACAGCTTGTTTTCTTTAGAATTTGCCAGTTAGTCTGGATTTGACAACTCAAGTTGGACCTGCAAAAATGATGAAAGCACGTTCCTATGCTTGGGAAAAAATGGAATTCTCAGGATCACTAGGAAAAGAAATAAAAGTAGTTAAAGGTAATGTTCATTCAAAGCAGGTGTGTAAGTTGCAATCACTTGCAACATGCAGGCCAGCAACTATTACAAGGCGACCAGCCTCCGAAAAATTGGGATCGAGTTCTTTGGTGGGCTAATGGAAAAGATAAAATTCCAAAAAGGCATATGTAGACTGACTTTAGTAGCATCAGCCTACAGCAGTTGACTGGAAAGAAATCAAAGATTCCACTCTTCCACTCTAATATGGGTAGAGGAGTGACCATAGCAAAGCAGATCCTTGTCTCTGGAGAGGAGGTTGTTTGTTCTTTTTCTTTTTGGTTTTGTAAATCCTCCTGCTTTCTACTATTTCTGGCGTTTTACTCTAATACAATTTTTGGTTCACAAAAGAGGAAAAGGACAAAAAAAAAAAAAGTTAAGTCACAATGGTTAAAGAAGCTCAAATGTCTTTCTCATGATTAATGAGAATTCATGGTTGGCAAACCTTATGTTAGCATTTGAGTTTGTGTTTTACAAGAGTGGGATAAGAATAAGTAGGAACAGTGGCAGGAAAATGTGTTGGGTACGAGCTGCACCAGTCTGCAGTTGCTACATGTAAGATATAATGGTTGCATATCCTTGTGTAGTAGTTGATTTGCATTCTCAATGGAGTCAATGACACACCTTCCTTGAGTTTGGATTATGATGGAATAAAGTAAAATGAATTAATAAATTGGTTGTGCATCTTATGTTGTAAAATAGCAGTTGATCGATACAGCTTAACGCAATTTTCATTATGGGTCATCAGGAAACAATCTCTCTGTGTTTTTTAACACATGGGTATTGTTGCATACGTACGATCCCCCTAGGCCTCGCCATAGGCGGGAGCCTCTAAGGCAATGGGGTAAATGTTGTTGCTGTTGTAGTTGTAGTTGTATATCCTTGTGTAGTATTTCACAATCTACTTGATGCATTATTGTCTTCGTACCACATGTACTAAAACACATTATTTCCATAATCTTTGTTGCTGATATTTTAATTCCGCATCGGTATCTTCCATTTCTGCAAACAGTGGAGTCCCTAATCCCCAACTTGATCCCGTGGTTCCTTGACTGAAGATGTTTATGCTGTATAATGTGACACATTACTATTCTAATAAGGGCTCGCTGTACTGCTGCTGCTGTCAATTGTCTATTTTATGATTTATCCATCTGCCTGCTTGACTGAAGAAGTTTATATGGCAGGCTAAAGTGCTTCTATTTGTGGAGACGCATTTATTTATTTTTTAAGTCCTGGCACTCTTTTATTTTCTGTTGTGTAAATTTCTGAAATGATGGCTTATTACAGGTCAAATTTTCTTGGTACAAAGTTCATAATTTATGACACACAGCCGCCATGTACAAGCATAGACACCCCTGTCCCTGGCCATTCAAGCCGTAGATTTAGTTCAAAGAAAGTCTCACCAAAAGTCCCTACTGGAAGCTACAACATTGCTCAGATCACATATGAGCTTAATGTGCTGGGGACACGTGGTCCGCGCAGAATGCACTGCATCATGCAATCAATCCCCGCCTCAGCACTCGAACCTGGTGGATCTGTACCTGGCCAACCACAGCTTCTTCCCAGGGCACTAGACGACTCGTTCAGGAGCATAGGATACTCAAGATCCCTCGATCACTCCATCGAATTCAGCAGCTCCCGGTTTCCTGATGCTAGCGTGGGAAGCAATGATAATGAGAATATCAAGCCGAAGCCTTTGGTACTCAAGAACAAGTCCCCAAGATGGCATGAACAGTTGCAGTGTTGGTGCCTAAATTTCAGAGGACGAGTTACTGTTGCATCTGTCAAGAACTTTCAGCTCATCGCGTCGGTGCAGCCAGTCCCGGCGGCTTCAACGACGAATCCCCCTTTGAGACCGGCTCAGGGGGACCACGACAAGGTCATATTGCAGTTTGGCAAAGTGGGCAAAGATATGTTTACCATGGATTATCGATATCCCTTGTCTGCATTCCAGGCTTTTGCTATATGTTTGAGCAGCTTTGACACCAAGTTGGCTTGTGAATAGAGTAAAATTATGCAGTGTTAGGTCTGTTTTTAACATATTTTTAACAAAATCAGTGCCCATGTGTGTTTGTTTTCCCTTTAATCTTTTAGCTGGATATTTGCTGTGTTGCATCTGTATTAGAATTCTAGCCATTGAAATCAACTTTTGCAACAAAATTCCTACTTATTGGCATCTTGTCATAGTTTTAGCTTGAGACATCATTTGGATCCTTATTGGACAAAGGGTAAGATAAGGCTGCTTACATCAGATTACGAAACGATCCGTTTCTCTCTGGATTCTGCGCAAATGCAGGAGTCTGATACACCGGAAACGTCTTTTTGAATTACTGTGTTGATTGTTAAAAGGGAATCGCACAATTTATTATGCTTTTCATAGCAAAGAACTGAGTTGAAGGGATCGGATCAACTAGAGATTTTGTATCTTTTGATTGTTATATATGTTTTGGCTACTGTATATTCTGTTCATTATTCTATGAATTCTTCATTTATGCACGAGACACTTACTTGCATAAAGGGAAAAAATGCATAATAACGAGCAGAACATACAAAAACAGACAAAAGTAGAAACACAATTGGAACATACAAATCAAGAGAAAAATGAAAAATTAGTTACAGCGTATAATTCAAGACTCATTTGGTTAATAAATTCTTCTCTCCCTTTAAAAAGCATTATGGTAAACAAAGAATTATTAGACCAATTAGATAAAAGCAAGCAAGAGTGGCATGTCTGTTGGTGAGTGTGTTAATAGAAAGATCTATTTTAATTATTTAATCTTTTATTTGCAGGACGTGGTTTCGTGGTTATCACGTCAGTCTAACACACTGAAGGTCCCCAGTTTGAGCCTTGGCGAAGCCATTTCTTTTTATTGAGTCCGAGCTTTGGAACAACTAGTAAGGTTGATGTTTTGTGACTGTGAGAGTTTCGAGTTCGATCCGCATAAACAGATTCTTGTATAAATGTAAAGTAAAACTGCACACATCAGATCGCGAAGCGATCCGGTCTCTCTCCGAATCCTACGCCAACATAGATGTTTAGTACATCAAGAACGTCACATAAACATTGCCTTTTCTTATTAATTTGCCCATGTTGATACATGACGGTTAGGCATAACAAATTAGCAAGCAGAAGTATCTTGATGCTTTGGATATCTTTTAGCCTAGAGAGCATCATTTTTCTATGAAATTTCCATCAACAACCATAAGAAGATTACCCTATTATCTTAGAGACTCCCGCCTATAACAGAGTATGAGGGGTCGGATGTATGCAACTATACTTATGTATTAGCAACATACAGAAGTTGTTTCTCGATGACCCATGATAAAAATGTATCAAGCTGTGTCGATCAACTTCTACTTCACAATACAAGAATGCAAGTAGGATACAACAAAAGCAGCCGCAACTGAAGTTTGAGAAACAAAAATATTGTCACGGTTTGAACTTGAGCATAATTAAAAAATTGAACTATGCTCAAATCAAACCGTAACAATATTAAGTCAAAACAAGGAGACAAAAGAGGAGTTACAATGTCTACATGTTCTATCTATCACTAAATCTGCGAGTAAGCAATTCAAACTTGGTTCAGTGGTAAAATTTTATTGTATTTGAGGTGAGAACCAAAACTTTAATCTCATCTCCTTGTCTTGTGTTTGCGTTTGTCAAAAAAAAAAAAAAAAGTGAAATTAACACTGTGTATTAAATATTTTTAGAAGTCGTTATCTTATTATGGCATTTATACGAGAATCAGTACTAAATATTTATAGATGTCGTTATCTTATTTTGACATTTATACGAGAATCAATATCTTGTACATGTAAATATGTTATACGTTATTCTAATAAAGTGATATGCTTCAGATTATACCGCAAAGACAGAGACGTGGATAACTTCACAATGGACAGAACGATGTCATAATAAGATTGTCCAAATTTAACTTGAACATAATTTAACGAAGCTAAACTTTGTATGCTACTATTATTATTCTATCTTTAATTGATTACGCGAGGTAAAATGTGTTAACTGAAGGTCTAACACAGAAATTTTGACTACTGATATTTACGATTTTTAGAAAGTGAATAATATTTTCAAAAGAAACAAAAATGGTAAGGAATATAATATTTTTGAGGCGGAAGAAGTAAGGCAAAGATATAGATATGTACAACTTTA
>AP025046.1:2266198-2432428 GCA_036186865.1 Eustoma russellianum
AGGGGATTGGGTTTTGCATGATCTTACATCATCAACAACAACAACAATGATTTCAATCCAATAGCAGCCAAATCTCGAAACCAAAAACACCTAATCACATATAGATTCACAATGAAACTACTGCATGTGATCCACTTTTGATATCAAAAATAGGTCTTTTCTTCGCAAAACGTAGGAACTTATAAGTAGATTACTTGCCTGTGATTACTCGAAGAAGAATCGACGAAAACGGAAGAGGTTCTGGATTGAAGATCTGGAAAGAATTCTTCACCCAGGGTTGCAATGAGGAGGAAATCGCCTAAGGGAGGGGAGGAGGCGTCGGTTTTCTCTGAATGAATGAGAAAACTGACGTTCTGTCAGTTTTAATATGGGAAGGGTGAAATTTGGAGTTTCTAATTATATCCTATTAACTTATTTAACTTAAAGGATTAAATTCTAATTATTCAATTCTAAATTAAATACTAATTAATTCTAAAATTTAATACTTTCAATTAATTCCCATTAATTCTATTACTTAATTATTCATTACTATTTATGGTCATCAATCCCATTAAATCTCTTTTATCCTTAAATTACTCTACGGAGGGTGCGGGGCATAACATTCCACCCCCCTTACAAAAAGTTTCGTCCTCGAAACTGACATACCTTATTGGAAAAGGTCTGGATACAGTTCCCTCATTTGCTCCTCAACTCCCACGTGGCTTCACGCTCCGTATGATTACTCCATTGAACTTTGACATACAGAATCACACGTTTGCGTAGGACTTGATCTTTCCTATCCACGATCTTCATTGGATGTTCTTCATATGAGACATCTTCTTTAACATCCAATGGTGGTTGAGCTTCAAGGATATGGCTCGGGTCCGATACATATTTCCTCAGTGTGAGACACATGGAATACGTTATGGACTTGTGACAAACTCGGAGGGCAAGGCTAATCGATATTGCTCTTTCACCAACTTTACCAAGCACCTCTCGTATGGACCAATATATCGAGAGGTTTAACTTGCCCTTCATTCCGAAACCTCGCAACTCCCTTGGTGGGTGAAACCCGTAGATAAACCCTTTACCTTCCTCAAACTCCAAGGGTCGTCTTTAGTATCGGCCCAACTCTGACTGCGATCTTGAGCCACCCTGGAGCCTCTCTTATCACTTTCACTTTCTCAATTGTTGTTCAACCAATTCTGGTGCCGTGATTGGTCCTTTCCCCCAACTTCTGTCCCAACAAACCGGAGACCTGCACTTTCGTCCGTAAAGAGCTTCAAACGGTGCCATGCCAATTGCACTGTGATAGCTGTTATTATATGAGAAACTCCATCAGCTACAGCATGCTATCCCAGTTTCCTTTATCCAAGGCGCACGACCTCAACATGTCCTCTAACGTCTGGATTGTCCTCTCCGATTGTCCGTCCGTTTGGGGGTGGTACGCGGTACTCATTCTTAGCTCGGTACCCATCGCCTTCTGAATGCCCTCCAAAACTTAGAAGTGAACTTGGGATCACGGTCCGATACAATACTGACGGGGACTCCATGCAAGCTCACAATGTTATCCACATATATGTTGGATAATTTCTCATAAGATATACCATGTGGCATAGCTATGAAGTGAGCTGTCTTGTCAAGCGGTCTACAATTATCAAATCATCTCATTCCCATATCTGGTCTTGGGTAATCCCATCACGAAGTCCATAGTCACGTGCTCCACTTCCATTCTGGAATTTCTAGTGGCATCATCAAACCACCAGGTCTTGATAGCTTTGACTTGTTGGCATATTAAACATCTCTCAACATACTCCGCTATGCTTCTCTTCATCCCTATCCAGCAATAATTCCTTTTGAGATCCTATACATCTTTGTGCTGCCAGGGGGTGGAATAGATAACTTTGAGTTATGAGCTTCGCGTAGCAACTCCTTTCGAAGCTTATCATTGTCAGGTACACATAACCGTCTGGAACCACACACTTCCATCTTTCCTCAAATGGAAATCCTTTTACTGGTCCCGTAGACAACTTGTCGGGATTTTCTTTCAGTGTTGTATCATCATACTGCGCTTTTTTTTGATTATGTCTACCAGTCTGGGCGATAGATTAGAGCTGTGAGAACATTCGCTACCGAATCCACCACATCGAGACCAAACTCCTCGATCTCTCTTTCCAACGGGACTGTCTAGCGTGACTAGACTTTTCTGCTCAGCGCGTCCGCCACTGTATTTGCTTTACCTCCGGATGATTAGTTGATGGTTAATGTCATAGTCCTTAAGTAACTTCAACCATCTTCTCTGTGTCGCATATTTAGCGCTTTTTGCGAGAATAGGTACTTCAAGCTCTTGTGATCCGTGAACACCTGCACATTTCTCTCCATACAGATAGTGCCTCCAGATCTTAAGAGCAAATACCATAGCTGTGAGCTCCAAGTCATGCGTCGGATATTCTGCTCATATGGTTTCAAACTGTCTTGACGCGTACAAATGACTCGTCTATTTTGCATCAAGACACAACCTATAAACAAGGTTAGTTTAAGAAAACTGAGATATATATGCATTAATTGTAATGATGTACATACCTAGTTCTTTCTTGGACGCATCGCTATAGATCACAAAACTGTCGGTGCCGGAGGGTTCTGCCAACACCGGGCTGTGGTCAATCTCTTCTTGAGCTCAGAAAAGCTCTGTTCGCACTCGCATCCATTCAAACTTAGTCTTGTTCTGCGTAAGTCGGCTCAATGGAACTGCTATGGTGGAGAATCCCTCGACAAACTTCCTATAGTAGCCTGCCAAGCCTAGGAAGCTTCTGACTTCGGTCACATTTGTGGGTCTTGGCCATTCTGTGATGGCTTTCTATCTTCTTAGGATCCACAGAAATCCCATCCTCCGAAATCACGTGACCGAGAAAGGCTACACTTCTTAGCCAGAATTCACACTTGCTGAATTTGGCATAGAGCTTCTGTTGCCATCAAAATTTCCAACACCACTCTCAAATGTTCCGCATGAGCTTGCTCGTCAGGGGAGTAGACTAAAATGTCATCAATGAACACCACTACGAATTGGTCCAACTGTTCTCGGAATACGGTGTTCATCAAATCCATAAAGGCTGCTGGGGCGTTAGTTAATCCAAAAGGCATCACTAAGAATATCGAGTTCGAAAAGCTGTTTTAGGTACGTCTCCTGTTTCACAAGTAACTGATGATACCCCTGACGAAGATCAATCTTTGAAAACCATCGGGCTCCCTTTAGTTGATCAAATAAATCCTCACTCCTTGGTAGAGGATATTTGTTCGTGATGGTGATCTTATTCAACTCTCAGTAATCAATACACAACCTCATGCTGCCATCTTTATTCTTCACAAATATACTGGAGCTCCCCAAGGTGATACACTGGGACGAATCAACTCTTATCTAACAGCTCCTGAAGTTGTCCCTTTAACTCCTTAAGTTCAGCTGGAAGCCATTCTGTAAGGTGTCTTAGATATAGGCTCGGCTCCTGGGATCAAATTGATTTCGAACTCCACTTCTCCTCGATGGAGGAACTCCCGGTAAATCCTCCGGAAATACGTCCTTGAACTCATTGATTACCGGAATCTGATCTATGGAGGGAACTTCTTGCTTAGCATCTACAGCATACACCATAAATCCCTCTGCTTCCTTTTTGCAAAGCCTTAATCGCTGTCAAGTATATCTTCTTTGGGGCTTTTGTTAACTTGACGTTTCCTTGTACCGTAGTTTTCATTCATCTTAGGATCCTTAACAGTCACTGTGCTTAAGTTTACAGTCAATATTGGCATGATTCTTGGTCAGCCAATCCATGCCCAATATCACATCAAATCCCTCATCGGAATTGGAACTAGTGTCACGGAAAACACCTTCCCATCCAACTCCAACTCACAGTCTTTGTACTGGTGGTGTGAAACCAGCACTTGTTCGCTGGCTGCCTGCACCCTGAAGGGGGTTTCAAGCCATTCGGGTAGACAGTCGAGTCCTTTGACGAACCGCTTAGAAATGAATGAGTGACTCGCTCCACTATCAAACAACACGTTCGCAGATACTTTATTAACTAGAATCACACCTAAACGCAAAAGAGTGTAGCACTTGAAGGTTTTCATATAAAGCACATTTAATCTCCATCTTAAACGACTAAAATTCAATTTAATCAACTAATATTTAACTTAAGTCGTACCTGTCACAACGTGCGTACCCTCCTGTACTTCGGCGTCCGTCATCGCATGGACTCTCGCGTTGGGCCTGCCCCTCTGCTGCTGTGCCGGTCCTGCTTCTCCCTGTGGCTTTTGTTTCCACTCGGGGCAATCCTTTATTCTATGGCCGGTCTTCCCACACTTGAAGCACGCTCTGGTCTTTTTCCAACATTCACCCACATGGCTTTTCTGGCACTGTGGGCATACTACTGGTGCTTGGCGGTCGGGCTGATTCTGTTGCGGTGCCCTCTGAATTGGTCCTATCTGCCCCTTCCTGGGAATTTTGACCCAACGTCTGGGTCTACCTCCACTTCTCTCTTCCCTCGGTCTCTTACTGGTTTCGTCACGAGCCTCTCTAGGCTGTGACCTGCGCATGTCACTCTCCACCAGTAACATGCATCCAACATCTCTTCGAACATTTTTAGACTATACCCTGCTATAGCCGTCCGTATGCGGGGGTTCAAACCTTCCTCGAATTTCAGCATCTTCATCCTGTTGTTTTCCAACACCATGGGCGTGAATTTGCCCAAGGCATGGAATCTATCGGCATAGTCGGAAACGGACATCCTCCCTTGTTCAAATTTATCGAACTGCCTCATCTTCTCCAAAATGGCAGTTTCAGACACATAGTAATCCTTGTAGGCCTGTACGAACTGTCTCCACAGAATAGGGGGAGTCATCTTGGGTAAAATACCATTCCACCACGCGTTTGCTCTGCCGATCAGCAACGGTGTGGCTACATCCACTTTCAGTTCCTCAGGCACTTGTACTAGGCTGAAGCATTTCTCAATCTCATTCAGCCAAAATCCTGCCACCTCTGGATCAGTGGTCCCTTCAAAGGTGGGGGCATGCATCTTCCGCATCTCCCCAATATAGTAACGAATGCCGTGCTGAGGCGGTGGTGGCGGAGGGGGTTGTTGTTGCTGCTGAGCAACTCCTTGTGCTATCACTGTGATAGCGTCTATCAGTGCCTGGGGTACTAACACTGGTGGTGGTGGAGGGTTCTCGTTCCCATTGCCACCGTTTCCTTGGTTATCTCTTCGGGGAGGCATTTTCTGCAAGATCACGCTTATTAGCATTCAGTAATTCCAAAAGTAAATACTGAAGGCCCATATGCGTTGTACAAGGCGGAATTCGTAAACTATAATAAAATAACATTAATTGAGTAAATTTTAATCGCGCTCGCACACACACCCATCCCAATCAAACTTATATTTAAGATCATATACTTAGATCTATGGATCAACTTAGGGTCAAAATCATAACTTAAGACTCTATATGACATAACCTAGGTCTCCGAGGTAGATTTGAAGGCTAGTCTCTGATACCACCTGTAGCGCCCCGACCCGGACAGCAAATCCGACCCGGTTCACCCGTCGTAGGTTACTGAGAAGACTACAAGACGTCTCATCTCTCGAATACACATCATCAATGACGTAAGAGAAATAAGTGCGGAAACATGTATCACATAAATCTAAACCATCAAAATGGTACACCAACCGATAAAGTGACTGTTAATAATTGTTTATGGACGCAGCCATCTAAGTCTTCAAATGAACTAAGAAAACTGAAATAACAAGAAATAGTCTAGATCAATTCCAAGGTGACTTCTAGATATCCCATTCAGCCCACTCACTATCGTCTTCTATGAAATCATGTCGTAACTAGCCTCATCTGCAAAACAACAGTAGTACCCTTAGCGAAAACCGCTAGCAAGTAACCCGCTTATAAGACATACGGGATCAACACATGTCAAGACATGAGTAATATATAGTTCAAGGGATTGATGCGGCACATGTCTTGTATAACTTCAAAAATATAGACTAGTAGCATACCAGAACAAGAACCGTAATTCATACGCATTTAACAGTTCAATGACAATCCAGTTACAAACCAATCATACCGTGACCACTCGCGTGATGCATGACAAAATATGCGTTACACTACACAGTCACAAAATGCGTATGCAATTTCTTTTCAAAACAGTGCAATGCATGTCACAATGTCCGGTCACATAACTTTATACCCTGTGGTGGGTCACAGCTTATATTTCCACCCCATGACGCACCACAGCTCAACTTTATACCCTGTAATGTGCCACAGCTTATATTTCCACCCCATGACACATTACAGCTCAACTTTATACCCTGTAAGGTGTCACAGCTTATATTTCCACCCCATGACACATTATAGCTCAACTTTATACCCTGTAAGGTGTCACAGCTTATATTCCACCCCATGACACATTACAGCTCATTTCGCAAACTTTATACCCTGTGCCGAAGCACAGCTCTTGTCAAAACATTATGCAAATGCAAGTGCCATGATGCAAGAATGCAGAACTTCTCATATCAATCACGTTCTTCAAATCACATACAAATGTCAATCAGTCACTCGAGACTCACCTCACTCACACACCTGAGCGTATCCTTTCCGGAAAATCAACATTACCTAAACATTCATTCTAGAACCGAAAGGGTAATGTAGGAACCCTCACATTCCTCTTTTTGAACTCTGTAAAGCCTCATACGTTCATTCCTAACCCCTTAGGTCAGTCACGTTGGAGTCCGATTCGAATACCCTACGAATTCTCCACATTTGATTCACCATCTTAAGTCATGTTTCCAAGACTTAGACTAACCTCAATCATGTCCTAAGAAGTCCCTAAGGTCACCCCAAAGGATCCCCTAGCTTCCCTCTTTCTTTCCTTAATTTTCCACAAAACAGGTGGACGTCATACCCTGACGTCGATCGATCGACGTACGTCATACCCAGACGTCGATCGATCAACGTCCATCTGAGGCACGTCGATCTCTCACTCTATCCTACGTCGATCGATCGACGTACATCTAAGACACATCGATCTCTCTCTCATCCTACATCGATCGATCCACGTACATCTGGAATACGTCAGCCCCTCACTTGCTATACGTCGATCGATCGACGTACGTCATACCCTGACGTCGATCGATTGACGTCACCAATTTTCAGAATCTTCATCCTGCGATTTCTGCAGAAACTGCAGATCTAAATCCCAATCAATTTCCAACTTTCTCCCAACCATTCCAAGCCTAATCCTCACTATCAATCCATCCTTAATTCCCCAACACAAATCTTGCACATACACATCAAAGATTCAAGCCTAGAACTCACATCATTCCTCAAATCCACACCCAAAACCTCACCTTTTCCACTCCCCTCTCCTTCCATCCGAAAATAGCACAAATAGGGGTTCAGGGGATTGGGTTTTGCATGATCTCACATAATCAACAACAACAACAATGATTTCAATCCAATAGCGGCCAAATCTCGAAACCAAAAACACATAAATCATATATAGATTCACATAATGAAACTACTGCATGGTGATCCACTTTTGATATCAAAATAGGCCTTTTCTTTCGCAAAACGTAGGATTTTATAAGTAGATTACTTGTCTGTGATTACTCGAAGAAGAATCGAAGAACGGAAGAGGTTTGGATTGAAGATCTTGAAGAATTCTTCACCTAGGGTTGCAATGAGGAGGAAAATCGCCTAAGGGAGGGGAGGAGGCGTCGGTTTTCTCTGAATGAATGAGAAAACTGACGTTCTGTCAGTTTTAATATGGGAAGGGTGAAATTTGGAGTTTCTAAATTATATCCTATTAACTTATTTATATTAAAGGATTAAATTCTAATTATTCAATTCTAAATTAAATACTAATTAATTCTAAAATTTAATCCTTTCAATTAATTCCCATTAATTCTATTACTTAATTCTTTATTCATTACTATTTATGGTCATCAATCCCATTAAATCTCTTTTATCCTTAAATTACTCTACGGAGGGTGCGGGACATAACACTTCCCCTATTCCTTCAATAAATGGTGAACGTTATTACGTTCGTTTCGTTGACGATTTCAGTCGCTATACATGGCTTTTCCCTATTCATGCAAAATCTGATGTATTTCGCATTTTTACTCATTTCTGCAACCAAGTTGAACGTTTATTTGATCGTAAGATTAAAACCCTACAATCTGACAATGGCGGTGAATTTCAAAAACTAGACTCGTTTCTCTCCACTCATGGCATTTCTCATCGTCTAACATGCCCACACACTCACCAACAAAATGGGTCTGTCGAATGCAAACACCGTCACATCATCGAAACAGGCCTCACTCTCCTAAGCCATGCCTCCCTTCCACATCATTTCTGGGTCGATGCCTTCACCATAGCATGCTACCTAATTAATCGCCTCCCCACTCCTATCCTATAACATAAATCACCTTATGAACTTCTCTTCCACCAACACCCGATTATACATTCCTAAAAAACCTTCGGTTGTGCGTGTTGGCCACTCCTACGCCCCTATAATCAACATAAAATCCAATTTCGCTCCACACAGTGTATCTTCCTCGGGTACATCAACAATCATCATGGTTACAAATGTCTTGATCTCAATTCTGGCAAAACATATATCTCTCGTAATGTCATCTTCGATGAAACTCTATTTCCTTAATCCTCAAACAACCAACCGCCGTCCCCCACCCCAGCTTCACCGCCCACTGTTATGCTGCCCCCCATTCCACTTCCCGCCCACATACCACCAACCTCAAACCCTTCCCCCACCTATCCCACATCGGTCGAACCTTCTAACCCCAATCCACTTTCGCCGTCAAGCTCCAGTCCATCCCTTAGACAACTGCCGTCCCCTACTCACCCTCCCACTGACCATCATACCTCATCCATCTCTCATACAAACCAACACCCAATGCAAACAAGATCAAAAGCTAATATTCATAAACCCAAACAACTAACGGATGGAACCATACGCTACCCCCTTCCACACGCCTTACTTATCACTTCCCAGTCTCACTCCCCTGAACCCATATCCTACACCACTGCTTCAAAATCTCCTGAGTGGTGCCAAGCCATGACACTTGAGTTTGATGCCCTTCTTCGCAATGGCACCTGGACCCTTGTTCCCCCTACTCCCTCTTTGAATATGTAGGTTGCAAATGGGTTTTTCGCATCAAAAGGAAAGCTGATAGTACCCTAGACAGATACAAAGCTCGTCTCGTTGCCAAGGGATTTCACCAACAACCTGGCATTGATTATCATGACACTTACAACCCCGTGGTAAAACCCACTACTATTCGAATTGTCTTATTTATTGCTGTTTCTCTTCGTTGGACCATCCAACAAATAGACGTACAAAATGCATTTCTCCATGGCTTTCTTGATGAAGAAGTTTATATGTCACAACCGCCAGGTTTTGTTCATCCACAGTATCCTAATCACGTTTGTAAGCTCCGCAAGGCACTCTATGGCTTAAAGCAAGCCCCTCGTGCATGGTTTTTTCGTCTCAGTACACGCCTAACAGAGCTCGGGTTCTCTAGCTCTAAGTCTGACACTTCTCTTTTTATCTACATCTCAGCAGAAACCATCATCCATATCCTGATATATGTTGACGACATAATCATCACATGATCTAATACTGCAGCGATCAAAAATCTTCTATCTTGCTTACATGCCGACTTTGCCATCAAAGAACTCGGCCCATTACATTACTTTCTTGGCGTTGAAGTCATACCCACATCTGATGGTTTATTTCTTACTCAACAAAGGTACATTCTTGATCTTCTTAAACGCACCAAAATGGACAATGCGAAGCCTATATCATCTCCAATGAGTGCCGCACATGCGCTATCTCTATTTTCTGGAGGCCCATACTCGGATGTCACTCAATATCGCAGTACAGTTGGTGCCTTACAATACCTCTCGCTCACACGCCCGGACATCTCCTTCGTTGTAAACAAAGTGTGCCAATTTATGCATAGACCAACTACTCATCACTGGCAAGCTGTAAAACGGATCCTACGGTATCTTAAGCACACCATCTCTCACGGCTTGCTGATACGCCGAGCCACATCTACTAAACTCGAAGCATATTCTGACGCAGATTGGGCTGGATGTCCAGATGATCGGAAATCCACAAACGGGTATTGTGTTTTCCTTGGTCCGAACATTATTTCTTGGAGCTCACGCAAACAACCAACGGTGTCGCGTTCCAGTACAGAATCAGAATACCGCGCCCTTGCAGCGACGGCATCTGAGCTTATATGGCTCCAATCTCTCTTACGCGAGCTGGGCATATACCTTCCACAACCTCCGACGCTATGGTGTGATAACATTGGTGCTACATATCTCTCCTCTAATCCAGTATTTCATGCACGCACAAAACACATTGAAATTGATTTTTATTTCGTCCGAGATCGCATCACAAATCGTTGCCTTGATGTTCGATATCGCTGCACTTAAGATCAACTTGCTGACATTCTTACCAAACCACTTGTCTCACGACAGTTTCTTACACTTCGAGCCAAACTCAACGTCCAACCACAGCCGTTGACTTTGCGGGGGCGTGTCAAAGCATATCTTGATGATAAGGATAAATGTGAAGATTAGAAGATCAAAACTTCAAAACTCAAATTCATTTAGATACTCTATCTTATCTTTATCCGTTTGTACTTTGGATACTTCATCTTATCATCTGTTGTATTTTGTATTTGAAATATTATCTTGTAAACAGATGTAACCACCTTTGGATTTACGATACTTGTAATCGCATATATGAATGGAAACGTTGCCAAGCTCACGCAAGGAAGTGAAGCGGCAGTTAACAAACTCCTCTGTGTAATTTC
The DNA here is from genome assembly GCA_036186865.1 of Eustoma russellianum. Lineage (NCBI taxonomy): Eukaryota > Viridiplantae > Streptophyta > Magnoliopsida > Gentianales > Gentianaceae > Eustoma > Eustoma russellianum. The sequence goes on from AP025046.1 coordinate 2,277,070, forward strand.
CATTACGTTTGTGTTTATCTATCTTTTACGTAATTCTGTAATCTTCAATACAATGGGTCTGTTTGAGATGCGATTATAAGGTTGATATGAATCGTCAAACTTGAATAAATACTTTTTTTGTGTTTCTTTGAGATTTTCGCCAAGAAACTGGATGCAACAAATGGCCATTATGAAAATATAAGATATTTAGGCCATTATGAAAATATAAGATAGTTAATTCGGTAAGTGATCTACTCATTGTAATAAGCTTTTAATTAGTTTTTACAGCTAACTTCATACTACTTTAAGTAAAAGTTACTTTTATTTAGTAGAAAAGTATAAAAGTGAAAATAAATAAATTAAAACTTTGTGGAAAGAAGTATATTTGATTTACGTCGTGCACCAAATGTAACTATATAGTCTATGTGTTCTAGAAATATTGTTACAATTAGTCAAACATACATTTGGTCAAACACAATCTAAAAGTAAAATTTTAAAGTATTTTACATATATTTTAATGTAATTTAGTTCTACAAGATGTTAATTACTATTTTATCAAACTATTAAGTTGATTTTTATAAAATTTAGATCTTAGTTGATATTTGCTCAGATATTTGTTTGATTAGGCATGGAAATAATATTTTTAGACGAGGTAGTAATTACTTTTGCTATTTCTTTTTCTTAATTTCATTGATCATTCGTTCAAGTAATGGAGGCTATATCGCTTGTTGATTTTAGTACGACTTATTAAATTAAGGAAGTAGTGGATTTGGTGGTGAAAAGAAACATGTGAGAAAGACAAGCTAACTTGCTTTGTGATCTTGAAAAATTCAAAATGTGTTGACACTTTGACACAATTTCTTGTTAAAGTCTTCCCGTTTAAATTCAAAGTAGTTTCCTAGACGATGTAAAATAAAAAATTCAATGGTTTTTTTAGAGTAGATGTCTTTATTCGATGGCTATGAGGTATTAAGATTAAACTCGTTTCAACATAAAAAACGAACGATAAGGTTCTAACACCGATAAGGTTCTAACACCCAAGATGCAACTGCTAAAAATCAAACTGACGACATATTATAATTCAATTTATATTCCGAATACAGCAAATGTAGAGGTTTAGATCTTCTAACCCCATTTTTTTCATCTCCTTTGTGACCGTGCGACACGTGGCAGCAAGGTGGATGGTGAAGCTAGATACGGCTGTGATGATGTCTGAATTGATCACCAAGTAATCGTTTGATGTGGTGCCGTTAGAACTCCGTCAATTGTCTGTAGCAAGGGAACTGCTGACCTACACAAAGAGAAAGAGTCAGAGGACCCGGGATTTATGGCCCCGGGTAATACCCTCCGACGCTCAAGTCAGTCTGGGCCATTTTTGTAAGAGAGGTTTATATATGAATGAAGGTTTTTAGGAACTGAGAGGTTCTCGTAAAACCTGTGTTTTCACCGTGAGGAAGATGAGTAATTTCTGTGGATTTGTTGTTACCTTTTTCCTCTCTCTTGCTGTTCGGCCTTTTTTATGTGACGGCTTGGGCCAATGCATGTGCAGAGCTTTGATATTGTGACAGGCAAGGAGGTCAGTCAGATGACAGTTGCTCTTGCATGCTCGCCACGTGACTCAATGCTGAGCTGAATAAGCTGGTTTGGGGCATCTGGCTGGGAGTTTTGCCCGGTAGAATTACCTGGGGTAAACTCCTTGAACCGAGATGAAGTCTTCTAGAAGCGCTTTAAAGTGCCCGAGATGGCTGATGGTGTGGGACCAACATGCCGAGATGAAAGTGGCCGACTCTAAAGAGCAATGAGCAGCCTTTTGTGATGCTCGTGGCTGATGCCAGTAAGGGTGGTAGGAGTCCAGTGAGTGGATCAGATCTTTGGCCGAGTTCAACTCTTTGGCCGAGATGGGACTGCGGGCCGAGATGAGACCTTGGAACCAAAGATGATTTAGGCCTTTTAACCGAGGTAAGTTCCTTAACCCCTTGAGGGTACCGAGAGCATATGGCCGAGACAACCATAAAGTCAAGTGGGTGTGATGATGATGGGACCCTACAACCGAGATGAGTTGAGGTAGGGTCAGCTTGCCGAGATAAGAGCATCCGACTTTGAAGGGCTAGTGAGCCTGCTTGGGACACTCGTTGTTGACATTATTAGGCTGACCCGAGAACGGCGAATAGTGGCGTTGAGGCTTTGCATCACTCTGTGACCGAGATGGTATTGCGGGCCGAGGTGTGACCCTTGAAGACAATTTTAGGACCTAAGTGCTGTTCACGTGGTCGAGATGAAAACCTCTGACTTTAACTGTGGGGCCCCGGAGTTATGCTATCGTAATGATTCTCAAGAGTCCGGGACAAACCTCAGTACCACATGTGGCCGGGTCGGTTACTGGGCCGAGCCAACACACTTAGCCATCCTGATACACTTGCTTTAGCGTTGACTGTTGTTGACTAACGGGGAATATTTTTTGGTTCATCAATTGCCCCCCAGATTAGCTTGGCCGATCTGACTTGAGAGGGCGAGCTGATCTGTGCAGATCTTTCTTGCGTTCTTTCATTAATAAAGAGCTGAATTCTAATTTCGTCATTCATTGCATCCATCGAGGCGCAGAGCACGCAGTAGTAATGATAATGTCTAGCCGGAATCGATTGGGATTCTGACCAGATTCTTTTGTACGCTGCTGGAACCCTTTCAGGTTGTGTACGTGTCAATCCAGGATTGGTTCAGTTCCTGTATTTACTGTTTACGCGTGGCCCGAAGCATTAATTATGCAACCTTTTTGAATTCTTGCCGTTTCGCGGATCGAGGGTTATTTACTTCAGGTGACCCTTGGGTTGCCGAGATGCAGCCCTATAAATTGGTTTCACTGAGAACTTTCTTACTCTTTATCCACTTGTAGCTTCCGTTCCGGCTTATCCTTTCTTCTCCGGCGAATTCTGCATTTTCCGGCCAATTTTTGTCACCGTCAGCCCTCGTTCCTCTTTCGTGTTCCTTTTCCCGTCAGAAATTCTGTAAGTGCCTCTTTTGCTTTTCATAATGTCTACCTCTTCCCGCGATTCTCAAGACATTTCTGAAGGCGGTGTTTATGCCGCTGGGAGCGGAGAAGATATTGCTTCTCCATCCTCTTCTGGCGGATCTTCTTCCGCCGATGAGCGGCCCATCCGCACTTTAGTCCAGTTCACCGGAGACTCTGCTCAGTCCAGCAGAGCTTTGACGGTGATTATCTCTTCGCCGGAGCCTGTGAGGGTTGTCCCCACTCCGGCGTCCGTGAATCCCCCGGCCCCAGCTAGGAATCCTTCTCATTTTTCTGGGGTCATTGAGAGAGGTCGGCCTTCTCCCATGGTTCAGGAAACTGAATCAACTTTGACTGAGGCCGACCTGGAGAGGATCTGCAAACACTATAAGATTGATAGGGCTCGGTTCCAACCCCTTCTTCCTTTACCGGGTCAGACGGCTTATGACCCACCCAGAAACTATGAAGCAGTCTATGAAGATTACTTTAAGTCGGGTTTCAGTCTTCCTGTTCCTGAGCCCGTAACTCGTATTATGCGAGCTTATAGGCTTAGACTTCCCCAGATCCAACCAAATGGCCTTAAACTTATTTTTTGTTATATTCTTCTCCTTAGACTTATCGATTTTCCTTTCAACACTACTATCTTCCGCGCTCTTTTTGCCTGTCGGTCTTCGCACAGTTGGTATTATTTCAGCAAGCGAAGGACCGACATTGACTTCCCCTTTGCCATCAATATTCCTTCTTCCAACAAAAGGTGGAAGGAGAAATTCTTCTACATTCTTCGTTCTGAGCTGCCAAGCGAGACTATCTGGAGGCATGGCCGAATTCACAACAAATGGCCGGGCCAGGAGTACCGCGATGAAGCAGACAGAATTCGATCTGTTCCAATCATCATTGATTGGCGCAAAGTAGATTCTGAGATTTGGGCTGCTGCTGATGTGCCCCACTCAGCTGTTGGTGACAATTTTCGGCCTCCTTCTCCAGATCAGATAACTACCATCCGAGGTGGTCATTGGAGTCCTTTGAATTTGCATTATTTTCAAACTTCTTGTCAGTTTCTAAATTTTTACCCTGGATGCAGGCGCAATGGTTGGCCCCAGATCCCGAGCTGAGATAATGTCGGAGACCCAAGCCAGGAAGAGGCTCCGGAGGGAAAGGCGATTAGCAGCAATGGCCTCTGGAGGGGCTTCTACATCGGCTGCGCCCCCGGCCTCTAGTGCTGATATCGCCGTCGAACCCGAACCGGCAGAGCTTGAGCCAGGTAAAGTCCTTTACGCAGAATTTTTCCCTGTATCTTTGGTTTATATTTTGACTCATCTGTTCTCCTTTGCAGCTCTGCCGATTATGATTGCTGATGAAGAACCTGAGACTGTGGTCCAGCCTCAGGTTTCAGTTAATTCTGAGGTCCCCGAAGATGCCGGGGACGGCTCCAGCCTTCGCCCCCGGAAAAGACAACGGGGTGAAGGCTCCAGTAACCGTGACCCGGGGCCTTCTCAACCCCCGGAGGAAGTTATTGCTGAACCGGCTGAGGAGACCCTGCCTCAACCTGGAAATCTTCAAGACCCAATCCTGATTGGGTTCAACGAAGGGGATACAGCTCAGGATCCAGCCGTTGCTGAGAGGCTGAATAGGGTAGCAGTCCTTCCGGCGGATGCTGAGCTGTGTGGGTCGGTCACATTCCCGACTCTAATTGATGCCTTCATGTCTAACATGGCTCTGGTAAGTAATTTCCCTTAAATAGTTCTTTCTAGAGAATAAGTTTATCCATTTAACCTTGTCCCTTGAATAGATTCGCAGCCAAGAAATGGAGGTGGTGACCCGGTGCAAACGTTTTCTTGAAGAGTCAGTGGCGGCTCGGAGACAACTTGAGGAGTCTGAGAAGAGACGAGCCGAACTGACTCAGAAGACCACTGACTTGGAAGCGGGGATGAACCAACTTCGGCAAAAGGCTGAAGATGCCGAGATGAGATTGGCCACCTCCAACTCTAGGGTGGATGAGTTGGAAAATAAAGTGGCTGATCTGGAGCTGGCCTCTACTCAATCAATTAATGAGGTTGAGTTTTTGAAGAAAAACATGGCTGATCTGGCGCAGAAACTCGAGTCTGAGCAGAAGATGAACAATTTGCTGCGCCAGAAATTAATTGACGCCGAGATCAAGGCGATTCAAGACTTCAGAAAATCCAGCTTTTTCGAAGAGAATCTGCTTTTGATCCAAGGGTCAGCCATGGAGGTCGGCCAGAGGAATGCCATTGAGGCCTGCGCCCAAGTTCATCCTGATTTGAACAGAGAAGATCCTCGAATAGCCCAACTTTTCAACCCCCAGGCAGCTCAAGACTTTGACGAACTATTTCAAAGATTCGTAGATGGAGCTGACTTGAGAGAGGACGACAAAGATGAGTAGGCTTTAGGACTCTTCATTGTTTCTTTTTTTAGGCCAGGCATCAACGTGTATTCCTTTGTTTGCATGAATGGAATCTTTAAGCTTTTTGTCTCAATTATTTCCTCAGTCTTTAGTTTGGAACTAACTTATCGTATCAGTCAATATAAACCAATTAATTCTCTTGAATCATAATCCAAATTATCAAGTCAGAATGAACCTGTCATTGGATCCGAGCTCAAAACTTTTGAAATCAGGCTGACTTGAAGTCGGCTTTGAGGTTTTGTTTGATTTAGCTGTGACTGATTTTCAAGAATCTTGAGGACCTGCTTCCTCATTCTTTTTGATAAGTTTCCTCCCTTTAAGGGGATTTTATGAATCCCTTCTGGCTCTTGTCCCGGACCTGCCGAGGTCCTAACCTTCTAGTTTTTATCTCAGTATCTCCCAGAACTAACTTAACAAATTTTGTTAAGTTTTTTGCCTCAGATCTTCCGAGGTCTTAATGGTTCTGGACCTTAGATTCATAAGGGTCCTGGCCTTAAATCAATTCAAGAATTTTGTTTTAAGAGCTGCATAAGTTTTCTGCCTCAGTCTTGCCGAGGTCTTGATCTGCCGTTTTAATGGTCTTTCGTCTCGGACTTGCCGAGGTTTTAGTATTCTCTTTTATCAGACATTTACCTCAAACTTACAAGGTCTTTTGCCTCGGACCTGCCGAGGTCTTAATGTACCCTTTAGCGGGCGTTTGCCTCGAACCTGCGAGGTCTTTCGCCTCGGACCTGCCGAGGTCTTAATGTACCCTTTAGCGGGCACTTGCCTCGAACCTGCGAGGTCTTTTGCCTCGGACCTGCCGAGGTCTTAATGTACCCTTTAGCGGGCACTTGCCTCGAACCTGCGAGGTCTTTTGCCTCGGACCTGCCGAGGTCTTAATGTACCCTTTAGCGGGCACTTGCCTCGAACCTGCGAGGTCTTTTGCCTCGGACCTGCCGAGGTCTTAATGTACCCTTTAGCGGGCACTTGCCTCGAACCTGCGAGGTCTTTTGCCTCGGACCTGCCGAGGTCTTAATGTACCCTTTAGCGGGCACTTGCCTCGAACCTGCGAGGTCTTTTGCCTCGGACCTGCCGAGGTCTTAGAGGATTTTTCGCTCTACTCAAGTCGTGTTCTGACTGACTTTTGAATGTGGCATCACAAAGAACTTGTGTTTATATACAAAACAGCTGCAGTTTACATCATTGATGCAGAAGTCTGAGATGGGAAACATGCCAGGTCCGTGGAAGAGTTCTCCCTTCCAAAGTTTGTAACTTGTAAGCTCCTGTTGGGAATACTTCTACAATGCGATAAGGGCCTTCCCATTTGGAATTAAAGGTTCCTAATGACTCAGCATGACTGACTTCATTGTCTCGCATCACTAAGTCTCCCACTCGAAAAGATCTCGGTCGTACTCGGGAGTTGTAATGCTGAGAGATCAGATTCTTGTACTGGGCCATGCGAATGTGAGCTCGGTCCCTCTTCTGCTCTAGTTCATCTAGATTTATCCGCAATTCTTGACTGTTATTCACAGCAGAGTGACAATCGACTCGTGTTGAGGTGGAGCCTATCTCTGCAGGAATGACAGCTTCTGTGCCGTACACTAGTGAAAAAGGTGTTTCTTTCGTTGAAGTTGAGGGAGTTGTCCGGTATGCCCATAGGACGCTGGGTAACTCTTCAACCCAACTTGTGCCCACTTTGTCTAATCGCTTCTTAAGTCCATCCTTGATAATTCTGTTCGCAAGTTCAACTTGGCCATTTGACTGTGGATGTGCCACTGAGGTAAAGCGTTGCTTAATGTGCAGATCAAGACACCAACTCTTTACCGGATCTTCAGCAAATTGGCGTCCGTTGTCTGAGATCAAGACCTGAGGTAAGCCAAACCGGCAGATGATGTTTTTCCATAAGAACCTTTTGACTTGAGCCCCAGTTATGGTGGCCAAGGGTTCAGCCTCTATCCATTTAGTAAAATAGTCAATTGCTACCAACAGGAATCTGACCGAGCCAGGAGCTCGTGGTAGGGGTCCCACCAAGTCCATACCCCATTGCACAAACGGCCAAGGACTAGAAATACTGGTCATTTCATGGCTCGGCAAATTAAAAGATGGAGCATGAGCCTGACATGATGAGCACTTTTTGACCAGCTCTTCCGCATCTTTGCGAATTGTGGGCCAGTAATACCCTGCCAAGTAGCACTTACGGGCCAATGAGCGTGCTCCAGAATGACTCCCACATATGCCCAAGTGCATTTCTCGGAGAATGTAATCTCCTTCGTCCTCAGGTACGCAGCGCAACCATGGTTGGGAGAATGATTTCCTATACAAGTGATTATTAAAGAGTGCATACCTGGATGCCTTCAGTCGAAGTCGCCGAGCTCGCGACTTATCCTCAGGTTGAATCTGATGTTGTAGGTAAGTGATTATCTCATCCATCCAGGTGTTATGATAGTCTTGTTGTAAGACTTCATTTCCATCAAAAGCGCGATGTCTCACCAATTCTACAACAATCCTTTTTCCAATGGTGGCCGGGGTGGATGAAGCTAGTCGAGATAGTGCATCAGCACGCTTGTTCGCCGACCTAGGGATATGCTCAACACTAAAATGCTCGAACATTCCTCTTAGATGCTGAACTTTGGCCAGATACCGCTTCATATTGTCTTCCTTTGCCTCATAGTCTCCGTTAATCTGTGAGACTATGAGCTGCGAATCACTTCGGGCGGTTATCTGCTGTGCCCCCAGTTTCCGAGCTAAGCTCAGCCCAGCAATCAGTGCTTCATACTCAGCCTCATTGTTAGTAGCCTCGAAATCAAAACGTAAGGCATATTCGGTCTCTTCCTCGTGAGGATTCACTATTAAGAGACCAGCTCCACTTCCTTCCCTTGAGGAAGATCCGTCTACATACAAAGTCCATCTCTGTGCTGAGGGAGGATCTTCCTCAACTGAAATGCCCTCAGCCAAAAAATCAGCCAAGGCCTGAGCTTTAATTGAGGTACGTGACTTGTAACTGATGTCATACTCGGCAAGTTCCATTGCCCACTTGGCAGCTCGACCTGATGTGTCTGGCCGAGATAGAATCTGCCTTAGGGGCTGATCCGTCACCACGACTATAGGATGAGCTTGAAGGTAGGGTCGGAACTTCCTAGCCGCCACCACTAATGCCAAGATGACTTTCTCAGTGTTTGGGTATCGCACCTCGGCTCCATGCAAGACTTTACTTGCAAAGTAGATAGGCTTCTGAATTGCATCCTGCTCTCTGAGCAAAACTGCACTCACCGCTTCATGACAAGTAGACAAATAAATGTACAATGTCTCTCCTGGAACAGGAGAGGTCAACATGGGCACCTCAGCCAGATGTGCCTTTAAGCCATCAAATGCCTCTTGGCATTGTTCATCCCAGAGAAAAGCTGTTCTCTTCTTCAAAATTTGGAAAAAAGGCAACGATCTCTCAGCTGACTTGGAGAGAAATCTGCTCAGAGCCGCAATTCGCCCCGTCAACCTCTGAACTTCTTTAATGTTCCGAGGTGGGTGCATATTTTCCAAAGCTTCAATCTTAGCTGGGTTGGCCTGCACTCCTTCTTTGGAGACCATGTACCCCAAAAACTTTCCTGTTCGCACCCCAAAGGTACACTTCTTTAGGTTCAGCCTCATGCAGGACTCTCTTAGGATGACAAATACTTCGCGCAAATTCGAGATATACTGACCAAGGATCTTGCTTTTAATCAGCATATCGTCGATGTAGATCTCCATAATTCGGCCTATTTGATCCTTGAACAACAAGTTAACCAGACGTTGATAAGTTGCCCCAGCATTCTTTAAACCAAAAGGCATACTGATGTAGCAGTAAGTGCCGACCTCAGTTATAAAGGAGGTCTTTTCTCGGTCCTCTTTCGCCATCATGATCTGATGGTAACCCTTAAAGGCATCCAAGAAATCAAAGACCTCATACCCCAAGGTAGAATCTACCAATCTATCAATCTTCGGTAGGGGGTAGCAATCTTTTGGGCAGGCTTTGTTTAAGTCTGTATAATCAACGCACATTCTCCAGCTTTTGTCCGGCTTAGGTACCACAACCGGGTTGGCCAACCAAATTGGGTACAGGACTTCTTCGATGAACTTCGCCACCAAGAGTTTCTCCACCTCCCCTGCAATCACTTTGTTCCTCTCTGGTGCAAAGTTTCTTTTTTTCTGCTTAATGGGCCTGACCTGAGGATCCACATTAAGGTGATGTTCTGCTAAAGTAGTCGGGATTCCAGGCATATCTTCTGCTGTCCAAGCAAAAATTTCTGCGAATTCCCTTAACAGATTCTGAAGCTGAGCCAAAGTCTCTGATGGCATCCAAGTCCCAATTTTGATTGTATTCTCTGGCCGACCTGAATCTAAGATGAACTCCTGAACCGCGTCATCGGTTTGTAAACATTCGTCTGTTGGAGGAATGAGATCATCCAGAACAACCTACTGGACGATCCCACTCCCTTGGGTGGCCACTGCGTAACAATTCTGAGCAATAGGGATATCTCCCTGCAAAGTTACTACTCCGCCTGGGGTAGGAAACTTCATGCTAACATGTAAGGGTGATATTATAGCTTCCAATGCCACCAGCGCGGGTCGGCCTAACAGAATATTGTAAGCCGACCTCTCCTTAACCACCACGAAGTCCATCCACAAGCATCGGTAAGCAGGGGGTTTGCCAAAACTGACGCTGAGAGTAATCAGGCCAGCTGGCCGAACAGGCATGCCGGTGAATCCATACAGAGGAGAAGCTACTGGGGTCATTTGTGAGTCCGCCAGACCCAATTGCTTGTATACATGATAATACATTATGTTGACGGCACTCCCTGTATCCACATATACCCTACGTACCTCTACAATTCTATCCGGCGCCATATGAATGCATAATCCAATGACTAATCCCGTGTTATTAGAATCAAGCGGGACTAAATCCTCTGGTCCATATATCAACTCTCGAGACAACCTCCGTTTTTTCGGGGAAGGTCCAGTGGACGTACCTGACGAGCTGGGACCGCCGGGATTTGGCTGTGACGGACCACCCGAGATGGTGTAGATTATGGAATTGATTTGTGGCTGAACTGCAGCCTCTTGCTGATCTCGATCCCCATCATCATCCGACCTGGGATGTGCTGGGGGTACCTCAGGTCGGCACTTATCCTTCTGCTCATTCCTCCGGAAGTTTAAACGGTTATGAAGCCGAGAACGCGGATCATAGAATTGTTTTAAATGTCCCAATTCAATTAACTTCCGAATTGCTTGAGCTAATTGCCGACAATCTTCAGTGTCATGGCCGACATCACGGTGATATCGGCAATACAACTTTGGATCCCTCTTGTCCCTGGGTCCTGCCAAGGGCTTCGGGTCCGTTCTTAGGCCATCTCTTTCCATGACGGCCAAAATTCTATCTTTTGAAGCCAGAAGGGGTAATCCTTCTTGACCTCGCTTGCCTCGAGCACCAAGGCGATCAAACGCACTGCGCCGTTCGCGTTGGTCTTCAAGTCGAATCGCTCGGGAGCTGGGCCGAGCCTCCCGCCGAGTACTCTGCTCGGCTTCCTTTTTCAATCGATTCGCCTCCTCTCCTCGGGCAAACTGATGCGCCTTTTCCAGGCACTCTCTCAAAGTAGTAGGCCCCTCCTCGGCAAGCTGTGAAAAGAGGCGGCCTGCTCTGAGACCGTTAATAAATGCTGCGGCTTTCACTCCTTCATTTCGATCACTGACCTGCAGTGATTCGTCAGAAAAACGCCGCATATACTTCAGTATTGACTCCTCCGCACCTTGCTTCAGGGTCATAAGGTGCGAAGAATTCTTTATAAATGGCGCACTTGACACAAATTGAGACTTAAATTTTTGTGCCAGCTGTCTGAAGGAATCCACCGACTGGGGTGGAAGCTCTTGAAACCACCTTCTTGCCTTCCCCCGCAAGTACATGGGGAAAGTCTTACAACAGAGTGGGTCCGGTGCATTTTTTAAGTTCATTGCCGTCTGGAACTGAAAGAGATGATCTGTTGGATCAGATGTGCCATCATATGTGTCCATCTTTGGCATCTTAAAACTATCCGGTGCTGAATACTCTGCAATATCCCAGGAAAATGGACTTTCCTGGACTACCCTCAAGTACTCCGGGTTAAGTTCTTCAGGTCGGCCCCTCGGCCTGCGAGGATCCGCTTCTTGTCGAACACTTTTAAATGATTTAGGCTTTATACCCAGGCGCTGCCTAGGCATGGGCACCGACTCTAGCGTAGTGGCTCTGTCTCCACTGCGCCTAGCGTCTGCCATAAACCCCTGGGGACGGTGAGAAGATTGCAACTGGGTCTTCTCCTTCGGATGAAAAGACGTAGAATCTTCCCCCCTATCCCCCATCTCGGGTCTCTTCCCTTTAAGCCGTTCCACCACAGCTTCGAATACATCCAAGTTTTCAGCTACATACTTCATGGCCTTATTTCTCTCATCCGCGGTTATACCCGGGACCTTCTTCCTTTCTGGCTCGGTCCTCCTAGAATCCTGTCCAGGATGAACTGAGCGGGCCTCTTTTCGTCGTTGATGATTAGAGGACTCTCCTAACCCCTCACGGGCGTCTCTACCCATTTGGGCTGACTTGTTTAAGTAAGACGGTACAGTTGATAGAAATTAAGTAACGGAGGTTCAGGCCATCCTTCTAGCGCCAATATGATGATGTCTGAATTGATCACCAAGTAATCGTTTGATGTGGTGCCGTTAGAACTCCGTCAATTGTCTGTAGCAAGGGAACTGCTGACCTACACAAAGAGAAAGAGTCAGAGGACCCGGGATTTATGGCCCCGGGTAATACCCTCCGACGCTCAAGTCAGTCTGGGCCATTTTTGTAAGAGAGGTTTATATATGAATGAAGGTTTTTAGGAACTGAGAGGTTCTCGTAAAACCTGTGTTTTCACCGTGAGGAAGATGAGTAATTTCTGTGGATTTGTTGTTACCTTTTTCCTCTCTCTTGCTGTTCGGCCTTTTTTATGTGACGGCTTGGGCCAATGCATGTGCAGAGCTTTGATATTGTGACAGGCAAGGAGGTCAGTCAGATGACAGTTGCTCTTGCATGCTCGCCACGTGACTCAATGCTGAGCTGAATAAGCTGGTTTGGGGCATCTGGCTGGGAGTTTTGCCCGGTAGAATTACCTGGGGTAAACTCCTTGAACCGAGATGAAGTCTTCTAGAAGCGCTTTAAAGTGCCCGAGATGGCTGATGGTGTGGGACCAACATGCCGAGATGAAAGTGGCCGACTCTAAAGAGCAATGAGCAGCCTTTTGTGATGCTCGTGGCTGATGCCAGTAAGGGTGGTAGGAGTCCAGTGAGTGGATCAGATCTTTGGCCGAGTTCAACTCTTTGGCCGAGATGGGACTGCGGGCCGAGATGAGACCTTGGAACCAAAGATAATTTAGGCCTTTTAACCGAGGTAAGTTCCTTAACCCCTTGAGGGTACCGAGAGCATATGGCCGAGACAACCATAAAGTCAAGTGGGTGTGATGATGATGGGACCCTACAACCGAGATGAGTTGAGGTAGGGTCAGCTTGCCGAGATAAGAGCATCCGACTTTGAAGGGCTAGTGAGCCTGCTTGGGACACTCGTTGTTGACATTATTAGGCTGACCCGAGAACGGCGAATAGTGGCGTTGAGGCTTTGCATCACTCTGTGACCGAGATGGTATTGCGGGCCGAGGTGTGACCCTTGAAGACAATTTTAGGACCTAAGTGCTGTTCACGTGGTCGAGATGAAAACCTCTGACTTTAACTGTGGGGCCCCGGAGTTATGCTATCGTAATGATTCTCAAGAGTCCGGGACAAACCTCAGTACCACATGTGGCCGGGTCGGTTACTGGGCCGAGCCAACACACTTAGCCATCCTGATACACTTGCTTTAGCGTTGACTGTTGTTGACTAACGGGGAATATTTTTTGGTTCATCAGGCTGACCCTCATCTAGTGTCACCACCCTCTTGCTTTCACGTGTCGTGCGGTCACGCGTCACCGTACTTACTTTGCGGTGGGAGGATCCTATCCCTGAAGGAAGTACACGTTGTATGCGATTTCTTGGTAAAGTCTGGTCAGATCAATGGAAAGGCATCAAATCAAAGAGAAAAGAAGAGTTAATAATGCCATAGCCTCCCGTACTCCTGTCCCTTGACAGTGCTGCAAATGCAAATGTCACATTTGACAACTATAATCCAATATAGTACAAGAATTCACTCATGGCACATAACTTTCGGGTCCCATAACATTTGGCGTCTAATCAGACAGTGGGGATGTAGGTCCTTGTCCTAAATGTTGGAGTATAAAGGTCAAATCGCTTGCTGTATGTATCATCGTCTCAGTCCCAAAAAACATATGTATAGGAAGTAAATTAGAAATCCAACAGTCTTTTAAATTGGATGAGATTTTATGTGGTAACCCAAACAAGGTGTCCTTTTGCAATCCAGTCCTTCAGCATAGCAGCAGAGTAATACGCGCTATGCGTGTCTCTAGAATCGATTCTTGACCCTTTAAAACAAATTACAACTCAAGTACCAACTGAACTATGTCATTTGGGCCTTATGGGTGTGTAAGTTTTTCTGTTTTGGCAAAACGATGCAAATTTCCTTTAATCTTTTCATTTTATTTTACACGTTCTCATGAGTTTTTTAAATAAAGAATATAGATATACAAGTTGAATGCTACAAAATGATATAAGAATTTATCATGATATGTTCAAAATTGTAATGTTGAAAAACAATACCTTCATCCTAAAAGATAAAAAGTTTGCTTCCAGCAAGACTTCTGGCTCTATGTGTACCTATATAGACAAATAATGAAACAAATAATAAAAAAAAGACAAACATAAAAAAGTGTAAAGTTACCTAAAGTGTAAAGACTATCTAAGCCCTTAAATATGATCTAAGGTGCTCTTATATCCTAACTAAACCTTGTTAAGCTTAATCATTTGTCTCCACATACTCCAATCCTAGACCATGTCCTCAGAGAGGTGTAAATCTAGTAAATCATGTCTAATCCGCTTATTCCAAGTCATTTTGGGCATGTCTTTACTCCTTTTCTCCTCTTGACATGCCTAAACCATCTTAGTCTTCCCTCTCTTATCTTATCTGCAATACTAATTTTTCCTAAGTACCTCATTTCTGATCTGGTCTAGTCTTGGATGCCCACACATCCACCGCAACATCCCCATCTCTGCTACTTCCATCTTCTGCGTCTTTGTTCTCTTGCAATTGCTTCTTGATATTAGACAATTATTAGTGAACGTCTACCGAAAAAAGAAAAAACAGAGACGTTTATATTAAGATATAAAGAATATGGCATCAATATAACTTAAGCCGCATAATTATAAAGAGAGAAGATTGTGAACCTGAAATAGAGTAGGTAATGTAGAAGATTAGCGAGTGTGGCACAAGTATGTGCAACATTGCAGTGTATTTGTTGCATGTTTGATTCTGTGTGCCGCCAATATATGATGAGATTGAAGATTTGATTGGGTTGCGACTTCAATTTAGTCCCGTAAATTTTTTTAATTAAAATGGAATCTTTTTTTTTAATTTTCCTTTATATGTTTTGGTTTTAAATTTTTTAAAAATCTGACGAAGTTGGATCTTCAGGTGGATTAGAGGTGATCTATATAATGGAAAACGTCATCAAAGTCTTGCACAGACGTAGTTTGTCGCCAGAACTAATGTTCTCATAAATCTACACAAATTGAACAACATAAGAGATCCCGAAGCTATTACTCCGAAGAAAATCCTTCGATGCTCAAGTCAATTATTAGTTTCACCAAGTTTGTATACTAGAATATTAGAGAAACCTATCTCATTTTTATGTTGTTGCTGGAATTTTGCTCGCCGGATTGGACATGGTCGCTGAAGGACGACATTGTTTCATTTTGTACAATTTGTGCAGCCAATGCTTATTGAGGAGCTATGAGGGAGCGTGAAGTGTCATGTCATGCTTGTGCATGGCTGTCATATCTCACCATGTGTCGGATAACATGGCTAAGCTGCTTACTTGGCAAGTGTTTGCTCTGGCAGGTGCATGCTTTACTGAGCTGAGTAGACTAGGTTGGGAGCAGCGACCCTATGGCCGACCTACAAGGTATGTCTGAGGTGCGTGCTTGAGCCGAAGTGATACATGCGCATGATCTAAAGTGTTGGCTCTGTCCGAGGTGTCCAGCCTTGACGCCTCTGAGAGAGTTTCACTGATGCGGACTTGAGATCATCGTCGATGTCAAGGAGACGCCTTGCGTCCCCTGGGCATGAAGACTTGACTGTGTATTTAGACCCGAGCTACTGTCATAAACACTAGGTAAGCTGCGCCCCATGCAGGTCAAATAATGTTGACGTAACAGGCCGTTGTTACACTTGTCGTTATATAAGGTGGCAGTTTTGTCCTTGTCAAATGCCGCCAGATTAGCCTTGCTAACCAAAGGAGGAAAGGGTGATCTTCTAGCGACGGACGAAATTTTTCTACTTGTTACACTGACGCACGCCTCTCACGTGTCAAATTCGAAATGGCTGCTCAATCGATAGTAGTAAGGAGAGTCCTAGATGTCAGTTTCGAGGTAGTTTTGGCCATAATGCGCCTCGATTTTTGTGTAATAAGAATCCCAGTGAGAATATTTTCATCAACCCCAAACATTTCGAAACAAAACTCAGGCTCACCTCTTCTTCAACATTTTCTTCCTCTATGATTCGATGCTATTGCTCTCTAGCGAACTGGATTCTGTTCACATTCTTTACGTCTCCGATCAACCTCTTCCGGCTAGTTCCTCCACCTTCATCTTTTACCTTTCCTCCCCACTCTTAGCAAGTCAGTCTTCATGTTCTTTCTTTTTTTTGTCATGTTTTCTTTTGACTCTCAAAATATCCCTCAGGCTACCTCTTACGCTGACGATGTAGGAGATGAGTTTGTGAAGTGGTCCTCATCAGAGAGACCGCATCTAGTGACCTTCCCCACCTTGTTAGGAGGCAAGTGGTGGCGGCTCTTGTTCTAGCTGGCCTAGTGGCGCTGTTCTAGTGGTACTGTACAATAAATTGCAAACCCCGAGTTGTGGACCCCAACTCTTTTATCTTTCGAGTTAGTAGGTGGAGGTGAATTTGCTGGCCTGGTCGAAAACCATTTCTTCATCCTGACACAAGCTGAGTTGAATGGACTTTGTGAAATCCATCAGATCGACTGTGGTAGGTTTGATCAAATTCTCCCACCTTCTGGCTAAACTGCCTATGACTCTCCTCTGGCATATAAGGCCATTTACGATGAATGCTTAAAAACTAGCTTCAACCTACCTGTTCCCAACCTTTAAAACTCATACTTCTATTTTATCAGCTCAGGTTGCCTCAGGTTGGACGTAATGGTCTTAGAACACTAGCATGTTATTTTCTCTCCCTGAGAGCTGTTTAATTCACCTTTGACGTCGAAACTTTCAAGGGCTTTTTTATGTGTAAGATCACTGAGAGTTGGTTTTATTTCAGCAGGCGATCCTAAATAAAGTATTTCGCTTGGCTAAGCACTTGCCATCCATGACCAAAAACTTGAAGGGGCGATTCTTTCATAGGAGGAAGATTGATACAACCAACCAACACCTTTGGCGAACTTCTAAGACTAATAGCAAATTGCATCATACGTAGCATCAAGAGGTGGCTCGAAGCCTTCGGAGTTTTAAAGCTATCCTCGAATGGTTCAAGGCCAGCAGTCACGCCTTAAAGAAGGCTGACCTAGACCACTTGGTTTGCGGCTCCAGTTTCAGCATACTAGGTGAAAGAGGATTTGAAGTCGTTAAGGGTAGAAGGATCGAGTCTTTGCATATTATCTATTTTTTGTTTTTTGTATTTTGTTTTTTTACCATATCTTAATGCTGATGCTTTGTACTTGTTGTAGTAACCATGACGAGTATGTCCACTGAGCTCGTTGACGCCATCAAGGTGAAGCAGAAGGAGAAACAGGCAACCACCGTGGCAAGTCAGGCAGTCACGACTATACAGATGGTGGCTTAGGCAGCTAGGGAGCCTACCGGTATGAGTGTAGAGGAATCAGACCAATACCCTGGCGCGTCACAGTTGGTGGGTGAGCTTCAGGAGTTATAGGAATAGGAGGTGCACCTTGCACCAGGTAAGTTCATACATACATACATACATATACATATATATACATATATATATATATATATACACACACATATACATATACATATATATACACACACACATATATATAAATAAATATATATATATATATATATATATATATATATATATATATATATATATATATATATATGCTGACCTTGTGCGATACTGACTTTCTTCGAATAGGCTTACTGTAGGACGCCAGGACCATTCTTTCTATCCCTAGGGGCAAGTGAGTTATCTGCACTGACCCTGTTAGCATAATACGTGCGGTAGAAATCGCCTCCTCAATAGAGGAGGTGGATGACAGGGATGCGCGCTAGCCCACGATCGACAAAGAGGAGAAGGGGAACTTGACTTGGCCACTTTTTACCACCAGACTTCACTTGGGAAGAATGTCTCAGCCCCATTGAGCTTCCCGCTATCAAGGTGTTGCCGCCAGTAGAGACACAATGTTTAGAAGAACATGGGGAATCTGAAGCTGGACAGGGCAGTGCTGAGGTGACTGAGACAGCCTGTTGCCTCAATAGGGACTCTGTGCTGGCAGTCGGCATAGAAAAGTTTCAAGCCTTGTCCTTCGGAAAGCTAGCGGAGCAACTTCAATTAACATAGCCCTGTAAGTCTTTAAGACTTCTGCGTATTCAATACTTGTGCCAAACTTTTCTGACCCGTCGATTTCTCTGCAGTTCAGGGGCACCTAGATCGACTTTGCAAATACGGCTGAGGCCTTAAGTGGGCTTCTCGGAAAAGAGATGAACAAATGCATCACTTTTTAGAGTCTCCAAGATAAAGGCTCAAAGAGTCATAAAACTGAAGGTTGAGCTCGAGGGTCAAAAAGGAGAAACAGGAGGCTGACATAGCCCTGACCACTTATACCTCCAGCATTGACGGCTACAAAAGCTTTCTGCATTGGAGATGATTTTTAAGGAGTCCCAGTCGGCCAATGAAGCTCTGAAGGAGGACTTGAACCAAGCGGCAGAAGGAGAGGCCAAGGTGGAGCATGAGCTGGCCGAGGCAAGACAAGAGGCTGCAGCTGAGGCCAAGAAACTCACCATCGGCGAGTTCAAAAGGTCCATTTTCTTGGTCTATAACCTGGCCTTGTGTCAAGGTTACACCATGAAGATGGGGAAAACAGAGGCGATTAACGTCTGTGCCGCAATGGATCCATTGTTAAACAACAAAGACCCCTCGAATTACAGAGCTGTATAACCCTGAAGCTAAAGCTAAATTTGAAGGATTAGGCTAAGGATTGACTCTTGTTTGTACTTATTTCCAAGGTTGTAATAAGTCATTCTTGAATGAAATGAGCTTTATACAATTTTTTCTTGCTCATTTCTTTCTTTATGTTCAGCTTTTATCGATTAGTTGCCTCCGGACTGCTAACCGCCATCCAAAAAGATCGTAAAGGGTAATAACTTTATAAGTGTAATCGCCCCGGCCTTCTAAGCCTAGCTAAACAACTAAACCTTGGATAAACAATAATGTACAAAAAATCTGACAAATTCGTGCAAGTGTAAAGACAGTTTGTACACATGTGTATAGAATTATGCTCAAGTCATACCCTCTTTTGATCCCGTAGTACTATTGTCCCAACATATTATAGTTTTGAATTTTGATTATTGGTAACATCATGGCATGTCATGTGTTTACCTAATACTTGCTTAGCATTTCATGTAAATTGTGTATGACAGCATGTTTCCTTGACGTATTTCTATTTCTTTTACTTTGGCTTTAATGACAAGCAGCCTGTTACTTTGCCATCTTTCGACCATTGTACGGGTTGCACCCCCATTACGGTGTATTTTTGGGCCAAGGTTCGTCTTGGTCCACTGGGTATACTATTTGCATTGTTTTTCCAAAAAAAAACCCAGCCTCTTGAGGCTAAACGAAATAGATAAGCAAGATAATAACCAAAACCGCAATGAATAACAAATCTTGAACTATTCTAAGTGAAACGACCTAGGATAATATAAAATGGAGTTGAAGCTGAATAATAAGACATTTGAACCTGTAAGTAATTTCAAACTCCAAGCATGATTACCTCAAATCTCCAACGTTAAACTAAAAAAAAGCAAAAACTTTGCTCGGTTTCGCACCTTAGAGCCTTGAATGCTAAGCCATGATCCTATATAGTCCCTTGAAACATAGTCTAATGAACATTAAACTAGGTTTCATGTCTTGAAAACCTGATTTATACTGCCATCAGAAATAAATTAGACTAGGTTTCAAGGTTTAATGTCTGAAGTATGTCATCGGTAACTCTTGCCTGAGCTTTGAAGACTTGTTTTGTTGGGTTCACTCGATAGGATGTAGTGACTACTTGAACCTGCTAAGGTCAAATGCGGCAAACCTGTGCTGGTTTAACCCCCTTGTTGGGGTCACATAGACCTGCTTTGGGACGCACAAAGCCTTTTACATCTTAATCCCGATGCCTACCGTTGAGTCATGCGCAAAACTTGTTGCGGCTTAATTTCCTAGTTGTGGTGGTTGCTCATATCTACTAAGGCCAAAGGAAAACTTATTATGCACCTAATTTTAAGACGTTCCAGTGACTCGGGACTTCTGAGGGCACATAGTTGAGGACATGCCTCGAATGTATTGTGTTTAAGCTATTCTGCTTGGAAATATAATAAACAATCAACGAAGAAAGTATACTTGAAAGAAAATTTATAAGTATTATATATGGCACGATTCAAGTTAAATACATGCCAGCTTCGTGAAAAAGTCCTACCAGCTAGAGTTTCTAACCTGTAAGCTCCAGAGGGAGAAGTGTTGGCGATGCAGTGTGGCCATTCCCATTTTGGGTCAAAACTGCCTAAGGGACTGACCTGACTTGCATCGTTCTTTGGAGGGACAAGGTCCCCGATTTTGTCAAATTTGTGCCACACTCTCGCATTGTAATATTCAGAGATCAATTTTTACTGCATAATTTGAATGTGAGCTTGCTCTCGTTTCTCTTCCAAAAATGATGAGATTTAGGAGTAGACTTTGATTATTATTTTGGCCAGACTAATTTTTCACTCATGCTGACATGGAGCCAATCTCGGCTGGAATTACGACTTCGGAGCCGTATACGAAGGCAAAAGGAGTTTCCATAGTTGAGGTGGAAGGAGTTGTGCGATACGCTCATAGGATGCTGGACAATTCGTCTATCTAGACTGATGTGGCTTTTTCTAATTGCTTTCCCTAAAATTACGTTGGCAAGATGTGTCAAACCGTTAGCTTGAGGAGGTATCACCAAGGTGAAATATTGATTTATTTACGATCGACACACTGGCTTTTTAACTAGATTATCGTTTTCTGTTATCTTGAGACCAAGACTCTTGGCAATCCAAAACGACATATAATGTGCTTCGAGATAACTCTTTCATGTGATTTTCTGTCATTCCCGCCAAAGGTTCTACTTCTATCGACTTTGTAAAGTAGTCAACGGTGGCAAAAAGATATTGCATAGATCCTGAAGCAAGTGGCAAAGGCCTGACGAGATCGATCATCCATTAAATAAATGGTTGATTGGGGACATGAGATAATGAAGCATGCACTTAGCATGCCAGACATTTTTTTACCAACCCCAAAGCATCGTGGCCTAAGGTTGACCAATAATAACCGGTCATATAGCACTTGCGTGCGAGAGACCTCGAACCAAAATGATTTTCACGGATTTCCATACAAATTTCACGAAGAATATAATCTCATTCGTTTTTCAGAGACACACTTTAGCGATGGTTGAGAGAAAACCTTCTGTACAAGGCTTCGTTAAAGAGACCGGCTGAACAATTTCTTTGTTGTTTGTTTATCTTGCGGGTAACTGCCATTGTCGTGCCCGGGATATTTCAAAAAAAACAAACACAAATAAATAATAATAATAAATACCCCATTAACTCCCTTCCATAACCCCCACCATAACCACATCCCTAAAATTTCTCCCCAAATCCCTCCCTCACTCCTCCCACAATCGGCCCCCCTCCTTAAATTTAACCACTCCCGTTATAATAATAAAAAAACTCTCTCACTCACCCTCACATTTTTTGCACTCAGCCAAACACACCCACAAGACACTCTCAGAAAAAGAGAGGGAGAGAAAGGGAGGAAGAAGAGAAGAAGACGAAAAAATATAGCTGTAGAGAAATATATCCGGGAAAATGTAAGTACCAATCTTTTCTATGTATTTTTTCAATTGGCCTAGTTTATTATACAACTTGGATCATATATTTGTATATTTGATTGTATAGATGTTTGTATATATATTAGTTGTACAATATACATATATATATATATATATATGATTTTTTTTGTTTCTTCCTGTACACGTGTGGAATGTATGTGTCCTAGCATGTAATTATTTAAGTATATGTATATTAAAAAAATAAAAAATTAAACTGGCCTAATTGAGGCCGTTGATATATGATTTTTTTATATTATAATAATATGGTTATTACTTCAGGTGTATATACGTATACATAAATAACTCCACTATTTTCTAATGTTTACATATACAAAGGTGATTTCAAAATTTGTTAGTTCATTCATGCACGTATGTATTTTCAGGAAATTGTATTCATACATATATATTTATTGTTTTCAAAATTATGTGGGCATATATACATATATTTAAAACTGATTATTTGAATTGTGTATATAAATCTTCCATTTTCTAAATTATGTATGTCGGTATATATTGTGTTATTTTCGGAATTATATGTAATTAATAACAATTTTCAGATTTTGATGTATATATGTTTATATATTAAAACTGATTAAAGAACCACATATGTATTCATAATAAACTGTTTCAGAATTGAATTAGTATATATAATTTTTGTTTCGACTTTTCCACCGTACATATGTATATAGGTTGTTTAAACTGCAAAGTTAAGTACCAATATTTATAACTGTCAAAATTTTATATTCTATGCATATGTACTATTTTAACTTCAGACATATATATATATATATATATATAATATTGTTTTTGAATTAATATATTCACTCCATTTTAGAAAATGTTTGGGAAAGTTTGAATATGGTTAATGGTATATTTCAGCAGTTCACATGTTTTAAAAAAATTATGTTCTTGGTTTGTAATTCATAGTAAAGGTACGAATGGCTATTTTAGCCAAATTTGGAATATATGAAGTTTTAATATTGAAATTTATATGTAACCAAATTAGGTGAACTGATTTTGGGGTAAAAAAATAAATATGAGGCTTAAGTATATAAACTAATTTTAAATAAAATGTGTATCCTCAGAACGACCGGCACACACACACATATATATTGGTATGACAAATAGAAAAAATTAGAAAGCTACAAACTAATTATTTTAAATAAGTCAAATTAACCTTTATTATTACGTATTGATTTTTATACTATAATTGTTTAGATTCAAGCCTAGAAGAGAAGGAAGTGAATACCGGATACAAGGTAAGTGGTCTATATATGCTCGTTATACTGTCATGCATCAGAGATAAATGGTCTATTTGTGCTCGTCATGTTGTCTTGTGCTCGTTATGTTTTCATGCATCAGTGTAAACGGTACATTTGTGCTTGTTATGTTTAGCATGCATCAGTGTGTTATTTGTTGCATATCTCTAATTGGATTTTCTCTATATGTGAATTGTGTGCGTATGTGAGATATGTATCTACATGTGAACTCTCTGTGTGTGTATGAGCGTAGATGCATCGGATTAAAGAAAGATGAGAAGAGCAGAAATGAGAATGGAAATGAAAATGAAATGAAAGAAAAGAGAGCCGGGCCAGGCAGGCTGAATGGCCAACGGACCAGTTGAGGTGGCAGGCCTCGGTCCAGAACATAATATAAATATTACTTAATTAATTTTAAATAGTAATAATTAGAAGAAAATATAAATAAATATCAGAAATTAGAAATAAATTCCAGAAATTATAAAATGTTGAAATTAAATTATTTTCATTAAATTTTGTATTTGTGATAATTTATTTAATTCGAATAATTAGGTAATAAATAGAAATAAATAAGGGAAAAATAAGGAAAAATATAGAAAATGTCCGATAAATGTATACAAGCCGTGGAAAAGTGGATTTGACGCCAAACAACGCTTAATCATTACTCGAAAAATATTTGGACCTAGATTTGAATGTCAGAGGATGGTGAGGATTCCGGCCTCAGTCGATCTTTAAATGAACCTAGATTTGAGTGCCGGAGGATGGTGAGGATGAGCCGGAAGGCCTTAGGCGATGTGGTTTTGCATTCATAGCACGTGCATTGCATTTATGGTGGATCGTGACGTACGGATCACGGGCGCTCAGTATGGTGTACGGTAGCGGGGCCACGTACACTCAGTATGGTGACTGTTGGTGGGTACGACTCACAACCACTCAGTAGGACCCGGGTTCATGCATTGCACGGTGGAGATACTGACATCTTGTGTGACATGATTTCGTTGCGTGTGACATGCATAACTAGACATGCATCACGAAGTTGTGCATTATTATGTGGAGTGACTTACTTTCTGTGGCTTATCTACTTCATTGGTATGCATTGCGCTCTTCTTTGTTTATGTGATTATTTATTTGTTGTATGTCATACTTGAGAGGAGCATGCATCACGGTAAGGTAGATTGAGCTGATGAATTATTTATTTTGTATTTATTTTCAAAGTCTTAACTGTTAAAGATAATCGAGTGAAATTATTTGTGGACTAAGGACTTGTATGTTAACTATAAAGGTTATTTGTATTTGCTTCTGCATGTATGATTTCTATAACAGGTATATGTAAGTTGCTTACTGAGCCCGTTGATTTGGCTCACACCACCACTCACCAGTTTTGCAGGTATGAGAAGTTAGGGTATGCTTACACAGGTATTAGTACATCGTGGAAGATCGAGACGGGAGATTTCAAGACTAAAGATATTCAGACGGGACTTTCGAGGGTTGGTTGAGGCAGTTATTTCGATATTCGAGGTTTATGTGATTAGTGCTTACATACATTTGACTATTGTATTAATCTAGAAATTCTTAGACATTGTATTAATGATGGTGATTATTTTATCGAGGATTTTAGTAATGACTTCCGCTTACATCGATTTATGTTATTATGACGACATGGAGTTGATTTGTATCGACTTTAGCGAGATAAGGCGGATGATTCGTTTCGAGTACTAGGGCTCAAGACGGTTCGCTTCAGCCATGCTTAAGAAATTAACACCCTCTTTTTGGTCAAGGCTGGTCATAAGCTCGATGCTTAATAAACTCCACCACAATCTTTTTGGTCAAGGCTGTTGGAGTTGTGATGCGAGGTGAGAAAGTGCATCAGCCATTTTGTTGGACGAACTTGTGATATGTTCGATCTCAAAAGACTCGAACGTTCCTTTAAGTTGCTAAACATTTAACAGATGACGCTTCATCTGCTCTTTTTTGGTTTCGTAATCTCCGTTCTTGTGTCACAATAAGCTGAAAATGGTTGTATGATTTAATTTTTTTTGAACCCTCAATTTTCTGACGAGGCTCCGGTCGGAAATCAAAACTTTATATTCAGTTTCGTTGTTTGTGGCTTGGAAGGTGAAGAAAACGTGCAATGACGTTGTATTTTCCTTATCGAAAAATGTATTACAAAAATACAATATATATATCTTCTATTCTATCAATCCCTAAATCAAGGAAACATTATCCTATCTAATCTTTACAATTGGTAGTAAAGATATGTACCATAATTAACAAAGATATGTACCATAACTAAGAATATCTAACATTTACACCACATCTAATCACATTTACACCACATCTAATCACATCAAATCATATCTTCCAATACTCCCCCTGAAGTTGGTGCATGAATATCGAGCATGTCCAACTTGCTAATGAACCGCCGAAACAAGTCGGGTCCAAGGGCCTTGGTGAACCCATCGGCTAACTGATGTGAACCGGGAACTTTACATGGTTGAATGAGACCGGCAATATAATGCTGACGAACAAAGTGTCAATCAATCTCGATATGTTTAGTACGCTCATGGAAAACTGGATTGGCCACAATATGTAAGGCCGCTTGATTGTCGCAGCGAAGAGGCACGGGCCGAGAGATGGGAACGTTGAGATCAATGAGGAGTTTACGTAACCAAACAATCTCACTCGAAGCACGGTACTCCGCCTCGGCAGAAGAACGAGAAATAACAGGCTGTTTCTTAGAACGCCAAGATATAAGCGAAGTAACAAGAAAGACTATATAACCAGTGGTGGAACGCCGTGTAATGGGGCAACCAGCTCAATCAGCATCACAATAAGCATGAAGATGCAACAAAGTTTGAGCAGGAAAAAACAATTTGCCAGGATCACGTTTAAGATAACGCAGTAGATAGAAGACAGCATCTAAATGACATTTGCGTGGTGCATGCATGTACTTACTAAGAGTATTAACTGTAAAACAAATGTCGGGACGAATAACGGTGAGATAGAGCAGGCGGCCAACTATACGTCGATAGAAAACAGGATCGTCTAGAAGGGGTGCAGTGTCCGAAAACTGGCCCTTTTGATCCATGGCAGTAGATGAAGGGCGACTGCCAATGAGACCACATTCCTGAAGAATATCAAGAACATACTTACGTTGATTTAAGACCATGCCAGTGGGGGAACGAGCCACCTCAATGCCAAGAAAATATTTGAGTGGGCCTAAATTTTTGATCTTGAACATCCGATCAAGATAGGCCTTGAGAGCCGTAATCCAAGGGAGATCGTTCCCAACCACAATAACATCATCAACACAAATCAAAACAACAACAATAGATGATGAAGTAGTCAAAACGAACAAAGAGGGATCCGGAGTAGAGGGGGTATAGCCGAGTGCAACAAGAGAAGAAGTGAACTTAGCATACCAATTCCGTGAAGCCTGTTTTAAACCATATAAAGACTTTTGAAGTTTAAAAGCATGGTTCTCCCCCTTGTGCAAGAAACCGGGTGGAATGCGCATGTAAACTTCTTTAGTAAGATCATCGTGTAAAAATGCGTTATTCACATCTAATTGATGAACATGCCATCCACGTATCATAGAAACAGCTAAAAGACATCGAACAGTGACTAACTTAGCAACAGAAGCGAATGTTTCATGAAAATCAACACCCTCACCTTAGTGTAACCACGAGCTACGAGACGCGCTTTATAGCGCTCAACAGATCCATCTGGATTATACTTTATCTTGTAAACCCATTTGGAATCAATGGTGCGTTGGCCAGGGGGTAGAGGGACGACTGTCCAAGTATGATTAGCTTCAAGTGCAGCTATTTCACGCTGCATTGCATCACGCCAATGAGCATGTTTCACAGCCTGTTTAAAGGAAACTTGCTCATGGCCATCAGTAACGGCAGCAACCAAACCATAATAAGATGATGAGAGACGAGCGTATGAAAGATAACTGGAGAGGAGAAATACAGTTGAGTTCGCTGTGGGAGGGGTTGGAGCAGTGGATGGCACTAGAGAAGGTGATAATGCAATATCGAAATCAGTAAGACGACGGGACAGTTGACGAGGTTGCAAACTGCGAGAAGCAGGCACAGGAGCCGGCGACAAAGAGGATGCCACCGGCGGATCAGACTGCGGCAAAGCAGCTGGGGCGGGTGTTGCTTCGGCCGGTGCGGTGTCCCAGCTACCCAAGTTCGAGGGAACTATAACGGGTGGGGATGCGACATTGAGTTGGGAGGAGGAAGAAAAAAGGAAAATGTCTTCATAAAACGTGACATCACGACTAACATAAATTTGACGACTAGAAAGGTCATAGATTTTTTAACCCTTTTGTGAATGAGGATAACCAACGAAAAGACCAGGAGCAGATCGTGAAGCAAATTTATCACGAGGACCATGATAAGTATAACTATAACAAAGACAACCAAATACGCGGAGATGTGTATAAGAAGGCAAGTGACCCATCAAAGCTTCATAAGGAGTTTTGTTTTGAAGAGGAGTGGCAGGCATGCGATTAATGAGATACACAGCAGTAAGGATACACTCCCCCAGAATGACACAGGCAAACGAGCATGAAAACGGAGGGCTCGTGCAACTTCTAAGATGTGTCTATATTTGCGTTCAACAACACCATTTTGTTGAGGTGTGTGAACACAAGACGTTTGTGCATCTATGTCATGATCAGCAAAATAAGTGCGTAGAGTATGACTAGTGAACTCTAACCCGTTGTCACTGCGAACCCGTTGCACTGACCGCCCAAACTGTGTATTTACCCAACGTAAGAAATGTAAAAAAAACGACAAGTGTCAGATTTGGTCTGCATCAAATAAACCCAAGTACTACGACTATAGTCATCAACATTGGTTAAAAAATAACGTGCCCCTGACAAACTAGGCGTTTTATAAGGCCCCCAAATGTCACAATGTATCAACTCAAAGATGCAACCAGTAGTACTAGTGCTAACAGAGAAAGGCAAACGAGTCTGTTTAGCCCGATTAAAAGCATCACAAAAGACATCTTTATTTGTAACTAGAATAGAAGGAAGAAAACGAAATTTAGAGACAAGAAGATGGCCCATGCGACGATGCCAAAGAGACGCAGAGGGTTGGATAGCAGCGCGTGCTGTACCCGCCGAATGAGTCAGGAAGTGGTAGAGACCATCATGCTGCCTACCCACTCCAATCAGCTTCCTCGAGGGTATCTCCTGCACAACACAAAAATCCGGTCCAAACGTTAGTGCACAATTCGAATCTTTCACCAAACGACTGACAGATATGAGATTAAATGCAAATTCTAGAACTCCCAAAACACCATGAAGAACCAAATTAGAGGATAAGCGGATGGTCCCAACAGCATGAACCGCCACATGTGCACCATTCAGTATTTGAACAGTGGCATCTAACTTGTCAGAAATGATAGATGTGAATAGAGATAAATCATTCACAATATGAGCATCAGCACCACTATCCAATATCCAGCCGGACCGCAAAATAGGAGGAAAAGAATAATACCCGAATCTGGCTTGCCTGAGGGCGGCAGAGTAGGACCGAAATTACCTCCATTGAGGTGATCAATAAACTGTGCCAACTGATGTTGTTGGGCAAGGATAAGGCCGGCGAAAGTGGGTGACGCAGCCGGCAAGTCGGGAACCGCAGAAGATTGCGCAACCATTCCCTTTGCCACCCCTACAGCAGATGGCTGACCTTGACCTGCATGAACCTTACTGCGACGACTACGATTCTAATCAGCAGGATAGCCAACAAGGTCAAAACAAGTCGCACGTAAATGTCCGACCTTACCATAATGACTGCACTTAGGACGCTCCCCCTTACCTCTGAATTTGGAAGGACGGCAGTCCTGGGCAGAATGCCAGGGTGCCGTCTGGTTGTTTGGCGACGGCTACCAGGCGGCCAAAGCCTCAGCCTCGAACTGTGGTACCAAGTTCTGAGCAACGGTACGTTGCTTCTTCTCCTGCGCTACAATGACATATGCACGACCAAGCGAAGGCAAAGGATCAATACTCAAAATGTGAGAACGTACCGTACTGAAGGTCTCATGTAGACCCATGAGAAAATCGAAAACCATTTCTTTCTCACGAACTTTCTTCATGGCCTTTGACACTCCACATGTACAAAGCCCGCAGGTACAAACGGGTATCTCATCAAAGGATTGAAGCTCTCCCCAGAGAGCTTTGAGGCGCCCGTAGTAGACAGAAACGGTGTGCTTTTCTTGGCAAAGGGAATTGATGGCACTGCGTAACTCATACACTCGAGCATCTACACCTTGTGTAAAGTGTTCTTCCAAATCAACCCACACTTCTCGGGCAGAATCCGCATGAGCAGCGGCCCCCTGAAGTTCTTTCTCCAGTGAATTGGACAACCACGCTAAGACCAGCGCATTGCATTGCTGCCAGACAGGATAATCAACAGAGGCAGTATCCGGACGTTTGATAGTGCCATCAACGAAGCCTGCTTTGTTCTTGGATCGCAAAGCATTGACAAATGACTTTCGCCAAACAAAATAATTCTCACCATTCTCGCCTAATGGTTGAGTGACGAAGAGGAGACCGGGATGATCAGAAGGATGCAAGTAGTATGCAGACTTCGGATCGGTAGTGGTGACGGGGACGTTAGTGGCGGCCATGGGTGCTTAGCCGACTGACTTTGCCAGAAAATGATGAAGATGGCAAAAACAAATTTTAGTTTTATTGCTCTGATACCATGAAGAAAACGTGCAATGACGTTGTATTTTCCTTATT
The DNA here is from genome assembly GCA_036186865.1 of Eustoma russellianum. Lineage (NCBI taxonomy): Eukaryota > Viridiplantae > Streptophyta > Magnoliopsida > Gentianales > Gentianaceae > Eustoma > Eustoma russellianum. The sequence continues at coordinate 2,306,780 of AP025046.1, forward strand.
GAAAAATGTATTACAAAAATACAATATATCTACCTTCTATTCTATCAATCCCTAAATCAAGGAAACATTATCCTATCTAATCTTTACAATTGGTAGTAAAGATATGTACCATAATTAACAAAGATATGTACCATAACTAAGAATATCTAACATTTACACCACATCTAATCACATTTACACCACATCTAATCACATCAAATCATATCAAATCATATCTTCCAATAGAAGGAGAATTGAAAATTATAAACAGTTCGGCTGGAAATTAAAGCTATTCAGGTTTGTGTCAGGGGACGTGAGTTGTGACATAAAAGGCGTACGGAAAATTGCTTTATTTTCTATTTTCACGCAACCAGAAAAGGATTTCTATATCCAACATTATCAGGTATCTTACTTATGGATTTGACTTGTGAAAAAAATCATAAATAATGGTCTAATTTAAATTGGGACCGAACTGGTAAAACATTTGGACTGATATATATTTACGAGGATACTAGATTATGCAACCAATAATATCCTGTCAAAGGAAATGGAAAGAGTTAATTAAACTACGTTTGTGAAGTATAATTTTGTATGATTAAGTACAATCTAACGAGTTTCAAAGTAATACTACGGTATTGCCACGTATACAGTCAGAGGATACGGAATCATTTTTTCACATTGTGCATTGTGTTGTCTATTATAGCGTTGTTATAATTGTCAACTATTAGTCAATTAAAAAACTTATGTTTCACTTAACTCATAAGCATATAGCGTTCAATGATAGAGTGTAATTACAATACAAATTATATTAGAAGAATTGCCGTAATGATCCAAAAATTTAGTGAAAAAACCAAAAATAATATAGTTTAAATAAAAATAAACAATTGTAATACGAATTGGAAAAATTATCTGATAAATAAAGACCTTTATATCAAAGTCGTCCTAAGAAACGTTTTTGACAAAGATATCCAATGATAAGAAACTGGAAATCGATGACAATCAAACACCACCTTGGTCACCGAAAGTCCTTTGCCGTCTTGTAATTTCTGGTTGACCAAATCTACACACCACCACCTCTCTGCTCTCCTTCTCCTCATACCTCCCTCCACCGTACCACCATTTACTCTAGCCTAGTTTGTAATAATAGTTTGTAAAGGCAATGAGATGAAGAATGAACGTGGATTGGTGTTTAAATAAGTAAGAATAGCTTGGCTCATGACATGGATCGATCCATGTCGTTGAATCGATCCATGTGGCTTGAAAATGAATTTGAGTATTCTGCCGGACATAGATCGATAACTTCGATCGATCGATGTACCCTGGGTACAAAGTTGAAGCTCACTTTCCAACATAGATCGATCGAAGTGGTTTGGATGAGAACTGGAACTCTTTGTGAGACATCCTCGATCGATCGATGTGCCAACAGAAGTAGCTTTTCATCTAGAATTGCAACTTATGTACCAAGGGACATATCCAATCACCATACAACGGTCATAAACGTCTGAACTGAAGTTCAAGAGCCTATAAAAAGGCGATTGCAACATATTTTCAAGACATCTTGATTTCAAGTTAGCCTATGCATTAAAAGTTCTTCTTACACAAAACACTCTCAATTTGAAAGTTCATTTGACTTCTTTTCTTATTGCTGAGGATTGAAACTTGTTGGCTGTTGTATCCTATGAGAAAATTTGTCTACAACCCTCCAGCAACTAGTGGGGCTAATATTCCTTACGGATAGTGTTCACACACGCCTCAAGCCATCAAATTTGCTTATTCTTCTTGTTGTTCTTGTATCCATTTTCTAACAATCGTAAAGAATATTTGAGATGGATTCAAAGACATTTCTAAATCAAGAGAGCATGAAGCTAGATCGTTTCGATGGCATGAATTTTCTGTGGTGGAAGGACAAAATGATGTTCTTGCTGACTGCTTTACAAATTGGGTACTGTTTAGACCGAAAACTGAAGGAGTTGCCAACCCACATGAAAAAGACTCCGAGGAGGTGAAAGCCGCCTGGAGGAAGAGACAAGAGGATGACGTGCTGTGTCGAGGACACATCCTCAACAATCTTTCAGATCGTATTTACGATTTGTTCACTGCTACATCATCACCGAATGAGATATGGAACGCCTTGGAGTTCAAATACAACAACAAGAAACAAGACGCCGATAAATTCCAGGTGATGAAGTATTTTAATTTTAAGATGATTGAGAATTTATCAATCATGGACCAGATGCGCAAGTTGCAAGTCATTGTTTCCAAACTCAATGAGTTGGGTGTGAAAGTTTCTGAGGCATTACAAGTAGAAGGGATAATTGCTAAGTTTCTCCCTAGTTGGAATGACTACAGGAAAAAATTACTGCACTCAACAGAATTCTTTTCTCTTGAGCAACTTCAAAAGCATTTGCGAATTGAAGAAGAGACTAGAAGTCTTGTCAAGAAACATGTCTCTGATGATCGCACCAAGAGTGCATTATATCAAAGGGAATACAGGAAGTTGGAGTGGAAACAAGCGAAAGAACTCCGAATCGTCTGAATTCGTAGATAAAATAGAAAATTCCAAGAAATGCAAGAGATGCTATAACTGTGATAGCCAAGCAACGATGTCTAGAGCTTATAGTAAAATCTATAACGGAAAATCTAGACATGTCAGCCTTAGGCATGATTATGTAAGACAATTAATTACAGATGATGTAATAGTCATCGCATATGTCAAATCCTGCAATAACTTAGCGGATCCGTTAACAAAGAGTCTTTCAAAAGACTTGGTACAAAGTACATCTTTAGAGATGTGATTGAAGCGTATGTGATAAGTTCACTTGTGGTAGAAACCCAACCTTTCCTAGCATACCACTAGTAAAAGGTTTAATGAGTAACAACAAGTAACAAAGTAAGGAATCAAAGCACTAAGGTTGATCTTTAAAGAATCAACCCGCACTGTATTCATCTTTAAAGAATTGGAATGTTAGTGTTAAAGGAGGGTGAGTGTTAAAGCACTCTTAATGAAGGATTAAGAGGAAATATCTTAATCTTTACCTATATGAACATGGGAAGTGGTGCCGCTTCGACAAGCAATGATCTTCAAATGTTCATGAATACTAGGGGAAGCACAAGGCCATAAAGTGCGGTTTAAGATGAACTTCTAGGGAGAGTGTGGTTTCGTGTGTATAATATTTCTGGTTCTGGCATATAGGAATCTGATTCAAGGCTTTTAAGCTATCAAGATATAATTAGAACTTTGAAGTATTACACTAATGTTCAAATCGAAAGATACTTCTTAGATGCATGGAATGTCATAAATTGCTTTACAAACTAAGTGAGGGATTGTAATAATAGTTTGTAAAGGCAATGTGATGAAGAATGAAGGTGGATTAGTGTTTAAATAAGCAAGAATAACTTGGCTCATGACATGGATCGATCCATGTCTCAGTTGGATCGATCCATGTGGCTTGAAAATGAAGTTGAGTATTCTGCCAGACAAATATCGATCACATCGATCGATCGATGTCACATAGATCGATGTACCCTGGATGCAAGTTGAAACTCAATGTCCAACATAGATCGATCGATGTGACTTCAATCAATACATAGATCGATCGAAGTAGTTTGGATGAGAATTGGAACTCTCTGTGAGACATCGATAGATCGATGTGTCAATAGAAGTGACTTTTTATCTAAAATTGCAATATGCACCAAGGGACATATCCAATCACCATGCAACGGTCGTAAACGTCTGAAATGAAGTTCAAGAGCCTATAAAAAGGTGACTACAACACATTTTCAAGACATATTGATTTCAAGTTAGCCTATACATTTAAAGTTCTTCTTCCTACACAAGACACTCTCAATTTGAAAGTTCATTTGGCTTCTTTCCTTGTTGATGAGAATTGAAACTTTTTGGCTGTTGTATCCTAGGAGAAAATTTGTCTACAACCCTACAGCAACTAGTGTGGGCAAATATTCTTTACGGATAGTGTTCATACACGCCTCAAGCCATCAAATTTGCTCATTCTTCTTGTTGTTTTTGTATCTATAATCTAACATTGGTCACACCTCCCCAGTTCATCTAAAGTGAAGTCCCCCATCATTCTGCCATCATAAGCGATTACAGATCACAGCTCCGTCTCCTTCTAACTCCTCGAAAAATCGCCCGTGCTCCTCCTCTCCCTTCTTCATATACTCCTATCACCGTTCACCACCATCAAATTCCTATCACCAAGCCACTTTTGCTGGCAACATCAACCCACCACCACCTCGCTCCTCCTCATCCAGTACCAAAATCTTCCTTCTCCTAAATCTAGCTTCTATCATCTAAAGACAACCACCTCGCCGGTGACAGAGTATCTGTATTTTTCTACAATAACCAGATGTCCTCGCTAAACCCCAAAAACCTGCTCCTCTATGTTCTCCTCTTTAATCGGTGCTAGGACGTGGCCACCACTCTAAACGTCCGTTTTGACATCAATGTCTCGTGTGGGGCCATTTTGATATTGTTGTCTCACTTTCTTGTCATATGGTGATTTTGTTAAAAATAGTCCCATGTCGTCCGGACGTTTGACAAAAGCATAATTTTCCCAACTGCTATAATGAAGTTTTTTCTTATTAAAATTATATCGTTTGTAACTTTTCCTCAAAAATGTAGTGTTAAGATATTATATAGAAACACTAGAAAATCCTATTAATGGTATTCTTAGTGGAAAGATATTGTATTCTGACGCAGAATCCAGCAAAAACGGGCATTGGTGGCTGCGTGGGTGTTGGGGTGGGTGGGGGGGAGGAGGCGTGGGGGAGGACAGGCCCAAGCACAGTATTATCCAAAAGTAAGCCACTTCAAGCCAGAAGATGAACTGGCTGATTACCGCTATGTAGGGCTAACTCAAATGAAAACTCAGAAAAAGATGCGCAAAGAGATCGACATTCCTCAATTACATGCCCTATGGTGTAAAAGCCTCAGGAGGCCTAGTCAACTTCTGGACAATGAGCAAAAATCCTATAAATGGTTGGACTCAGTAAATTGCAATTCTGAAAAAAAAGATAGGCAGTTTGAAAATAAATGAAAAATGAATCAGAGAATTTAGAAATTAATTAACTCGGGATGTCCCAAATCATAGTTAATTGGTAATAAAATTGAGACATTGATGTAGAAAGATGCAGGTTCGATCCAGGCGATGCACAGCTTGGGAGCAATACTCTATCTGCGTCTGAAAACCAAAAGTTTGAATCCGACCTAAGTGGGCGCTGGGTTACATACTCAGTTTGGATGGGCTGCTTATTGTAAGAAAATATGGAGTAGGAATATGGAAACCAACAGAAATCACAGCCGAGACGTGACAGATTGTCACTGTCCTTAAAGCAAGTTTGCTCCTACCGTAGAGCAAGGTAGTGTTCAAGCAAATGCTTTCCAGGATATAACACCTATCCTCCTTTCCTTTGCTCTAGGAGAAGAAGACTGAACTTGCTTGTTGAAGGTAATGAAAGAGAAGAAGGAGATGAAGAAGAATGCTGAGAGTTTTCTTAAGTTTTTCAAGAAAACAATTGTGTATGTTGAAGATACCAAGATCACATATATATAGATCTTAGGGTGTGTTTTAAAGCCCTTTTTAAACAAGTCTCAGCCTCTTTTCAACCTCTAATAGCAGTTGATTACCGTTCATAGGCGAAGGGAGAAGAACCTTGGACCAAAAGTTGCAATTCAAGCTGAACAGTTCTGTCCGTTGGCACATCAATCGATGACATCGATCGATCGATGTGATCGATCGAAGTCGGGCAGAAACTTTCACTCATCATTCTGTCTTACATCGATCGATTACATCGATCGATCGATGTCACATAGATCGATCGATATGATCGATCTATGTTGGACATAATGCTCCCAGAGTTGCAACATAGCACATCGATCGAAGTATACATCGATCGATCGATGTCTCTTACGTTGATCGATCCAAGTCGTCCAGAACACTTAACTTTAATCTAGCATTCACTTGGTTCGATCCAGCCTCGACATAGATCGATCCAAGTGACCTATTTCAAGATTAAAGTGTTCATTACATCACTTCAAACTCCCAAACAACCTCATATAAGCTTTATATAAGTTTGAAGCATTAAGGAAGAGTACTTTAACGTACTTTTCCAACAATCCCCCACATGATTCAAACTTATATACAAGCCTTCTATAAGATAGTCAACATACTTCTTCATTATCAAATGAAGATAATGACACATAATGGAGCAGTGACAAATGTCTTGAACTGTCCGGTAGTACAATTCGAAGTTATATAAACGGAAATAGGGTGACAATCGTCTTGAACCACTTACTTCACTATTGTTTATATGAACATACGAACGACATGCCATTATCTAACTTCATACAAGTTCGTGGGGTGGTGCATTAAAGGCCCTGCACCCAATCCCAGAATTCATAAGCACTCTAGAGAGTTTTCCAGGCTCTCATAGGAAGCGGCCCCACTTCCACACTTATATAGGTGATATTCATCAAGTGTGTACTGCAACACACCACCATTTACAATGGCTATGGATCATCCATTAAGAGACTTAAATCTCACCCTCAAGCATGCAGTAAGTACTATCCATATACATTAACATTGGAAAGGACAAATACAGTAGTACTTTACAGAATTCTGCTATGACGTGTTCTTACCACATTGAACTCCGTTTGTATAATCTCTACTAATTGTGAGTTGGGTTCCTGTCATAGAGAATTCACACCTGACGGAACAAGTCCCATTCCTCTAGATGTTTTTAGAGCCATTTTCCGGTTCAAACCTTTATTTAAAGAATCAACCAGGTTCAACTCGGTTCTTATGTATTCCAAGTTAACCGCTCAAGAACTAATCAAGTCATGCACAATGTTGTGGCTCAGACGGATGTGCCAGCTCTTCCCATTGTATATTTGGTTCCTTGCTCGAGCAATTGCTGCCTGTGAGTCACAATGAACAAATACGGAAGACATAGGCTTAGTCCACAAAGGAATATCAACAAGTAAATTCCTCAACCATTCCGCCTCTAAACAAGCGAGTTCTAACGCAACAAATTCTGATTTCATTGTTAATTTAGCTTTACAAGTTTGTTTAGAGGATTTCTACGAAATAGCACCACCATCCAAAGTAAATACATACCCACTGGTGGAGTTTATTTCATCGTTATCTGTGACCCAATTAGCGTCACAATAACCTTCTAAGACAACAGGACTTCCGGTAAAGGTAAGTCCTAAGTCCATAGTTCCCCTTAGATATCTCAATAATCGTTTCAAGGCATCCCAATGCTCTTTACTCAGACTATGAGTATATCTAGCTAACCGATTTACAGAATATGCAACATCCGGCCTAGTGCAATTCATGAGGTACATGACATTACCAATGATTCTAGCATACTCGCATTGAGAAACACTATCATGTTTATTCTTTTCCAATCTTATAGATGCATCATATGGAGTACTAACGGGTTTGACATCAAAATGATTAAACTTTCTCAAAATCTTTTCAACATAATGAGATTGAGAAAGCATATAACCCCCACATTTCTCTATTAACCTTAGAGCCAGTATTAAATCCGCTTTTCCCATATCTTTCATTTCAAAAACAGAGGATAAAAACGATTTAGTACCATTCACAACATCAAGACTTGTGTCAAAGATTGACAAATCATCCACATATAAGCAAACAATTACACCATCAAGATTTTCAAATTTACTATAAATGCAACTATCACTTTCATTTACAATATACCCATTTGTTAACATGGCATTGTCAAACTTCTCATGCCATTGCTTGGGTGCCTGTTTTAAACCGTATAACGATTTCTTTAACATACAAACTTTATGTTCTTGGCCCTTAGCTATCATCCCTTCTGGTTATTTCATATAAATTTCTTCTTCTAAATCTCCATTTAGAAATGCTGTTTTGACATCCATTTGATGTACAACTAATTTATAGATGGAAGCTAATGCTACTAACACCCTAATAGATGTTACCTTAGCAACTGGTGAATATGTATCAAAGAAATCTATTCCTTCTTGTTGGGTAAATCCCTTAGCTACAAGCCTAGCTTTAAACTTATCAATTGTACCGTCCGCCTTTAGTTTCTTTCTAAAGACCTACTTACAACTGATAGGTTTACAACCTCTAGGCAAGTCTACGAGTTCCCAAGTACTATTACTAAGTATAGACTCAAGTTCACTATTAATGGCTTCTTTCCAAAACTTAGAGTCTATGGACATAATCGCTTTTTGATACGTAGTAGGATCATTTTCTAAAATGAATGCAGTGACAAAGTCATCTCCAAAAGACTTTTCTAGTCTTTTCCCTTTACTTCTTCTAGGTGAAGTAACATTATTAGACCTTTTGCTAGACTCACCTTTTTCATAATCCGAACTAACCAATGACTCTTTATTCATAGGAAAAATACGCTCAAAAAACTCAGCATTCTTAGATCCAATGATAGAACCATTACCCACTAACATGAATCTATATGCATCACTATTTTGAGCATACCCTATGAAAACACAATCATTAGTCTTAGGACCAATTTTACTCCTTTTGAATTCGGAACTCCAACATTGGCTAAACACCCCCACACTTTGAAATAATTCAAGTTAGGTGCATAACCTTTCCAAAGCTCATAAGGAGTTTTATTGGTCTTCTTATGCGGGATTCTATTCAAGATATTATATGCTAAAAGGATTGCCTCTCCCCATATATTATTAAGCAAACCTGAACTTATAAGCATGGCATTCATCATATCCTTAAGTGTTCTATTTTTCCTTTCAGCGACTCCATTAGATTGAGGAGTGTAAGGTGGTGTGAACTCATGTATGATTCCGTTATCTTCACAAAACTTTTATAAGGATAACACATTATACTCACCTCCTCTATCTGTCCTCAAACTTTTAATCTTTCTATCTAGTTAATTTTCAACTTCAATCTTATACCTGATGAACATGCTCTCAGATTCATCTTTATGAGCTAACAAGTAAACTCGAGTGAATCTTGAAAAATCGTCAATAAAAGTAATGTAGTATTTTTTACCACCTTTACTTGTATAGCCTCTAAATTCACCAAGATCACTATGTATGAATTCTAACTTATCGGTTGTTCTTTCAATAGACTTAAATGACTTCTTGTGATGTTTCGCTTCTACACAAAACTCACACTTCCCAAAGTCATCTTCACATGCATATGAGATTAAGTTAGAAAACTTTAGTCTCTTTAAAGCATCCTTATTAACATGTCCTAATATTGTATGCCAAATATCAAGGGAATCAACAACCTAAGCAGAACTAGATGCACTCTTATTATTCATAGTACAAATAGCATCCAATACAAGTAAACCCTCTGAGCAATATCCTTTCCCGACAAATTCCCCATTCCTAGAAAAAATAAGCTTATCTGACTCAAGAACAAGTTTAATATTAGCCTTGTTCAGTAGTACTCCGGAAATTAAGTTCCTGCGCATTGCAGGAACGTGTATCACATTGTTTAACTCCAGTCTCTTGCCAGAAGTCAACTTGAGAAGCACATTTCCTTTACTAAGAACTTTGATACCATGTTCATCTCCCAAGAAGACTTGCTCACCATCACCTATTTCTTGATATTCAAAAAATAGATCTTTACTGGTGGTAATATGCTTGGTAGCCCCTGTGTGTACCACCCATTCCGAAGCACCACTGACAACGTTTACCTCAGACAAGACGACTGCAACGATGACCTCCTCATCCTTCTTTGAAGATTCTACCAGATGTGCTTGATTGCTTGGCTGGCCTTTCCGTTGGTTGCATTTGGCTGCTCTGTGTCCAAGCTTTTCGCACACCCAACACGCTCCTTGCATCTTCTTCTGTTTTTGTCCCTGCATGAACGTCTTACCTTTGCCATTGTGTTGAACTTTTTGCCTTTTAGGCTTGTGCTCCACCACATTGGCTCGAGATTGACTTTCATCACGTCCATTGTCATCAAGCCGATTATTCTCCTCAATCCGGATGTGCTTGATGACTCCATCCAAGGTCAATTTGGCATCATCATGCTTACCTCTCTTCTTGTATTTACTCCAAGAAGAAGGAAGCTTTTCCAGCAAGGAGGCTGCTTGAAAGGTCTCATCAACCTTGATGCCTTCTTGCTCCATATTATCCACCAATTGTCGGTATTGGTGAATTTGATCATTGATTGGTATGTGGTCCACCATTTGAAACTTTAGAAACTCGCTGACCACATACTTTCTTTTGTCAACATCTTCAGAACCATATTTGTTCTGAAGAGCAGTCCAAATATCCTTTGCTGACGTAAATTTGACATAGATGTCAAATAAAGAATTGGAGAGGAAGTGTAGAATGTGTCCTCTACAAGTGTTGTTGTCAGCGTCGTATTTGATTCTTTCTGTTTCATCTGTTGGTCTTTCTCGTGTTAATACATATGAAACAGAAATCATCTCCAAGAAAAATAGCACCTTGGCCGCCCAACTTTTGAAGAATTTGCCTTCAAATGGCTCCATTTTGGATATATCGGGAACAGATGTTTGTCTGGTTGCCATACTCTCTCAAAATTGCTTTAAGATTGTAAGAAAATATGGAGTAGAAATATAGAAACCAACAGAAATTACAGCGAGATGTGGCGGATTGTCACTGTCCTTAAAGCAATTTTGCTCCTACCGTAGAGCAAGGTAGTCTTCAAGCAAATGCTTTCCATGATATAACGGCTATCCTCCTTTGACTGAACTTGCTTGTTCAAGGTAATGAAAGAGAAGAAGGAGATGAAGAAGAATGCTGAGATTTTTCTTAAGTTTTTCAAGAAAACAATTGTGTATGTTGAAGATACCAAGATCTCATATATATAGATCTTGGGGTGTGTTTCAAAGCCCTTTTTAAACAAGTCTCGGCCTCTTTTCAACTTCTAATAGCAGTTGATTACCGTTCATAGGCGAAGGGAGATGAACCTTGGACCAAAAGTTACAATTCAAGCTGAACAGTTCTGTCTGTTGGCACATCGATCGATGACATCGATCGATCAAAGTCGGACAGAAACTTTCACTCATCATTCTGTCTTACATCGATCGATCGATGTCACATAGATCGATCGATGTGATCGATCTATGTTGGACATAATGCTCCCAGAGTTGCAACATAGCACATCGATCAAAGTATACATCGATCGATCGATGTCTCTTACATTGATCGATCCAAGTCGTCCAGAACACTTAACTTTATTCTAGCATTCACTTGGTTCGATCCAGCCTTGACATAGATCGATCCAAGTGACCTATTTCAAGATTAAAGTGTTCATTACATCACTTCAAACTCCCAAACAACCTCATATAAGCTTTATATAAGTTTGAAGCATTAAGGAAGAGTTCTTTAACGTACTTTTCCAACACTTATGTATGTTGTCTAATAACACTTTACCAATCTAAGAGACTGTTTAGTTTCTAATTCATATATTTCATCTAGGTCTATGGTGCTATGGTAGTAGGGGTCTTTGGAGCAAGCGATTTGGCCTTTGCTCCAGTTAGCATCATTAAACAGTTTCCTGCTTGGGTTAGGTCCGTCAGAATTTCCTTGGTTATCACCAACTTTGGAGGCTGCTCCTCCACAAGCTCTATGAGGCTAGAACGGTGGGTGAAGGATTTCGTCTTTTGATGCCAACAATTTCCTTGGTTAATTTGTACTCCATGGTCCTACTGTTTCGTTTGTAACAGCGTTGGGTATTAAAGAGCAGCGTATGAAGATGCCATAAATATATGATTTCCTAAAGCCAAACGGGATCTCCTGACCGCCCACCCTGTGACCTCCCTCGTGACCGTCCGTCACGTGGCAGCAGGGAGGGTGGTGAGGCTGGATGAGGTCACCCGCACCTAGTCTCACCATCCCCCTGCTGCCACGTAGCAGGGGGTTGGCAGCAGGAGGTCATTTGTTACCGTTCAGCCGAGGGGTCAGGTGATCCGGCTCCCATATTATGGAGTATAGTCGTTAATAACTTGCAGAAAACGTCACGGTCAAGGAAGCAAAATGTCAAGTCCCATGATCACGTAGTTGAAAGAGTATGAAATGTCAATGTCGATTTTACAAAGATAAAGAATACATAAAAAGGTCAACGACTACATACTGAGTCATACTCTCTTTCATGGGTTATCAACCGAAATCATATCACCGTGATGGGTTCAAGACTCTATGGGATGGACTCCCCTCATTGCTACGTATAATTAACAAGGTAATGAAAGAAGTAAAATAAAGAAAGAAGTAAGGTAGGTAGGTAAGACAAATGAAGAGTTCAACTAAATAGAACAAGATACCAAAAAAAAAAAAATCATAGGTCATAGCTCAGTTGATACTCGAGTAGTAGATTGCATCTAAAATTTTAGGTTCGATTCTTGTGCCAACTGCAGTATGGGTGTGGATGATGGTCCATATGCTTCAATCTTATATGGTGCGGATGCTGGATCAATTTGCAGTGAATATCTTCCGAGTATTGTTTGCCTAAGCCTCCCATCTAAGAAGTCATCGAGTGATCTTGATTTGTATATTATACGCAGTTCTATAAATAGTTGGAGCCCAAGGCCAGACATTTAACATTTGCATCCAAGAGATAAAACAAAAAATACATAGAACAAGGTCACGTGCATGAATATGTAACCCAAAATTTAGAGTTCTTTGATGGGTGCGTGGTCATTGATGATTGCACATGTCCTTGCGTTATGCATAAAATCATTTTATAGTATGAGACATGGAGAATTTAAAAAATAATTATAGTTTTAATAGCTAATTTCACAAATACGGTATGTTTTTGAGAAATTCTAAAAACACGTAAGGCGTCTTTGTGAATAGCACCTAAGGCGAGCGATGGTACCTAACAGACACCTCTAAGGTGCCATTCGCAATGGTCTTAGAGCAAAACAACTTTTAACACCTAAACCTATTTCAGGGAGCACTGAAACTGACATGCTTTTAGGTGTTATTAGGTTCCTGAGAATGGAGTCGTAGAGCATCCGCCATCCACAAATCCATCCCGCTTTTGGGCTGGATTTGCCAAAATATCTGAAACTTTACATTGATTTAAATATAATCGTTTACTTAGTGTAGAAAAGAATGGAAGTTCATTTGTTTTGCATGTTTAGGAAAGAGTCTGATCCTATTGTACTAAAAGTTTCGGAGAATATGACATTAGATGAATTTACTAGGTGTGCTTTGTGGCAGTCGGAAAAGACGAACATAAAGATGGTCTTGAATTCATTTGTAGATGGTCACGTTCATATTGAAGCAAACATGAAGGATTTGATTGGGAGACGTTATAATATACACCGAGCAAAATCTGAGACAAACACTAACATTGTGTCCATAACCGATAATATTCACCGTACATTATGTTCTTAAAAATAGTCAAACCAGCACTTGGCCTGGACGTACAAGCAAAGAAATAATGGAACTCTTGAAAGCACTTGATTATTGGACTACATTTTCAATTAGAGCTTTGTAGTCTATGCTTTGTGTGTTATCTAAATTATAGCAATGAATGTGCAATTGAAATTGCATTGAATGATATCTATAATGCGGTCTTATTTTCAAGAAATAAATTATTGCATAACCATAACCCTAACTGTTGCATAATCCTACCTCTAACCTGAATCCAAACCCGAACTCTAACCCTAATTGTTGCATAACCCTAACCCTAAACCTAACTCTAATCTTAGGCCTAACTCTAATCATATACCCTAATCCTAAACCTAACCCTAGCCCTAAACTCTAACCCTAACCCTAGTTAAAGTGTAATTTTTCTCTTGCTTGTTATGATTGTAATGTAGTGTCATCACCAAGTAGCCGATATGAGTGCATAAAAAACAATACTAACAACATCCAAAAGTTAATAGCAAACAACATCCAAAAGTTCATAACAAACAACAACAAATGAGTGCGTAACTACTTCCTATATATCAATATTTTGCAGCTGTTATGTAGTAGGACAATTGTTACGGTTGTGTCCTACTTGTTTACATGCAAGACACTTCTAATTTTTTTTCCTGCAATCCATCTCTCTATAAATACGAGTTGATTGTGGTCTGTCTTGACACATTTCTATGAACAGGACTGGCTTCAAGTCTGAATGGAGCTGTAGGCTAATATGATGAGTTATGAACAAGATGAAACGAAGCGTTGTATGTTTCTAACACCGCCTGACAAGAGTAAAATGATGCAACAATTTCTCCTGCTACACTGTGCATATTCTGGCATACCTTTATAGCATGTGAGCAGGGCATATGGTAAAGGCAAAATTTTTCACAAGTGTAAGTCATGTTGTGTAGGTTTACAGTATGAAAAGCATCACCACGATCTATTCCATGTCGAGTTACATCCTCGTACAAGACTTCTCGCATATCATATGCAGGCACCATATGCTTTTCTACATTTCTTTTGTTTTCAATATACCGTTGTGTCACATTGACTGGTCATCTGTCCTCTGCTGCTAAATGTACCAATGCCTCTTGTCGTGCATCATTAAACATTTTCACCACCCTTTTGAACATCGCTCGTACATAGGCACTAATCGACGAATATCTACCCCTTTCGAGTATGCTATTCCATGATTCAGAGAAATTTGTTGTCATCACATAAAATCTTCTACCTCTGTTGTGGGACAGTGTCCATGTGGACAATGGTATCCACATAAGTTATTCGTACGTGTCTTTATTCATCTCCTTCGGCTTCTCCATATGTTCATTAAACTTATGCACCTTGTCTTTTGTTCTAGCTCCCAAGAGCATGATGCTCAAAACCTTACGAGGAAATGTTTCTGCAAAACACGAAATTTAAATGTCTTAAACAACTTATTATGAAGACAATACACACAGTAGGCGGAAATATTATTTTTACCAAGACTTACCTATAAAATTGGTTTTGATATATAGGAGACAATATCAATGATAAGCATAAGGTGGTTGCCAAATAGGATCTCCTTGAATTGCAGCCTGAAGTCTCGTCGATCAATATGAAATTGAGCATATGCCTTACTTGTAGCAAGTATATGTTGTTCGATATTTTGAAGCAATCACCCTCAATTATGTTTGCTCTTCTCGTCAACATTAGCATAAGCTACTAGAAAGATGTGATCAGCAAAATCAACCATGTCTGAATCAATAGTTTTTTACTATACTTGTTATACAAATGTGTACCGTCTATTGATATAATTGGTCGCCAGTGTTGGAATCCTAAAATCGACGTTTAGAATGCCTAAAAAACTGCTCCAAACACCTTCTGATCGGCAGTACTCAACTCTGGATCATGCCACTAACGGACTATAGTCTCTTTGTTTGATGCCTCTATTGCAGCCATGTCGCAAGGCAAATCACGGAAATGTTCATGCTAATTTTCATTGCGGCTTTTTTGCCTTGCCACTTTTTTTTGTGTTTGATGTCTACATTCAAATGATCATTTATGGATCCACGGACATCTGCAGTTCCAAGGTATACATTTTAACTAAAGTGTTCTCTAATCATCCTCCCAACCTTTATTGAATTGACATGCTTGTAATCCAATATGATGTTAATGTTAAATGCCAATCTCCCAATAGCTATGCTTTTGCCTCAGGCTTCTTTAAGACGCTACTGACAACCTTATGTTTTATAATGTGTGCACCTAACAGACCAATATTCTTTTATGCTTCCCACAACCAAGAAAAACATATTATGCTTAATAAACCATACTTTCATAGCATGTTGCACTCCGTTTTTGGTTTTGAACAACATCGTCTCTTCTATGTGATCACGTTTACTCTCTTTTCAAAGACGATGCCTAAGCCCGCCGTGACCATGAATGAGCATGTCTTCTGGGCGTTTGTAATCTTCCAAACATGCAACATTTTCGTTAAAGTGAGGAACCCTTGGCCGTGGAACCTTTTCTTCGTCATTCTCACCCACTAGGTCCTCCAAATCATCTTCTCCATCTTCATCGTCCTCATAATCATCCTTGAATTCTTTGTCGTCGTTGTCGTCATCATTTTTGTCACAATTTATTTTTTTTAATCTTCTGCATTCGCATGTGATGAGCAGCTTTCAACAACAAGATTTGTAGATCCGACCATAATATCTCTATCCACAGTACCACCAACAACATTTGCAGCGGATGTTGGAACATCACGCAACGTCATATATATCTCTACAACTGGAGAGGTTAGGAAATGAATTGACACTTCAAAAGCTGATTCCAAGTCTTCATCGTCAGAAATGTTAGCCAAGCAGTAGACGTAACCTACCTATTAGACTCAAATGGGTATTGAGAGACCAATTTAATTGCTCCAACATTTGCATCCAGCTCTAATCTGTATTTAACTCGCTCTTTAAACTTTGTATATATGATATCATTTGACACCTCACCATTTTCGTAGAAGCATGATCATACAAAAGTCCATCATGTGAATTTACCATTTGACTTCCGTAATACAAAGCAATTAGATTTTTTTTTATTTTTGGCTGCCATTGCCACACTGTAAAGATTGCAAAGAATGAATGTAATATCGCGGCTATAGATTGCAAAGGACTGGAAATTTGATGGTATATTTCTTCAAAAGTACAATAGCACTGTTAAATAGAGGGATGCTCTAAAACGCCATTGCGAATGATGCTTTAGAGGTGTCTCTTAATGGCGCCTTAGAGTGTCATAAGCGTCATTCACAAAGACGCATTACATGTTTTTGGAATTTCTGAAAAACGTACCTTATTTGTGAAAAAAGTTACTAAAACTATAACATTTTTTCAAAATTTCCCCATGAGACGCCTCTGTTCTTTTATTCCTTATCATTTTCAATACACATGCCCTTTTGAGATTGTCACAAGTTGGTTAAGTTGCTAAGTAGTTTATTTATACAATTATATTAGAACATGCTGTACGTAAGATTGTAAATGTCTTTTTCATTTTACTGAGTATTCATTAATTGTAGAAATGTGGAAAAACTGGACAAAGACAGCGAAGTATGGGTTCTTGACAAGGAATTGAATGAAAATGTCGAGATCAAAAGGCAGCTGACTTCACAGGTTTGGATCATCAGTCGTGACAATTGATCCTTGGAGTAGATGTATCATTGACCATTTGTGAGCTGAATGATTTAAATGGGAGTGGTATGCTCATGGCCGAAAAAGGACGAAAAACAAGAAACAAGGGAGAAATTCAAAGTTGGGCATGATTAGAATAAACAAGTCAAATAATAACTTAATAACAACTTGCAAAAGGGGAAGTGATCGCTAGCATAATATTGGACAACAATATTGCATCATCTCGGATTGAAATATTACAAATAGAAAGATGCAAATTCGAACCCAAAGACGTACAACGTGAATGCAATACTGCTATCTGGAAAGTAATGAATTAGGTCATATTACTCAACTCAATTAGGTTAAAAGTTGTTAGTTCAGTTTGTAGTGGACACTTCGTGTGAGTCGTTTGATAAAAGCCTTACCAATGTAATAGATCAATGAGTTCTTGATTTATATTCTATACGAAACTCTTTGAAACTGGAATAATACGACATCGAAGTCCGCGTATGACTTTTGCAAGTAGAACCATATTGCACCATGTTTTGACCAGTGGACCAGCATATACAGTTGAAGCCACTTACAAGTGGGGATGTTGGTAGTAGAGAGGCTTGAAAGTTTTTCTCTCAAAGTTGTTCCATGTCTTTCTCATTTATTTTCCTTTTCAGAAAAAGGCTTCTCTGGAAACACTATGTGAATTTTCGTTAAAAATACGTGTGACGTGTTTTTTTTCCAAAAAAAAATATTAACGATGTAATAGGGTCTTCTTACTCAAATATCTTAATACTCGTTATACATATATAGCAATTGAGATCCGTAACTTGTTTCTTCAAGATGAGACTTTTGAGTAAACATAGTTATAGATATACATATACTTTAAGACGCAAAGATTGTATTAGAATGATGATGTATAATGTAAATTCCACGTGACATACAACTTTAACTTAACGTGTTCAAGGAATTGTTTAAACCAATATCTGCTAATGCAGTTTAGATAGGGCTATTCGATTGGCAACCTTTCTTTTTCAGAGGGAGTCCGTCAGGTATTTTTGAACTCTTGTTTTTTCGTAGCTCGAAAAGAGAACAAGGGCTATTATTAATTTCATGGGATTCTTTTGGATATATAATCTTGAAAGCGATATATCAAGTAAGTTTTCAAACTGTTTGATACATCTTTTTACGTGAAAAAGGCAAATCACATGTTGAAAAGTAATCATCACTAAAGCAGTAATGGAGAAGATAGCGATTGAAGTCATTTTCATTTCTTGATTTAATTTCCACGATGGAACACTTTTACTGGCTGATTCTTTCTTAGTGGTGCATTATCTCTCAATTGGGTAATGTGAAAATCAGTGTCATAGAGCAGCCCAACACAAGATGTCGTGACACTAATTAATGTCACCATATCTGATTTATATAGATTTTATATAAAATGTAAAGTAAAGACAATATATATCCGAACGTAAAGTAATATGGTCTTAGAGGCAGAGTAATACATTATACATGTCAAGAAGAATGGCCTTAGAGGCAGAGTAATAATGATCAAGGCAGAAAAATATTTTATGTAATGACAAAAATATCATTTTCATCTATTCTTTGACTAAGATTTTCTTAATAATTATTCCCACTAATTCATTAAATCCTATTTATTTAGTTTCCTTTGATTGGAACCATTTTTTTGGTCGCTCGTCATTCACTACCGTTTACACTATAATTTTCCCCCCAGAGGCTGCTGACAATATCTTTTTGGTGACCCATTAAAAGAATTACAAGGTAATCTTCTTTTGTATGTTTTTATTTATGTCGGATCTTGAAGTTACTATATTCATCATCATCATCCGTACCCAGTATATTCCAACTACAGAAAAAGCTATCGTTAGAGCTTGGAGAAGGTAAGTGGTAGGCAGACAATACCTCTGTCTCAAGGGATAAAAAGTCTGCTTCCAGTGAGACCCCCGACTATATATGTACCTACATAAATGACATAATAATAGAGATATGATGTGCTAGTGTATTAGTGAGAAAAATTCAAGAAATACAAAGAAAGGCTTTCGATATTAAAATACACATAACTTGTATATGTACATGTAAAGCAAAACAATGGAAAAATATAAGCAAACAAGTGCAAAGTCAACCTAAAACATATATAGTGTCTACGCCTATCTATGTCCCTAAATACACTCTAAGGTGTCCCTATATATGACCTATACCTCGTTAACCTTAATTTTATGTCTCCATGAACTCCTATCCAAGACTATGTCCTCAGAGAGGTGCAAATCTAGTAGGTCGTGCCTAATCTGCTCATCCCAAGTCAGTTTGGGCCTGCCTTTCATCCTGTTCCCCTCTACAATGAGGCTTTCAATTGCTCTGACCGACGCCGTTGTTTGTATCCGTTTGACATGCACAAACCATCTCATTCTTCCCTCCCTTATCTTATCTGCTATACTAGCCACGTCTAACCTTTCTCGAAACACCTCGTTTCTGATCTGGTCTAGCATTGTATGCCCACACATCCACCTCAACATTTTCATCTCTGTCATTTCCATCTTCAGCAATTGTGGCCTCCTGATGGCCAAGCATTCTGTCCCATATAGCATTGCCGGTCGCACTGTCATCCTATAAAATTTTCCCTTTAATTTAGTTGGGAAATTCTTGTCACACAGTACCCCTGAAGCCGCCTTCCATCTGCACCAGCCTGCTTGAATTCGATGTGTTACATCACTATCTATGTCCCCATCCTACTGCACAAATGATCCTAGGTACTTAAACTTACTTACCTGTGGTACCACTTGACCATCGATGGTGAGCTGGCTATTCTGACTGTCGGTTACGCTGCTAAAGTCGCAGTGCAGATACTCGGTCTTAGAACGGCTAATCCTTAAGCTTTTTCTCTCTAAAACACATCTCCACTGCTCTAGTCTCATACTCAGGGTATGTCTATTCTCTGCGACTAATACAATATCGTTAGCAAAAAGCATACACCACGGAACTGCCTCATGTATCGGCTTTGACAACTCGTCAAGGACAACTGTAAAAAGAAAAAGGCTCAACGCGGACCCTTGATGGAGGCCTACCTCCACCAGAAAGAAGTTTGTATTCCCCACAGGCGTACGAACGGTTGTTTTCGTCCTAGCATATATATCTCTATTTATGTCTATATATTTCATAGGGTTCCCTTTTGCATCCAGACCATCCCAGATCGGGCTACGTGGCACACTATCATACGCTTTTTCAAGATCAATGAAAACCATATGTAAATCGCGGTTCTTCTCCCTATACTTCTCCATTAATCTCCTGAGAATGTGTAATGCTTCCGTAGTTGACCTTCCTGACATAATCTATTTATGCTCTTTGTATAATATATTTATATGAATGCATGTGCTTTGTTTATTTATGATTATATTTAACTCATGGTATTGCGACGAAAAGGTTTGTTATAAGTTATTTATATTTTCTATAATTATCAGCATAAGTTATTTAACAACAAATTGTGCCCCCCCACCCCCCACCCCCACCCACCGAGCCACAGCCTTCCGCTTATGTTTTTCTTTAAAAGAAAGTCAATTGCTCCCCCTCCCCCCATCCCCCGCCCCAAAAAAAAATGCAAGAAAGGTAATACAAGTGTTTCAAATGGAAGTATACAGAAAATATGGAGAAGATAAACCATGACGACAACAGGGTGTTGGCCTTGTTAATCAATATTCTGAGGAAGATGACAAACAAACACAAAACAAATGCCGAGACGTGATGTGAATCACTGTCCTTAAAAGCAATTTCGCCTCCACCGGTGAGCAAGGTGAACTACAAGCGAATGCTTCCCAGGATTTAACGGCTTCCCTTTTTCCTTTGCTCTAGGAGAAAGAGAATAAACTTGCAAATTGAAGAGTCTAAAAGTAGAGGAGAAGAAGAAGAAGACTGCTGAAGAATTTCTGCACTCAAGAAAATCACAAGGAAAAAACTTCTATATTTGCAAATAGTTAAGCCTTGTATATATAGGCTTTAGGGTAGTAGAAAACAACATTTTAAACTAGTTTCAGCAGTTTTCTAACCTCTCAAGCCCGTTGAATAACGTTCACAATCGAAGGGAGATGAACCTTGGATTAAAAGTTGCATCACACAGTGAAAAGTTCTGTCTGTTGGACATCGATCGATCACATCGATCGATCGATGTCACTTCGATCGATCGATGTGATCGATCGAAGTCTGACAGAGACTTCACTTTCTTTACTGTCCTACATCGATCGATCACATCGATCGATCGATGTCACTTCGATCGATTGATGTGATAGATCGAAGTTGGACAGTAAACTTCAGCAAGCCTCAGATCCATGTCGATCTCTAACGTCGATCGATCGATGTACATCGATCGATCGAAGTGAGAGATCGATGTCCAACAGAGGCTCTTTCAGCTTTATCCACTTCACATTAATCTCCCGAACGATCTCATACGTGTTCTATATAAGTTTGGAGCACACGAAAAGGAACTTTAACGTCCTTTTTTCCAACAATCCCCCACATGATCCAAACTTATATACAAACTCTCTTGAACGTTAAACAACTAACCTCTCTACTTTTAACGAAGACAAAGACACTTAATGGACAATGACTTTCGTCTTGAATTGCCACTTAGTTCAAGAAGAAGCATATAAACGGAAATAAGATGACAAAAGTCTTGAATCTTATTTCACTATTGTTTATATAAACTTACAACTGACATGTCCTTGACTAGCTTCAGGCAAGTTCGCGGTTTGGTGCGATATCGGCCATGCACCCAGTCCCAGGTTTTCATAAGAGCTCTAGTGAGTTGTTCCAAACTCTCATAGGAAGCGGCACCACCTCCACTCTTATATAGGTGATGTTCATCAAGTGTGTACTGCGCACACCATCATACAACATGACTATGAACTTCATTAAGAGATTCTAAAAATCTCACCCTCCACAATTTGCAGTAAGTACTATCTTTAACAACACCATAGGAAGGGACTAATGATAGTACTTGTAGAACTTTTATATGACTTGTTTTTACCACATTGAACCCCGTTCGTAGGATCTCTACTAATAGTGGGTTGGGTTGCCGTCATACAAAGTTCACAACAATGGAACCAGTCCCATTCCCCTCGATGCTTGTTGGACTAACTTCTTATTTAGTCCTTTAGTCAAGGGATCTGCCAGATTTAACTCGGATCTTACAAACTCCAAGTTAATCACCCCTGAACTAATCAAATCCCGCACAATATTGTGTCTCAATCTGATATGCCGGCTTTTTCCATTATAGATCTTATTCTTTGCTCGAGCGATCGCTACCTGAGAATCACAACGTGTAGAAACAGAAGGCATTGGGTTATGCCACAAAGGAATATCAAGCAATAAATTCCTTAACCATTCAGCTTCAGATGCAGCAAGTTCTAAAGCTATAAATTCTGATTCCATAGTTGATTTTGCTATATATGTTTGTTTAGAAGATTTCCATGATATGGCTCCACCACCTAAAGTGAACACATAACCATTTGTTGAATTAATCTCATCATTATCAGACACCCAATTAGCATCACAGAAACCTTCTAAAACTGCTGGAAAATCATTATACATAAGACAAAGATCCATTGTTCCTTTGATATATCTCATTAATCTTTCTAAAGCCATCCAATGTTCACTACTTGGATTATGAGTATATCTTGCTAGCCTATTCACTGCATACGCTATATCAGGTCTTGTGCAGTTCATTAAATACATAACACTTCCAATGATTCTAGCATACTCGACTTGTGAAACACTATCATTTCTATTCTTCTTTAAGTGAACTACTGAATCATATGGCGTACTTACGGGCTTAACATCAAATAAATTAAATCGTTTCAACATTTTCTCAACATAATGAGATTGTGACAAAGCATAACCCCCACAATTCTCGACTAACTTTAAACCAAGTATTAAATCAGCCTTACCCATATCTTTCATATCAAAAACGGAGGATAAGAATGATTTAGTACTATTCACAACATCCATGTTATTCCCGAAAATCAACATGTCATCAACATATAAGCATACAATGACACAACCAGAATTTTCTACTTTGCTATAAATACAACGATCGCTTTCATTCACAACATAACCGTTGGAAATCATAGCATTATCAAACTTTTCATGCCACTGCTTAGGGGCTTGTTTAAGGCCATACAAAGACTTCTTAAGTCTACATACCTTATGTTCTTGACCTTGAACAATCATACCCTCCGGTTGAAGCATATATATCTCTTCATCTAGATCACCATTCAAAAAGGCCGTCTTAACATCCATTTGGTGTATCACTAACTTGTTAATAGAAGCTAAAGCCACTAACATTCTAATAGACGTTATCCTCGCTACCGGTGAATATGTATCGAAATAGTCTATACCCTCTTGTTGGGTAAACCCCTTGTCAACTAGCCTCGCCTTGAATTTGTCTATAGACCCATCAGCTTTTAGTTTCTTTCTAAACACCCATTTACAACTTATAGGCTTACACCCTCTTGGCAACTCTACTAGTTCCCAAGTGTTATTACTAAGAATTGACTCAAGCTCACTATTAATGGCTTCTTTCCAAAACTTAACATCTATGGAACACATAGCCTCTTTATACGTCTTCGGATCTTCTTCCAAAATAAAAGCAGAGATAAAATCATCTCCAAAAGACTTTTCAACCCTTTGCCTTTTGCTTCTTCTAGGCATAGAAACAATTTCATCTTTAGCTCTACTGCTAGACTCACCAAGATCACAACTAGATCTAGTTTCCTTGTCTTTTTTCATTGGAAACTCATGTTCAAAAAATTCTGCATCCTTAGACTCTAAAATCACACCATTATCTAAGGTCATAAATCTATATGCAGCACTATTCAATGCATATCCTACAAAAACACAATCTCTAGTTTTAGAACCAATTTTATTCCTTTTGAACTCAGGAATTCCAACTTTGGCCAAGCACCCCCACACTTTCAAATAATTCAAGTTGGGTGCATAGCCTTTCCAGAGTTCATATGGCGTCAAACTGGTTTTCTTATGAGGAATTCTATTAAGAATATAGCATGCTGAAAGAATAGCCTCACCCCACATGTTACTAGGCAATCCAGAACTTAAGAGCATCGTATTCATCATATCCTTAAGTGTCCTATTCTTTCTTTCAGCAATGCCATTGGATTGAGGAGTATATGGAGGTGTAAACTCATGTATAATACCATTATCTTCGCAAAACTTTTGTAAAGATAAGGTACTATACTCACCTCCTCTATCCGATCTTACCTTTTTAATCCTTTTGTCTAGTTGGTTCTCAACTTCATTTTTATATTTGATAAACATACTTTCCGCCTCATCCTTGTTACTAAGCAAGTAAACCTTAGTAAACCTAGAAAAATCATCTATGAAGGTAATGTAGTACCGTTTACCACCTTTACTCATCACACTTTTAAAATCTCCTAAATCACTGTGAATCAATTCCAATTTCTCGGTTGTTCTATTTACCGACTTGAAGGGTTTCTTATGATGTTTCCCTTCAACACAATAATGACACTTGGTTAAACTATTCTCATTATTTAACTCAATTAAATTGGTATTCTTCAACCTTCTAATTGCATCTGCATTAACGTGACCTAGTCTAGCATGCCATAAATCAAAGGAATCAACTATATACACAGAACTAGATGCAATCTTATTACTCAAACATACAGCATCAAGTACAAATAAACCACCCGAAGAAAAACCTTTCCCAATAAACTCCCCACTCCTAGATAACACCAGTTTATCGGAATCAAAAACAAGCTTAATATTAGCCTTGTTCAGAAGTGCTCCAGAAATCAGATTCCTCCAAATGGTAGGAACATGTAGCACATTGCTCAACTCCAGCCTATTACCCGAAGTCAACTTGAGGAGCACTTTCCCTTTCCCGATAACTCGGGTCGCTCGTGCATCCCCAAGGAAAACTTGGTCTCCACTGTCTATCTCTTGATATTCAAGAAATAGATCTCTGCTGGTCGCAATATGTCTGGTGGCTCCAGTGTCCACCACCCATTCTGTTGCACCTCCGACAAGGTTTACCTCGTCGACGACGACTGCAGCGATTGTTTCATTCTGAGTGTCTGAACGTCCTTCAACAAGATTAGCTTGTCCGCTTGACTGTCCTTTTCGCTTGTTGCAGAAGAACGCCTTGTGACCTAGCTTTCCACAAACCCAACATGCACCCTTTGGCTTTGCTTTGAATTGTCTCAGTGATTTGACTTTACCTGCAGCCTTGTTAGACTGGAACTTTGGTTTCTTCGCTACGTGTTCGACGACGTTGGCTTTGACTTGACCTTCATCTCCGCTCGCATCTTCAAGCCTGTTGTTTTCCTCTATACGGATATGCTTGATAACACTATCCATAGAAAGTTTCGTATCGTCATGCTTGCTCCTCTTCTTGTAATTGTTCCACGAGGAAGGAAGCTTTTCGATTAGAGCAGCAGCTTGGAAGGTTTCATCAATCTTGATCCCTTCCTGTTCAATATTATCCACCAGTTGTTGAAACTGATGAATCTGATCGTTGATCGATATGTGGTCAACCATTTGAAACTTGAGAAACTCGCTGACCACATATTTCCTTTTTCCTGCATCTTCAGAACCATATTTGTTCTGAAGAGCTTTCCAAATTTCTTTCGCTGATTGAAATTTGACATAAATATCAAACAGCGAATTAGAAAGAAAGTGAAGAATATGTCCTCTGCATGTAACATTGTCTGCATCAAACTTGAGCGCTTCTCCATCTTCAGTAGGTCTCTCCTTTGTCAGAACGTAGGAGACAGACAGCATCTCAAGGAAGAAGAGAACCTTTGCAGACCATCTTTTAAAGAACTTTCCGTCAAAAGGCTCCAGTTTTGACATATCGGGAACAACAGATTGTTTGGATGCCATCTCAAAATTGCTTTTAAGATTGTTAATCAATATTCTGAGGAAGATGACAAACAAACACAAAACAAATGCCGAGACGTGATGTGAATCACTGTCTTTAAAAGCAATTTCGCCTCCACCGGTGAGCAAGGTGAACTACAAGCGAATGCTTCCCAGGATTTAACGGCTTCCCTTTTTCCTTTGCTCTAGGAGAAAGAGAATAAACTTGCAAATTGAAGAGTCTAAAAGTAGAGGAGAAGAAGAAGAAGACTGCTGAAGAATTTCTGCACTCAAGAAAATCACAAGGAAAAAACTTCTATATTTGCAAATAGTTAAGCCTTGTATATATAGGCTTTAGGGTAGTAGAAAACAACATTTTAAACTAGTTTCAGCAGTTTTCTAACCTCTCAAGCCCGTTGAATAACGTTCACAATCGAAGGGAGATGAACCTTGGATTAAAAGTTGCATCACACAGTGAAAAGTTCTGTCTGTTGGACATCGATCGATCACATCGATCGATCGATGTCACTTCGATCGATCGATGTGATCGATCGAAGTCTGACAGAGACTTCACTTTCTTTACTGTCCTACATCGATCGATCACATCGATCGATCGATGTCACTTCTATCGATTGATGTGATAGATCGAAGTTGGACAGTAAACTTCAGCAAGCCTCAGATCCATGTCTATCTCTAACGTTGATCGATCGATGTACATCGATCGATCGAAGTGAGAGATCGATGTCCAACAGAGGCTCTTTCAGCTTTATCCACTTCACATTAATCTCCCGAACGATCTCATACGTGTTCTATATAAGTTTGGAGCAGACGAAAAGGAACTTTAACGTCCTTTTTTCCAACAGGCCTTCTAGGAATAGAGGGGGAAAAAAGCGGATTAGATCGTAGGAGGCTAAAAGTGAGGCAGAATATGAGGTCTCCAATCACGCGTCGACACATGTACAAAAGCAAGGGGTGCTGCAATTTTTTTTTTAAAAAAAATTCTGTTTTGGTACACGTGGCGACGCGTGATTGGAGGCCTCATATTCTGCCTCATTTTTAGCCTCCTAAGATCCCATCCGGGAAAAACGGAAAAAGGGGGTAGAGAGAAAACTTAGGAGGAGAAATAGGAATTTCTTTTTGAGACATTTAGGTGTGGAAGATAATAACATGTAGAAAGTTGAAGATCAAAGAAGTTTGAAGAAAAACAAAGTGAGGCGTAACAAAGTTATTCCCTTAAATCAATTTCTCTTTTACGATGTGTATCGTAAACTACACAACACATGCTTCTAAGAATACAAAGGTGAATCCTTTTCACTTGCACTACAAGATAAAATATGAAATTTTATTTTGAAGTACAATAGAAAGAAGAAAAAATTGATTTTACAGAATTTTTAGAAAAGTCTCTCTTCATTAACTTAAGTTTTGTGTATTAATAGGCTTTCATCTTTTAAAATGAGAAGTTGTTTTGACATATCTCTGTATAATTTAACTTTCAAAAGTAGTTTATGATCGTTTATGGTTGAAAGGAGGTGTTCGTAATTGCAAACGTTGCATCATTTCATGAAAATCCAGCATAAATTTATGTTGTATCGTAGCATATTGAACTTTCGGTCTCTCAGACTAAACTCGCTTTTAAATGAATTGAACGTTTCAATTGAACACTTGTGACCAAACTTTAGATCAGATGTTCGATCTTTCTTCTGCGTTTGATCTTCCAACATAAACTTCAGAATCAGGCCGAACTCAAAGATCGAACCTAGATTCAAAGTACGGTCAAGACCGAACTCAGATTCAAAGTATGGCCTAGGTCAAACTCAGATTTAGAATACGGTCTCATATACCAAACTCAAAATCAGAGTTTCAAACTCCTTTGATCCAATCTAAGTTTAACTCATTTCTCAAATCAAACTTCTTACATGTTTTTATGTAAAATTAGAGAACTTTTCTAAAGCACTTTTATGTTTTTTTTCCCAACAATCTCCCAAATGATCCAAATTTATATAAGAACATCAATGAACAATTATAAACTGAACTCTTTGGTATTAAACAAAGACACTGACACATAATGAACGATGACTTATAGCTTGCATCGCCGCTTAGTACAAATGGAATTATGTAAATGGAAATAAGATGGCACAGACGTCTTGCATCATATTTTTCTATTGTTTATATGAGTAACTAAAAGATATGTCATTTTCTACTTCATGAAAGTTCACAGTTTGGTGTGAATTCTGCTATGCATCCATCACAGGTTTTCATAAGCGCCTAGAGAGTTATTTAAAGCTCTCATCAGAAGCGTCAACAACTCCACAGTTATATAGGTGAAATTCTTCAAGTGTGTACTACTCACACTACCATAAATATGGCTATGAATTTCATTAAGAGATTCTTAAAATCTCACCCTTTAAAACTTGTACCGAGCAATATCTACATCAATATCATAGGAAGGGGCAAGTTCGATAGTTATGATAAGAAATCTTCTATGACTTGTTCTTACCTATTGAACCTCTTTTATAGGATATCTACTAATAAAAATTGGCTTACCATCATAGAGATCTCATGCCAAATAGAATAATGTCATTCCACTTGATGTCACAAGTACTAACTCGTGAGCATTTCACAACGTTGTATCATTCATCAAGTGCTAGCAATTTTCTAAATTCTTTGGCTTTCAATTATTATTGTCAAAGAATCACTTAACAAAACATCTCATTAGTCCATAAAATTTAACCAGAAACAAGTTCGGACACATTGAGTTTTGTTTTTATCAATCAAACCATCAAACTCAAATACAACATAATGTTTTCATGAATCAACCCCTCCTAAGAATATAATCAACATTCATCATAGACATTTTTACCACGAAGTTGGTTTTACCAACAAATATCGACCGAGCAAAATGGAATTAATTTCATATACATCAAGAAAGTCTATCATACTCATAAGCTTGAAGCAACAAAACTTTAACCAATTAGGACAATAAGCTAAAAACAATTTTAGAACTGATCTAATTTTTTTCTTCAACCTTATAAATTTCTTTAGAAGTTATACAATATATACGAGCTATTCACATGTTACATCAATATTTTAGAAATAATTTTTGAGTTCAAACAAATATGGACAGCCCCTCCCCCCTCCAATTTCTTCATAATTTCACATTGACATTAAAAGGAAAATTACACTACTTGTACTAAATTACAACATTCATTCGATCAAATGAATAGTATCAACCATACAACTTCAACTTAGTCATCATATAATAAACAACAAACTATAGTATTATTTAACTCAAAATATTTTCAACAATAGGCATAAAATTAAAATTTTATGCCACTCTAGAGTAAACTCCAACTTCATTATTATCATAGGCTCATAAGTATTGTTGATGAAATTTGATAAAATTTCGACGTGATGAATATGCATGCAATTTGTCTTTGCTAATTATGCTTCATAAAACAATGTCTACATTGATCTGGTGGCTCTAGTTTCAGTTTCAGCTTTCTACCATTTCTATTTTAGATACTCCTTTACCTGTTTGTCTCCCTTTCTATTTCAGATTGTACTTCGTTATTTAGCATGCATTTTCACTTACTGAGCAATGAAATACGTATGTTATTTTTTTCCGTTCACTCTTTTGAGGATTCTATATTCTGTTGGCAAAACCGGGGATCCTTTCGTTAAGATTTCTAAGTCACCATGCTAAAACTTCCTTCTCATTCTTGTTTTATTTGTGGCTCGGATCGAATTTGTAATGTAGTTTCTGTTAGATTCGTAAACAGGACTCTTGGTAAATGTGAATTTTCATACAGCAATTGAACAAGAAAGTAATCAATTCAACACTAAACCACCATTAAGGATCACGGATGAAGAAGTTGAAGAATAACGAGGAGAGAAAGAACAGTTCAGAGAGGAAAGAATTTGTTGATTCAACTGAAAAACCGTCCAGGAGTTACACTTCACATTGCAGCGCGTTTTCAACATTTGAATAGAAAACAAAAGCGTGATATGGTCACTAACTGAAGGGCGAAATTGTCTGTTATCCTATCTTTTAAATCTCCCGCGGTGCTTTCTTCTTCTTCACCTTCCCGCAATCTTCTACTGCGATGCCTCCTCCGGAGATTGCAGGCACACCGTTGTTTTCTCCACTTTGTGTTTGTTTAAAGCAATCATGTGTCAGTTAAGCCTCTCATCTGTTGATTGCACATGTTAATTGGACGTAATAGAAACAAATTTAAATGGATCATCACTTGGACTACAACTTCCATCTTCAATATTACCCGCAGTTTCAACACCCCCTCAAGCTAGGCTTAGTGTAGATGTTCTGAATACCAGGTAGAGAAGTAATCGTAGCCAACCTTTTTATGTCTACAGCCTTCACCACAAAAAGAATTTCGATTACCGACGAAAAACTCACCGACGTACCTTGTTTCGTCGGTATTTCGTCGTTAATTTGCGATGAAATAGCGATAAACGCAGTTTCGTCGTTAATTGCGACGAAACTACAATGAAATACATTATTGTTATAAGAGTTGAGAAGCTCATACTTTCGGTATTGCTTTTAAATTCACCATAAAAGAATAGATATGCAACAAAATTTATTAACTATAATTGTTAATTTACACACTTCTCTTAAAACGCATAAACATTTTCAGGCCCTAAATGTACACTTTTTTGGGGTTCAGCCTCATTCTACAATCCATAAGGATGGTAAAAACCTCTCCTTAAATTTTGGATATACACATCAAATATTCTGCTCTTAATAAGCATATCACCAATTTAGACTTCCATGATGTGTCCAATCTGGTTTTTTGAACAAAGAACTAACCAGTTTCTGATAGGTGGCTCCTGTGTTTTGAGCCTAAAAAGGATGCTGACGTAACAGTAGGTGCTCTCTTCACTAGTGAAGGAGGTTTTGTCTTGATCTTTCTTATCCATGGCTATTTAATGATAGCCTTTGAAAACGTCAAGAAAGTCAAAGACCTTGTGTCAATTGTTGACCTATCAATCTTTGGCAAGAGATAGCAATTTTACTAGCAAGCTTTTTATAGGTCAATGCAATCAATACCCATCCTCTAAGACTTATCAGGCTTCGGCACCATCATAGGATTGACTAGCCAGATTGGATAGAAGACTTCTATTATAAACCTGAAGGCAAACAGCTTGTCGACCTCTTCAGTGATTACTTTAATACTCTCAGAAGCAAAGTTTCTTTCTTTCGTTTCGACAGGCTTAATGGTGGTATTTGCATCATATACAAGTTTACGTACTTTCTTGATTTGTACTTGTATATCATTCATATAATTTCTAATCAACAAATAATCTAAATACAATAATATCTTACATATTCTTTTTTTTTTTTTACATACACACTCATTTGCGTTCATCATTCAAAATCATTACCAGTTAATCAAATGACAAATGTCAATCATTAAGTCAACTATTGATTTTGAAATCATATCCAAATAAACCAAGTGTCGTTTATCACAAAATAGATTTCTCAATTACGCTTGAAATATACTTTATCAGCAACAACGATAAATAATAGTGTGAGCAAAACACGTCCTCACTAAGTAATGTAACTATCTTTTGCGCTATCATGTATGAGGTTGGGAACAAGTTTTCAAAAAAGAAATAAATTTTCGTATAACAAAAACAAAGCAAATGACGCATCCAATTTTTCATTTTAAATATTACGTATAATAATTTAACTTTTAGCTCTTAACTGACCTATATAATTCGAATCTAGAATTAACCTTTCTAGAAAGGGCTCATAGATCCACACCATGAAGTGAAAGCATGGGGTTTAAACCCCTCCCCCCCTCCCTCTCTCTCTCCTCAATGTTTGGACGCTACAGCAACTCGTGCAAATTGTAGGCAACATAACAAATAACATATACTTTCGTTCCTTATTTGACAAGTCATATGATAGTAGTATAATTCAATTAAGACTACAAAAACTTCTTCTCATATCATAAATCAATATCATTATAAACTTTCTCGTAAATGGAGTCAAAGACAAATTCTTACTTGACTTTGGAATATGATAGAATAAAGCAAAATGACTCATTAAATTGATTGCGCTTCTTATATTGTAAAGTATCACTTGTTCGACACAGCTTGATGCATTTCATTATGCCTCATTGGAAAACAACCCTTGTGTGTTTCTAACACATGTATATGGTTGCGTAGATGCGACCTCCTATACTCCGCCATAGACAGGAACCTTTAAAGCAATGAGGTAATGTTGTTATATCTTTTCCGCCTTCTAATGTTTATCTCTTTTCCCTAATATTTATTGTCTAAAAAATTTTGTATTTTCTGCTATCTTTATCATTTGTATCAATAACTACGATAGAATAAATATATTTCCTAACAAAAGTATCGGACATAACCATATAGGGAAGTCTAATGGATGGGACTGTAGAAATGATTTCAAGGACATTCTAATTCGGAACTATACCTCTCTATTGTAGGAATCGCTCTCCATAATAACAGAAAACTAGAGTTCTGGTATAATCCAGTTGATATTTAGTTTGAGATTTGTTTCAAGAAGTCAAGAGTTTGATTCCAGGAACACGCACAGTGTGGATGTTCCACTACTGCTAGGCTGAAGGTCTGGTTTGGAGGGGCACCTTGTGTGAGTCACTGCGTAAGTCCTCACTCAACCTAGGAGACCGCTGCACTCCTGATTTGTATCCTCTACAATGCTGTTTGGAGTTGGGATGATAGGACCTCCGGAGCAAGGGATTTCACCTTTTATCAAAACTAGAGTTCTAGTTCTACACATTAAAGAATCATACTTTATAAAATATCTCGTTAGGCCCCTTAACTTTAATGATAACTTTGATTTAGGCCAAACTTTTATGACAATTATTATAATACACAAATAATATATATATAGGCCAACTAATGTATATAGAATGTGAATTTAAATAACCTACACCGCTTTTAACGCATTCTGTCCCATTCCCTCTTCTTAACACAAAAGTAATTAGCACTTAAACTAGTACTGGTTAGAAAATGCAAAGAAGCATCGGGTCGACCTACCACTTAGGCCAGTGATTATCCAATGTCTTAAGCACTTAATCTGGCCAAGTTGGCAATTATTGCTCATTTTCTTCACCACTTAGCATCCACCATGCAAGCTACACAGATAATCTATATTAATCATGTTCATACCCATAATTGGCTTCCCCTTCTTTTGTTTATTTTATAATTTAGTTCTTACAAGTAGCGTTTATAGGCCTAAATTATAGTTCTACAACCTTAGAGCTAATAATGCTTTGTCCTTTTTTGCTCGTGTCTTTTGATTGCTGTAATAAGTCTACTTGTTATAATTTCTCATTATCTATTTAAATAACAATTAAGGCGAAGCAGCTATGGTTTTACGATTTTGCAGACACATGTATTTTTGGTAAACAGTCAGTCTATTCTTGAGACCTTTAATTGATTGGAGTAAAATGCCTCATTCCCTTTCCCATTCCTGTCTAAGACATGACTTGGGGGGCCAAATAAACTTGGTTGGATGAGAGTAAGAAGGGATAGGATGAGAACTAGAATTTCATATTAAAAATAAAAGTGAATTGTGCAAACATCGGATTTGGGAGATTGTAAGGAGAAGTTTTTTTTTGTTCAATAATTTTTTATTTATTTCTTTATCCTATTATACTTATAAATTCACATGTTAATCTTATCTTTGATCGATCTAGTCTACCATTTGGACATACCGATTGGTCTTATTACCTTCTTGATGTTCCAATTATTTACCTATTGGTCTTATTTTACTTCTTGATGCTCCAATCATTGGGCTAGCTTTGCAATGATGTGTACGTAACAATTTGTTTTTGGAGTAAAAGGTGAAATTTTGTTAGGAAATCAACCGAGATCACTGCCAAACGCGCAGCGGAAAAAAACTTGATCTCTGATTTCCTACCAAGGATCCATGTTGTTCGTTTAATTCGACAAAAGAAATCAAAAACTACCTCCGTAGATTCGAAGTCTGCAGATGGAAGAGGTGCGAAATCACGAACACCCTCTGTCGGTATCCACACGAACACTTCCGCCCGGAGTGCTAGCTCTTCAAACGGCGCGGCTGAAGAACTCGTTTTTCACAAAAACGATTCTAGGGTTTCTGTTGTTTTCGTGTGTATTTCGTATGTCTCTATGTACGAGATACATAGATATATATATACGCATTTATGGATATTAAAAACCGAGTCCTAATCGGTTTCGTTGATGCCAATCAAAATCCATATCAGATATGGATTCTGTCAGGATATTCAAAATCCATATCAGATATGGATTCTCTCATTATTATCTGACAGCATATATATATCTATATACATATAACCACAAAAACGAAAATAATAATATTAATAATAATTAATATTCAATATTAATATTATTAATATTAAAACGATAATAATAATAATAATAATAATTAATATCCAATATTAATATTATTAATATTATTAATCTCAGTCTTACGCATTCTTGTGTGTGACCCGATAGGTCCATATTAATTGGCAGTTGATTAAATCTCTATTAAACCAACAAGTCGTAATTGGCCTCTAGCAAGGCATTACAACTACCCAATTAATACGAGTAAAGTCCAACTAGCCTAATAATAGTACATGCATTAATCTCTTTGTCACACGATATCTAGTTTGAACATAAGTCATGGTCAGCGTCATACTTATATAGTTCAAACATATGATTACTCGATCTCTAAGTAGACTGATAAAACAAATGATATTGATCACACTATCAATTCATCTGAGCACGGCCATGCATTTCACAGTCTCACTAATCGAGGGGCCCAAAGATATCTCTCTCAAAAGAGAGGGACAAATTCTATCTTGATTGTTCAATATCCTCTACATAATTTCTATCACATTCAATCATGACCTTTATTATTATCCAGTTACAGATAACGTTTGATCATGTCAAAATATAATAGTCCTTATGTTGGAAACTATGACAATCTCAAGTCAAAGGATTAAAACATGACTATCATGAGATTTACTTATGACGCTAATCCATGTAGCAATCTCATGATGGGTCTATCCAATACACTGTTCTCTAACAAGTATCTATGAGATTGATTCGTATCACCATACACATAATCATCTCATGATTATCAAATCAATACTCATACTGATTATAAATTATTTTCTCTCCATAACAATAATGAATCAAGGACATATATCAAAATTGTGTAACATACTAACCAACAATAATGATAATAAAACCTCTTTTATTAATAATAAATGCATAACATAAATATCCAAATCATGGCCTAGGGCACATACACTAACAAATTCTTTACTCCGGAAGCCTCCATCGTCTCACTCCTAAGGAGCATGTATGGAAGATGCAAATCAGGAGCTCAGCGACCTACTAGATTGGGTGAGATCTTATGCTGTGACCTACACAAGGTGTCCTTCCGCAAACCAGACCTTTGGTCTAGCAACAGAGAAACACTCACAGTAGCATGTCTTTGGAATCGAATTCTTGACCTCTTGGAATAAATCACAACCCAAGTACCAACTGAACTATGGCAATAATAATTTTTTTTTGGGTTCAATTGTAGTGCAGCATTGACAACTTGAATGTGGTAATATGTATGAATGGACTAAAGAAGTAAATGTTTATGAATATCTTAATATGTATGAATGGACTAAAGCGACAAACAAAATGTGACGAAAGAAGTAAATAGCAAACTTTATAAAAGTCAACTACCAACGACACTCTTACTAGGCAAGTTGTCAGTCAACAAAATTAAGACAAATGGGATACAGTAGTTACTTAGAGATCACGTGTATAAAGTAAAGAACATAAATTTCTACTTCTTTCATTTTTTAACATCTAATAACTAACTATTAAAATGATAAACAATTAGTTATTGACCAGAAAAAGATATACTATAATATCTATTGTAGAAGTACAATCCTGTAGAACATATCATGTTCAAGTAAGGCGTACGCCCTACTTTCGTAAAACTCCTGTAGAGAAAATAACATGGAAGAGAGAAAACAAAAAGATTATAAAGTTTTAACTCAATCTACTACTTAAATTGAACATGAGAATATTTAAACCAATCTACTTCGTTAACTTCAAGATATACAGTATAGCTGCATTTATGTCTTTTACTTTATGGTTATGTGAGAGCTTTCATCTCGATGAAAGTAATAATATTGTAATTGTATATTGATAAGACAAAAATATTCATCTACATTCAATAAACAGTCAACGACAGATCAGGGTCTGAGACAACTCCTGCAGCTCGGCAGGATTGCACTTCTGCTCTGCCATCTTACACTAGCTGAAGCAAGTTTGTTAATGTGGCTAAGACAAATTTAACTATAACCCTTGGTCAGCTCCGCCGTACGCCTCATTACATCCTCCACAACGTTCATTAAAACTAGGGTGGTGAGACCTCAAGATGAGGGATTTCACATTTTACACCAACTTACAAAGAATAACTTGGCGTCGCCTTTTTGTCAGCCATTGTTGTACGCTACAGTATCTTCAAAACTGGTTGGTTCAGTAATTTAACAGAGATTAGAGAGCTCACTTGCTGTGTTATTTCCTTTTACGTGCTAATGAAGTATGACAAACTTGTACGGTACCTTTATGTGCTTTGTAGCGATCGAACTGATGCGGTTTCTAGGTAAAGCTAATTCGAATTAACCAAAAATCAGTTCATCGGATCCAATTCTCAGTCCTATGTTTACCCAAGATATAGTTTTTGTTCTAATTTATATAACCATATGGTAAAGGTGCTGTTGCCGTCGATCTTTCCATTAGGAACATGTGATAAATTTCATACTCATCAAGAAATCACGCAAGAACAACTTTATACTCATCAAGAAATCACGCAAGAACAACAATCAAGACAATTCGTCGAACACTAATTCATGAACAATAAACGGAAGATCAACAACTTGGACTTATTGAATTTGAATCGGAATCAAACGATACTACACCGGAAAGTTAGAGGAGGAGGAATTGAGAGAGAGAGAACTAGAATTGAACAAGATACAACTAGGCAAAAGAGGGCAGAAAACTCGTAACTACCTCAGGTGCAGAAGCCTGAGTTTATAACTACTTTTTACATCTAAATGGACAAGAATGCCCCTGAATTAGTAAGGAGCTATTCTATTTACACGAGGGTACAAATGTAATTTCACACTTCTTTTAAACTTCCCGCGTCCAGTCTTTCTTCTTCCTTCCTTCACTTCACTTCCAGCAGACTTCCTATGGATCACGCATCTCTCCATGTCCATCATAACCAATCAGCTGCTTCTGGCTCATCTCCATACACGTGACATACTGCAACTGCTTCCTATATCCTTCAGCGCCATCAACTTGTTTGTTCCTCCTCTCTCATCATTGCATTTGATGTAGCTGTTTTAACACCCCGCCCCCCTCAATCCTGGCTGGATAAAGATATTATAGGCTCCCAACAATCCAGTCAGGTATTGCATCCAAGGACTTAGTGAATATGTCCGCTAACTGCAGTTCACTTCTCACAGGCATTGGTTTAATGACTCCCTCCTTAAACTTTTGCCTCACTACATAGCAATCTATTTCTATGTGCTTGGTTCTCTCGTGGAACACTGGATTTTCAACTATGTAGATAGCACTCTTAGAATCACAAAATAATTCAACTGGCCCCTTTTGCTTAATCTTTAAATCTCGAAGCATATAGGACAGCCACTGCACTTCACATGTAACTGCTGCCATGGCTCTATATTCAGCCTCAGAGGACGATCTTGAAACTGTATCTTGCTTCTTAGCTCTCCACGATATTAAGGCATTTCCCAGAAAAACACAAAATCCAGTGATTAACCTTCTGGTCTCAACACACCCCGCCCAATCTGCATCTAAGAATGCTTTCAGCCTCAGATAACCTCCTTTGGGAAATAATAGCCCCTGTCCAACTGTCCCTTTTATGTATCTGAGTAGGCTGTGACTGGCCTTCACATGTTTCTCTGCGGGAGAATCCAGAGACTCGCTTAATTGTTGCACAGTATATGAGATATCTGGCCGTGTGATAGTGAGGTACAAAAGTTTTCCAATTAGGCTTCTGTATCCTGATACATCCATCACCAATGGGGAATCATTGTGCTCCAGTTTCAGATTTCTTTCCATGGGGGTTTTAACAGGCTTAGCTCCTAGAAACCCAGTCTGTTCAAGTAATTCAACTGCATACTTCCTCTGAGATATAACAAGCCCCCTCTATGACCTGGCTACTTCAAGGCCCAGGAAGTACCTTGGGTCACCTATATCTTTGATCTTGAACATATTGTGCAGATACAATTTAATGACATTGATGGCTTGCAGGTCAGGACTAGTAACTATCACATCATCAACGTGTACCAAGACTACCAAAATGACTCCTCTAACTAACTTAATGAAAAGTGTATGATCATGATGGGACTGGGAAAAACCTTGATCAGTTAATGCTTTAGTCAATTTTTCGTTCCACTGCCTGCTAGCCTGTTTTAGGCCATAGAGAGATTTGTTGAGCTTGCACACTTGATTGGGTTCAGTGGGTGTAATGCCAAGGGGAAGGTCAATGTAAATATCTTCTACCGAATCCCCGTGAAGGAAGGCATTATTCACATCCAATTGGTGAATAAACCATCCCTCTGATGCTGCTAGAGCTAGGACTAACCTAACTATGGTCATTTTGGCACCAGGTGAGAAGGTGTCTATGTAGTCGACACCAAGTTGTTGAGTATACTCTTTTGCCACGAGTATGGCCTTATATCTGTCTATAGAACCATCACCTTTGTGTTTTATTTTGTACACCCACCTACATCCAATAGGGACATGACTCTCTGGCAAAGGCACAAGGGTCCATGTGTTGTTAGAATCTAGGGCCTGCAACTCCTCCTTCATGGCAGTCTGCCAGTGAAGATGTTGGGAGGCTTCCTGGTAA
Organism: Eustoma russellianum; assembly: GCA_036186865.1. Lineage (NCBI taxonomy): Eukaryota > Viridiplantae > Streptophyta > Magnoliopsida > Gentianales > Gentianaceae > Eustoma > Eustoma russellianum. The sequence continues at coordinate 2,345,619 of AP025046.1, forward strand.
TTTGCAGGTTCATGAACCAGACTAATATTTAATGCATAAGTTCTGTACTCAGGTGTCAAGGAGTCAAAGGATAGATATTGATCCAGAGTGTGAGGAGTGGATATGTGATGGGGTGGAAGACTGCATTCTCCAGTGATCATGTTACAGTAATAGTCCGTTAAGTAAGCAGGGGGATGTTTGTTTCTTTGTGGTCTAGAAGGAAGGATTGTAGGATTGGCATGAGTGGATGGTTCTGTGGTGTGTCTTGGTATAGGTGTGTTATGAGGATGTTGGTTTGAAGTTGAATAGCTTTGTCGTCAGAACGTGAAAGAGAGTGTGGAGGTGATGATGGTTCAGGATGTTGAAGAGTGGACGGTGGAAGATGGGATTCATCTGAGCATAAGTGAGGATGATCAGAAGAAGTTGAATCATCCATGATGGAAGGGATTTTGGGATGTGGCATGTCTGAGAATGAGGGTGACGAATGAGTGGATATGGCAAAAGGAAATGAATGTTCTATGAATGTGACGTCTCTTGAAATGAATATGTCTTTTGTCTCAAGGTCTTGAAGAATGTAACCCTTTGTTGTGTAAGGCACCCCAAGAAATACTGAGGGTCTGGACCTTGATTCAAACTTTGCTTTGGTTGGGGATATATTGAATGCATTGGTTTTACAGCCAAACACCCTGAGATTGTCATACGTAGGCTTACGGTTGTATATGATTTCATAAGGGGTTTTATGACATGGCAATTGAGTAGGTATAAGGTTTATAAGGTAGGCTGCGTGCTGCACACAAAATCCCCAGTAGGAGATAGACAGATGTGCTTGAAACCTCAGGGCTCTGGCCACTGTTAAGAGGTGCTGATGTTTCCTCTCAACCAGCCCGTTTTGTTGTGGAGTATGAGTACAACTAGTTTGATGAATGACACCCTTTTGGGAGAAGAATGACTTAACAGCTAATTCATGAGCATTATCTGTTCGAATCACTTTGATGGTTTTGGTAAACTGAGTATTGACAAAGTGATACAAGCTTTGGATAATGCTTGCAGCTTCAGATTTTGCCCTTATTAGATAAACCCAAACAAATCTACTATGATCATCAACTATTGTGAGGAAATATTTTTGATTATACATGGTTGGATCCCTGTATGGACCCCATACATCAATATGTATCAAATTAAAATTGGAAGAAGAGAGAGTATGTGACACAGGAAACGATAACCTTCTTTGTTTAGCCATAGGGCAAATTTCACAAGTATCATCATGTGTACAGACTGAAAGGGATCAACAATCCAGGAGGAAAGCCATGCTTCCTATAACACTGGTACACCGTGTAAACATTCATGCCACAGTGTGTGCACACTGGCCTTTGGCTTGAATTGTTGTAACCGCTCCCCCTCCTTTCCCAACGTTGCTTCCTTGGGGTCTATAACCATATGCATTTGCCGCAAAACTGTTTTGTATCTCTGATTCACCTTGTACATTCGATTGATAACTAATTGAATCAGTCATTAGGACTGATGGTGTATTCGCAAATTGCGTTTGCCCACTACTACCTACAACCTTCCTCTCATATTTATTAGCCATAGAGAATGTCGTGGACACAGTAGGCAAAGGACTCATGACAAAAACTTGGGATTTAACAGCTTCATACTCTGAGTTTAATCCCTTAACAAACCTTATCACATAATCTCCTTCAACAAATCTCTTCATCTTATTTGTAACATCACAAGAACACCCATTACACTCACATTTGGGGATCGGCCTCATAGCCATCATTTCTTCCCAAACCGTCTTTAACTTGGTGAAATATTCATTAATCGACATACTTTCTTGTTTTATTCCATAAAACTCTTCAAGCAAGTCTGAAAGTCTAAAAGGATCCCCATGAGCGTATCTAAGAGTTAGGTCATCCCATACCTGAATGGTTGTATCAAACCAAATGATACTTTGTGCTATGCTTGGCTGCACACAATTCTTGATCCAGGATTGTACCATAGTTTTTGCTTGATTCCACGCTTGAAATTTGGGGTCATTCGCCGCTAGTTTTGCAATGGTGCCATCTATGAATCCCAATTTATTCTTGACAGCAAGCGCCATTCTGAGAGTCCTACTCCATGAGTGAAAGTTATGCCCATTGAGGGGAGGTTGCACTAAAACAGCAGATGGTGACTCATTCGGATGTAGATATAGGGGATTGGCGTTAGGATTATCCATAACGCCACTGTGAGAGAAAGCAGAATTATTAACAGACATTTTCTCAGAGTAATTGCAGCGATTAATTCTCTGATACCATGATAAATTTCATACTCATCAAGAAATCACGCAAGAACAACAATCAAGACAATTCGTCGAACACTAATTCATGAACAATAAACGGAAGATCAACAACTTGGACTTATTGAATTTGAATCGGAATCAAACGATACTACACCGGAAAGTTAGAGGAGGATGAATTGAGAGAGAGAGAGAGCTAGAATTGAACAAGATACAACTAGGCAAAAGAGGGCAGAAAAGTCGTAACTACCTCAGGTGCAGAAGCCTGAGTTTATAACTACTTTTTACATCTAAATGGACAAGAATGCCCCTGAATTAGTAAGGAGCTATTCTATTTACACGAGGGTACAAACGTAATTTCACACTTCTTTTAAACTTCCCGCGTCCAGTCTTTCTTCTTCCTTCCTTCACCTCACTTCCAGCAGACTTCCTATGGATCACGCATCTCCCCATGTCCACCATAACCAATCAGTTTCTTCCAGCTCATCTCCATACACGTGACATACTGCAACTGCTTCCTATATCCTTCAGCACCATCAACTTGTTTGTTCCTCCTCTCTCATTGATGAACCAAAATATACTACCTGTTAGTCAACAACAGTCAACGGTAGAATTTGGGCATTAAAGTGTTAAAGTCCCGCAGGACGGCACAAAAGTTCTCCTGCTCGGCCAAGTTACACTTCGGTCATATTCTTATCGTCAGAGGTGTGCATCTCAGCATCCGGACTGAACTAAACTACAGTTCGGCAAGAGTGCAATTCAACACAGCTCAACTAAAAAGCTTATTGAGATAGCTAAAGAGAATTCGCCTACGAATTCTGTTCAGCTTGGCCACATAGCCGAGACGAGCCAGTACTTATTAATACATGAAGAATTGTTGAAGTGTAACGCTACAAAATGATTCATCTCAGCTCGGCAAGGTCATATATTTATAATCGGCCTCGGCAGAATGTTTAACTCGGCCTCGGCCATATACTGGCTCGGCCGAATAACGCCAAGAACTATCAGATAAGATCAAGGGAAGATATCGTCCATTATGCTTTGGGACCCACTTAGCGGCTCTGCGGAATACTTTCCAGATGTCAAGTAGCAGTTGGCTCTGTACAAACCTATCATTATGGGCCGACCTACACAACAGCTACGGTCACAGGCTTTAGTCCCATCACTCTCCAGCTCTGTAACGGACTAGACCGCCATCTCAGATATCACCTCTATTTCAAGTATAAATATCCCTCAACTCACAACAGAAAGGGGGATCCCGAATCTGGGAGAATTTCTGGAGCATTATTCCAAAAGCTCCATCTCGGCCACAACATAAAAACTCACAAACTCAGTGAGATCTTTCTCAGGTTTCTTCAAACCTTTATTCCAGCATTAAATGCACAGGCAAAACACTCATAACTGACTTAAGCGTCGGAATGTTTTCCCGGTACAGTGCCCTGGGACCTTTAACGTTTTTCTTCTTTCTCAGGCTCCGTTGAAGGATTTAAACGGAAGATCAACGGCTTACCCACCGGGTCATTTCTGACCCTCATGATGACCATCTCGGCCTCATCACTCATCATTGCATTTGATGTAGCTGTTTCAACAACATGTGCGCTTAGGTTTTCTTAATCAATGTCCCTGTTTCTATTTGTCAAATAGGAAGAGTTCATAAACCATGTCTTAATCTCAATATCCACTTCTGGATCTAATCAAACATGCAAGTAAACTATACTCGTTAAAAAGGAGACGTCTCTTTTTCCCTCTTGAGGAAATAAGAAACAAATTTTCTACTAATAACTCCATAGCTCCACGTTAAGCGTCCAACAATTACTAAAATTATAGTCCCACGTACCCACTTTGAAAAAAAATGTAATATGAGAATGATGAGTATATATAAGCCTCACTTCTATGTAAACTCAAGTTTCAATGTAGTATCAGAACAGGTTTAAAATACAGACTCACACCTTGTCTGGTCTATGATTGGCTATTTGTTATCTCCCCTCTTCCAAGTCCAGATGTTCAGTCTGGATTGTGGTTTGTGATTGAGAGCGGGTTCTAAGACGTGTGTGTTAAACCACATTACTACGTGAGGACGGATATTAAGAATATAGTCGCACATCGGTCACTTTGAAAAAATATATAGGTGATATGAGAATGAGATACCACCGACCATTACTTTAAGGTTTTGTATAGATATATGTCGCATCTCATGTAAGCCCGAGTTTCAATAACAATATACAAATAATTGATAGGGAACAGAGACCTGCTCCTTGTTAGTTTATTGCACATAGAAGAATATGTAAACTAATTGCAGCCACACTTTTTGACCCCCACACACACATACCTTAAGATTAAAATAACTACTACATAGAAAGGTTCAGAAAATAAGAACAAAAAAATTACTAGTAACTTTCTTGTTAAGTTACTTCTCTAGTAGCTTTTTCATCTTCAAAATATTATGACCGAACTGCATGCAGCCACACTTTGTGACTCCTTCCTTAAGATTGAAATAAACACTTCGTAGAAAGATTCAGAAAAGAACTAAAAAATACTGTTAAACTTTCTTGTTAAGCAGTAGCTTTTGTCAATGAGGCATTACTCTAATGGTAATGATGAGACCCTATGACTAAGAGTTCATGGTTTTAGTTTTTGTCTGGAGCAATATCTCCTTATATGAGACAAGATTCCGTAGAATGTGACATAATCAAGAAAAAAGTAATAATCTTTAGTTGGGACACCTTTACACGAAATGTGACATGATTAAAGAAAAGAGTAAGCTTTTTCATCTTGAAAATATGAGATTTCAACTTTCAAGACATGAGAATAAGTAAGATTAGGAGGAAAAAAATTGAAAAAGTCAAGTGAGGAAACGTTGCTAGTGGTTGCTAAGATGGCGTGAGAAAGAATAATTGTACTATAGATTTAATTATTTATTGTAAGGGACAGTGTAAATTATTAGGATGAATGATATAAGTCAAAAAGGTTAGGAGGTGGAGATAACTTCGAGAGAAATTCTACATTCAAAGCTCATTGTCCGAGGGATTCTCAGCAGAATATCACATGTTAGGTTTTGGATCATACTGCCGATTGTCCCCATTTGGATAAACAAACTTGTTTATACCAGTAGTTTTTTTATTTTATGTGGTCAATAGAAATATATCATATAATAGATTTTTGCATTTCTACCATTGACACAAAGTATAAGATAAAATTGACTACATCAGATTGCGAAGCGGTTCAGGTCTTTCTTGAACTCTGCACAAACGCAGAATCTTAGTACACTAAAAACGCTGAAAAAACAATTGGCACACTTTTTGTATTTGAACTTCTTCTTAGGACGGGAGAGTATATGTTATACAGTTATGGTACGGAGATGATATACATAGAGAGCAGCAATTCATTGACTCGACATGTGTGTGATGTCTTGTTATGTAAATGTTTCACATGGAGTGTTACAAAAAAGAATAAGATCAGAATTGCATATAACAATGGACCTAAACATCCATTATCTGAGTTTGAGTTTTTTTTTTCTTTTGAACAATGAAACTGTATATTATATAATAGAGAATTACAAAGAGAATGCCAGGAGATCATGCATCGCCTCAATATGAATGTGATGTCTTGCCTAAATTTGAAGCTGTAATAAAATAGCTCGTTAGTGGATTGAACCAAATATCACGTTATGAAATACTAGACATCATGATTTAAGGGTCAAACTAGAGACGATTTGATGGTCAAAATGAAGATTTACTATGATAAATTATTAAAATTTAGATAAGAACTATATTTCAAAAGTTTCTGATGTTTTATATAAAAATTGAAAAATATTTAGATAAAAAGATGACCAACTCTCATATTTAACACATCTAGTATAATTCTGAATTATTTAATCAGTTATGATAGTATTTTTGAGACAAATAAAGTAATAATATGGACGATTTATGACGCGGCTTGCCTTATATATATTTGAAAGAAAAGAGATCTATAATAGGACCGAGAAGAAGTCTTAATGACCACAACTAATTTTGGTTAATCATTTTAGATAAAGAGAAATGACCACAAATGATGTGTTACTTATTTGAATATGTTTGTCACACTTGACTTTATTGTAGGATAAATGGTGTGCCCTAATAACAAGAAAAAAAATACATCGTCGAATGTCTCTTTAACAAGGATGGAAGATCGATTTGCACAACTCTTTGGCATAGCTTATATGCAGGTCAAATTTGTTAGCTTTTGTGTTTATAAATACAACAACACATACTTAATATATCATAACGATAGCAAAAGTTATCGATAGGATGTGTTTATGAATGTGTTTAATAAATTAAAAAAGACTAGTTGTTTGTAGGTAACTAGGATGCTTATAAGCTAAAAACATTAAACTTCTGATTATTGCTTTCAGTTTATAAGCATCTAAAAATCAAGCAAGTTTGTTCAAATGTAATTACTTTATTATTTTTGCATTATTATTCTACCATTACATTAATTTATTTTTATGGTTATTTTGTACCTTTTTAAACATATAAGTATTTATTTTACCAAATACTTTAATGTTTATGAACCATTCAATCCAAAAATATAACATTTTTTTCTAACAAAAAAGTTAGCTGCTTATAAGGTAAAATATGCTTATAAGCACTTAATTCTTATAATCATTTTTTAAGCTTTTCCAAAACTATCTTAAAATTATTATCATAAATAAAAAATCAACTAAAACAATATTTTTAGAATAAAAAAATAATATTTAACATTATAGCAAAAAAATGATGGTCATTAAACAATTTCTAAGATAACTTTCTGTTTATTTTATTTATGTAGCACGTTAACAAATTCTTTTTTTAAATCCGTAATACCGAAGTCACATCAACAATTTTTCCCATGAGTAAGATACGATGGGATGTACTTTTTCCTTCCTAAAATATTATTATAGTTTGATTTTAACATAATTTAAACAATTTAAATTATTCTGGTTAACCTATTTTATTTTTAGTTACTTAATTAATATAAAAATGATAAATTTTTTAAGTATCAGTTAAAAAAGTAATATGAAAACTTGAACTATTAATATATTCCTACTTTTAAAAACTATACAATATCTTTAGAACAAATAAAAAAAGCGAATAGTTTTTAGACGAAATGGTGTGATTTAAACGTGAATTTACATCGAGAGAATTTATGATACTTGTGGAGTAAAGAGAAATTGGAAGTACAATAATATGATATTATATAAAAATTTACATCCCAATAAAAACGAAAGTAATTGATGATTAAAAATGATCTATTTATACTTACAGATTTGATTGACTAAAGATAATTATTTATACTTGCTCGGGAGTATTATAAAATTTCTCACTCGCACCATCAAACCAAACACAAAACCTAAAAAGATAAAATCAAAGAAAAGGCGAAAGCACAATGCTATAAGCTAGCCGAGCCATTTAATCAAGCCGGGTATTCTACCCAAAAAATAAGATCAAGCCGGGTAAGCCACCGTGGTGAAAACTCAAAGATGAAAGCGGTAGACGATGGCAATATCGTAAAAAGCAAGCGGTGCAGGTCTAAAATATGAAAAACGAAAACGAGAAAGCCAAAAGACACGACTTATATCGTTCAGCGGCATGAATTGTCCGGTAGCTACTTAGAGTAGGAGAGAGAATAGAAAACAGTAGCGAAGAGGGAGACGGAATCTTTCGTTTGTTCGTACGGTGGGCTTCAAATGGGTCCCAGTCAGCTGATCCCTGTAATCCTCCGGATGAGATCCTAGGATGCTAAAAGTGAGGTAGAATATGAGGTCTCCAATCACGCGTCGCCACGTGTACAAAATCAAGGGGTGCTGAATTTTTTTTTAAAAAAAAACTACTTTTGTACACGTGACGACGCGTGATTAGAGACTCCATATTCTACCTTACTTTTTAGCCTCTTAAGATCTCTTCCGGTAATCCTCACTATTATTATCAAGAAAAAAGGCCAAATTCTTTATTATAGACCTATACCATCATAGTCTCATATAACTACCTGGAAAATGTAAAATAAAAATCAATCAGTTTTTCCGATTGATAAGCTCTTACCAAACAAAGAATTTACTGTAAAACGAATCTGTAACCTAAAACCTAATTGGGCAGTTCTAACTTTTAACGTTCAGATCTAGATAGCAGTATTGTTCTCGTAATGCATGTCTCTTGGTTGAACGTGTATCCAATATCATTACTCTCCCAACTGCATGTGGAAATCTATAGTATTTTAGTGAGATAGAGTACATCTGTTTTGCATTTCCTGGACCATACACGTGTACTGATGATGAAAGTATGTGCTTGAGAAGAGGCTGTGCTGAAGTCTGTCTAGTCACGTAACTCACGTGAGCGAGGAGGTGTCGAGACTGGGGAAGCAATCTAAGTGTGTAAAGTATCCGTAGCGGACATGGTTAAGTGATAAAAAAGAAGTATTTAAGGTTGTAAATTAGTATTAAGTGTTTTCTTGGAGTAAAAGATTATACTTTAGTTGTTTTGATGATTGTTAATGTCTTACTTCCAAAAAACATGGTGGATGATGCAAATTAAGAATCCAGCGGCTTCTTAGATTGGATGGAAAGGTGGCAATTTCAGATACGACACGAAAACACGACCCAAACCTGATACGATTTTCGCGTATATGGGTATGACCTTGGCGGGTTTCGTGTACAAATCGGATAAGACCTGAAAGTTACACGCTAAGGACGGGTCGTGTTTGGGTATACCCACGAGTTACCCGTTTATACCCGCAATACACGAAAATTTAAAAATATATTTTAAATAAAAATTTATAATTAATAAAGTAAAAAAATAAAATTTTCCCAAAAAAAAATCTTAACCTAACCCCTCCCCTCCATTCCGGCATTTCCAATCCCCATTTCCAAATCCAAATTCCATTTCTCTTCTCCAATCTCCAGCCCCGCCGCAGCCACCAGTCAGCCCCCCTTCTCCTTATATCTAATCTCTCTTTATCCTGCTTCTTCGGAGTTCTGACTTCCATCCCCCTATTTCCTAGACCAGTCGTTGACCTCAGAAGTCAGACCTTCGCCGCATTATTTTATAGTCTAGAAAGATGTTATTTAATTTCATGATCTATGACATTTTTAATCTTGAACATTTGGTTCTTTATTTATTGTTGTTTCACATTGTAACAGTAGTCGTTTAAGTACATGAAACATGAAAAAATACGAAACCTGGAAATACTTGAAAAATACATGAAATGACCCGTACACGACTTGAAATATTTGTACTTGTCAAGTTCGTGGGTATATCCGATACACGACACGAAACCTGACATATACGGGTTTGGGTATCTACATCCATACACGCGAAGCAAACATGTAAGGTATGGATATGACACTTTGATACACGAAACCTTGAAAAACACGAAACACGAAACACGACCTGTTTGACACCCCTAATTGGATGAGGACTTACGCAATGAATCACACAAGGTATCTTTTTGTAAATCAGCCTTTCGGCCTAATAGCAGTGGAACATCCACATTGTGCATATCATTGGATTCGAACTCTTAACCTCTTGCAACAAATCTCAACTCGAATACCAACTGAGCTTTACCCTGACTGTACCTTGCGTGTTTTCTTACGGGATGGGATGACATTTTCATGTTGCCTCACTTTTTTTTTAATGCATCGGTCATGTGTCTAATAGAACATGTCTCTATATATACATTTTAATAGTATCAGTGATGATACCAAAAATCAACAGCTTAATGAGACAAAGAGCTTTCCCGTTAGTCAGCAAATGGTCAACCTGAGCAAAGTCCTGCTCAGCCAGGCCCTGGGTGCCCGGCAAGGGTCACATCTGCTCGGCAAGGTTTCCAACCTCAAGCCGGCCCTTACTAATCAACATCGGCCAATGCCCTCCCACCTAATGACTAAGTAGAATTACAAGGTTTTCACGGGAGTCGAACTCTGCTCCGCTCCAAGCTCGGCCTCGGCCTAATAAGATTAGCCTGGCCCAAGCTCACCCATCTCAGCTCGGGACAACAACGGGCCAACACAACCCCGTGAGACTTACCCTTTAGCAAGCTCGGCTGCTAAGCTCGGCCGGATGAAACAACATTTTTACTGAACACCCTTGGGTCCAGTTCGAACACCTCCGCAGGCACCTGCCAGGTGCCCAACGGAGGACAGCACAGCAACAGCTGGGGCCACATAGAAAACATGCATAGGCACGCATTGCCGCTGCTGTCCCAACACGTGCCGCGAGCTTAACCTTCAAAACATGCATTGGCTTCTCTGGCCAGATAAAAACAATCGGAGAGAGAGAAAGACAAGCTGAAATCAAGCAAAAATTTTCACCATCTTCCTCACCGTGAAAAGAAAAGAGTCCAGGTTTTTTTTACCAGAGACGAAAAAAACACACTTCAAATATATAAATTCATATCATGACAATGCTCAAAACTGACTTGAGCGTCGGAAGGTTTTACTCGGGACCATAGTTTCCGGGTCCTCTAACGGTGTTCCCTGCGCAGGTCAGCAAGAGTGCCGTCAGCGACAGTTAACGGAGAGCTAACGACGCTACCCGTTGAGATCATCTCTGATTCTTAGTGAAGATCCGTCTTCATCAATCAATCTTGCCTCTTCATATTAAATGAGTCTTGATTTGCTATAAGCAACAATATATTAAATCAGTCTTGCCGATTCAATATCCGCATCTAAAATCTTAATACACAATCCATTCGTATGCAATTAGTCAATTACAAGTCATACTAATTGTGTCATTACGATAAATATAGAATAAAACTAAATTATTTTTATGTTATATGTTTCATAACTTTTAACTCAAATCAAGTCAAAGAATGCTTGGTTTCCATTCGACCTTCTAAAAAGACGTTTGAGTATATCTTCAGATATAAAAGACTTAGACTTGTTTATCTTCAATCTAAACAAATCATTTCACAAGCTCAAATAATTCATGAATAATATGTTTCATTACGTCCTCTAATTAGGTTGTCACTCCTAAGCAAGGGTGTTGCGCTCGAGTAATTGATGTTACTGCGTACTAATGTCTAATACTAAGTTTTGGCTCATCAAATAGTAAAGAAAAGTGACAATTACTTTATCAGTAATGTTTGCATTTTCAATAAATGTAAAAGAGTAGCTAAATAAAATGTCTGCTTATAATTTAAAAGTAAAAAGTGTTCTGTTTGGAAGAAATTTTGTTGTCTCCTTTTAATAACTCTCACGCCTATAACTACATACGATTCAAATCTAAGATGACTTATTTACCGCACCCGAAAAACAAAATTCAGATTTTATTTAAGACACGATAAAATAATCATGATATATATATATATATACACATTTATTTATTATTTTTAATATATACACACACACATATATATATATATATATATATATATATATATATATATATATATATATATGTGTGTGTATGCATAGCTCCTTCTATCAAAACCATAGACAAAAATAGAAATAATAACAAACCCAGGCTTTATGGGCCAAGAGCTTAGTCTCTTAACATTGCCAATGGTTCATTTCAGTCTCTCCTTTTCTTTTCCTTCTATGCATGCTTGAGGCCTTTCCTTTTAGCGTGTGTGTGTTTTCTTGTTGGGTTTGGATTTTGCATTTTGCATTTTTTAAGAGCATGCCTTATAGCAACTAGTAGTATTTCTGTTTTATGACTTTAAGGTCACATGTTCGAGTAGCAAAAACAGCCTATTGCACAAAATATAGGGAAATGATGCGTACATCAAATCGCGAAGCGAGTCGGCCTTTCGTCAGACCCTGTGCAAATGCTGGAGACTAATGCACCGAAAACGTCATTTAATTTTTTTTTTGTGTATGTCATGGGAACTTTTCCATTGACTTTTGTCCGCAAGCTTTTTCACATGTTTTTGTCCACTAATTCTCTCCATAATATAAAAGTAGATAGTTTTACTAAACACAACGAAAGGTGTGCATATGCATGAGCCTTACATATAACATCTACTAAACCAATGTAATAACACATTGTAGAAAAAGACATATGAAGACAATTAAGAAAGAAGATTCGGTCCCATTTCTTACCCTTTTTATTTTTTATTTTTTCATTTCTGTAGTTGGAGGTTTGTTTATTAACAAATTTTCCTCTTCTTCTGAATTATTGTTTACTTTTACAATTTTTTGGTATCTAAAAGATCCAGATGTATGATTTTTCGTTTTTTTTCTTTTTTTCCTAGTTCGCAAAAAAAAAGTTTGAACTGCTGAATTGAATTCGAACTCTTCGAGTTTGATAAATTTCCAACTCAAATTTTATCGTATAATTGTGAGTCAAATTCAAACTCATAAAAAATCATAAGATTCAGCTCATTTACAGCTCTATTGGTAAAACCTCCTCCCCCCCTCCCCTACTTGAGTCATCTTTTTAAAGTTACATGTCACCTTCTAGTTTAAGCCCATTTGGTCAAGCAGCTCATTTTCTTTGATGAGGGAGTGAGTTCTCCCCCCACCTGTACCAGAGGCTCCTTAGCCAGGTAGGATGTAAATCGAGGGATGTGCTCCACCGGCAGCCCTGCAAAGGGAGAGGACACACGAGACTCAACCAGCCCAGAGACAACCCTTGTAATATTTCAACAAGGATTGTCTCCACACGGACTCGAACTCGGAACGTCGGGGTTCTAGCTCCAATCACCTTTGCCACTTACCACTGGACTATGCCCCTGGGGCCAAGCAGCTCATTTTCTTGTGTCTCCTAGGAGATTTTCAATCAAGACCTTTTGATTTTCGGGCATTACTTTTATTTTCTATACAGGAACATATAGAGTCGGGAGTCTCACTAGAAGCAAACTCTCTATCTTTTGGTATGGAGATATTGTTTACATGTCTCCCACCATTCCCACACCCTAACGATAGCTATGTCGTTGAGATATACTGGATATGATTGTTGTTGTTCTTGAACTATGCTTTATTGGTTGTGATTTGATATGTTAGTGTACTTGAAATAACAGATTTAATAAAATGTGTAGTTCCTATTCATCATTATAAAATTTACCAAGCTTTACAAATACAAATACTAACGTGATTACCAGGGCCAGAATGACAATAATTGAAAACGATTTTGAAAAGGGGCAAGAGCCCACACTGACGAACAACCCCAAGTCCGATTTTGATTGGATTCAGAAAAATGATTGAAACCCCATCTTTTCAAATTTGGCAATTCTATTTTACTATAATAACACTCTATCTCAACTTATATTATAATCATTATATCACGTATGTAACGAATGATTATCACGATGATATTGATATGATTAACCAAGACAGCGCGGAATCTGACTAATTTAATTAGTATTGAGCCCATAATGATATGTGTATTTTCTAATAGGCCAGCTTAGGCCCTACATCTGCAAGAACTTTATCAAAAGAAGAGGTGTGCCCATAAATAGAACAAAAGAAACACATGAAAACTCCAATATAGACTTAGGTTTCTCACATTATGCCCCCAGGGGCATAGTCCAGTGGTAAGTAGCAAAGGTGATTGGGCCTAGAACCCCGACGTCCCGAGTTCGAGTCCGTGTGGAGACAATTCTTGTTGAAATATTACAAGGGTTGCCTCTGGGCTGGCTGAGTCTCGTGTGTCCTCTCCCTTTTGCAGGGCTGCCGGTGGAGCACATCTCTCGATTTACATCCCACCTGGCTAAGAGGCCTCTGCTACAGGTGGGGGGAGAACTCACTCCCTCATCAAAGGTTTCTCACATTATGAGTTGGTTGTCTTGCAGTTATTAGAGTCATACTTTCTCATCTAGAAAGTTGGTGAGTTATCAGAATTTGCATCTTTTATAAATTTTTATAGAGCTAGGATAGTGGAGACACGTGGAGTTTGGATAATGACCTTTTGTGAGAAAAAAGAAACACGTGAAAAGACAAAAAAAATGATATTAAGTTGAAATAACACAATAGTAGCACAATAATATACTCATCCGTATACCATACGGTAAGGAAAATGAAAAAGGAACTCTTAAAACATCACAGCTCGTCAGTACTGTCAGAAACGTGGTCACACAGCTCATCAGTGCTACTCCTTCAAGCGGTCATCGCAGCAGCAACCCGAAATCCATCACACCACCCCTGGACCGATGCAGCATAACTGGATCCTGGACTCTGGGGTCTCTCACCATGTCACAAATGATTTGACCAACCTCACCCATCACCAACCTTATGAAGGTCCCAATGATGTTCTTTTAGGCGATGGTTCTAGCCTTGGCATCAATAACACTGGTTCTTCTGTTATTCCTACTTCTTCTAAATCCTTAATTCTGTCTGATGTCTTACATGTTCCCTTTCTTAATCGCAACTTAATTTCTGTATCCAAATTTTTTCAGCACAACAATACCTCTATTGAGTTTTTTGCCGTTTTCATTTGTTGTTAAGGATCTCAGCACGGGGGCGCAGCTTGCTCACGGGCGGACTAAGGGTAATGTGTATGAGTGGGACTTGCAGCACACGGCCAGTGCCATCGCCGAACCTCCTCCGGCCTCATCACCGCAGGTCCATGTAAGTGTCAAGCCATCCGTGGACACCTGGCATCATCGTCTTGCGCATCCTTCCCATCGTGTTTTTCAGTTTCTGAATCGCCAAAATAATTTGTCTATTTCGTCTAGTACATCAATGACTGAGTTTTTCTGTGTGTCTTGTCTCAGTAATAAAAGTCATAGGCTTCCGTTTCATCATTCGTCTGTAGAAAGTCGTGGACCACTTGATCTAGTATATTATGATGTGTGGGGACCTTCCCCGGTTGAATCTATTGACGGTTTCCGCTATTATATTCTTTTTATTGATTACTTCACTAAGTATGTCTGGTTATTTCCTATGTCCAGAAAGTCTGATGTGTCTACTGTTTTTCCCAAATATAAACGTATGGTTGAGAAGTTTTTCCATCGATCTCTATTTACATTATGCACTGATGGTGGTACTGAATACAAAGGTCTTACCTGTTCTTTTGAATCCGAAGGCATAAATCATCAAATCTTGCCACCCTATACCCCTGAACATGTTGGTTCCGCTGAACGCAAACATCGCCATATCGTTGAAACTGGGTTAGCTCTCCTTCATCGTTCGTCTTTACCCCCTAAATTTTGGTCTTATGCGTTTCTCACTGCCGTATATCTCATAAATCGTCTGCCTACCCCAGTTCTTCACAACAAAACTCTCTATGAACGCTTATTCTCTAATCACCTTAGTATCACGCCCTGCGTGCCTTTTGGTGTTTGTGTTTTCCTTGGCTCCGTCTATACTCCGATCACAAACTAGCGTCCCGTTCTAAATTGTGTGTTTTTGTGGGTTATCCAAACACTCATCATGCTTACAAGTGTCTTGACATCTCTGCAAATCGTCTATATCTTTCTCGTTATGTGCACTTCATTGAGCATCAATTTCCTTTTGCTACCCTCTCTCCATCCCTTCCGTCGCTGGCTGCAGCCGAATGGTTCCCGACCGCATCAGTGCTTGCCGCTCTTCAGCCTCCGGTGGCCACTGTTCCCTCAGCACATGCTGCCCCGTCGGATGTTCGTCCGTCAGCTGCGCCCGATGCTCCGTCTTCTCCCAGGTACTGTTCCTCTTCCGCCCCCAGTCCCCCCTCCCTTCCGTTCCCTCTTTTGCAGGACCTTCGGCTCCCTTCTCTTCACCCCAAACCAGTTCGGCCCCTTCCACCCCGCCACCTATTGGCAATCAAATGGTCACCCGTGCACGTAACAACATTCATTGCCAAAAAAATTTCCGGACTACGTTACATTTCATCATACTACTAAACATCCAATGTCATCCGCCCTTGAACCCACCTCGGTTAAACAAGCTCTTCGTGATCCCAAGTGGTGTGCTGCGATGGATGACGAGCTTGCTGCTCTTGCCCGTAATCATACGTGGGATCTTGTTCCTTCTCCTCAGGGTCATAACATTGTTGGGTGTAAGTGGGTGTTCCGAATTAAACGTAATCCTGATGATTCTATTGCTCGCTATAAAGCGCGTCTTGTTGCAAAGGGTTTTAATCAACGTCCTAGTATTGATTATCATGATACGTTTAGTCCTGTGGTTAAACCCACTACTGTACATGTGGTTCTTTCGCTTGATCTCTCACGTGGATGGTCAATTTCTCATCTTGATGTTAATATTGTCTTTCTTAATGGTCACTTAACAGAGGATGTATACATGGCACAGCCTCCTGGCTTTGTAAATTCGGCTCTTCCTAAGCATGTGTGTCACTTGAAGCGTGCACTGTATGGACTAAAGCAAGCTCCTCGGGCTTGGTATACTGAGTTGAAAAATTTTCTCTTACATTATGGATTTTGTAACTCTAAGTCTGATACATCTTTGTTTATCGGTGTGATGTCATTATTATCTACTTTCTTGTATACGTTGATGGCTTACTTGTTACAGGCAACTGCGCTACATCAATTCCTAAGTTTGTGGATTCATTAGGTGCTCGGTTTTCTCTAAAGGAGCTCGGCCCACTCCATTATTTCTTGGGCATTGAAGCTGTCTTCACCACCGAAGGTCTATATCTTTCTCAGGATAAGTATATTTGTGATCTTCTTGCTAAGTTTCATCTAGATGGCGTTAAGGATTCTCTTACGCCTATGTCTTCTAGTAGTCGATTGGTCCTAGATGATGGCACTCCCACTGCCAATGCGACACAGTTTCGGAGCCTTATTGACGGCCTTTAATATCTTCTACTTACTCGTCCTGACATTGCCTTTGAGGTTAACAAGCTTGCTCAGTTCATGCATGCGCCCACACAATCCCATTGGACTGCTGCAAAGCGTCTTCTGCGTTATCTCAAACACACTATTCATCATGGACTTCTTCTATGTCGCCACCAACCACTTATTTTACATGCTTTTTCTGATGCTGATTAGGCTGGCGATCATGATTCTTATCGCTCCACCACTGCTTTTCTTCTCTTTTTTGGCGGAAATCCTATTTCATGGTGTTCTAAAAAGCAGCGAACTATTGCTCGCTCATCTATTGAAGCTGAGTATCGTGCTGTTGTCTCTGCTGCTGCTGAGGTCACGTGGGTTTCCAATCTCTTAGGGGAGCTCGGTGTTCAGCTCTCGCAGTCGCCGATCATTCATTGCGACAATCTTAGTGCGACCTACTTGTGTGTTAATCCCGTCTATCATAGTCGCATGAAAAACATTGCCTTGGACTATCATTTTGTTCGTGAAAAGGTTTCCGCAGGTTCTCTCAAAGTTTCTCATGTAACTACTCATGATCAATTAGCGGGCGTCTTAACCAAACCATTGCCCAAAAAACGGTTCCTACTACTACGGTCCAAGATTGGCCTTTCCGATGGAATTACCATCTTGCGGGGGCGTGTTAAGGAAACGGCATCATAGATGCCGTAGCTTCTGGATGTACAGCCGGATGGTTAGGGCTTGGTGTATTCAAACCAACCAATGCTAGCTATACTAACAACTTTGGTTATTCTTCTTGTTGTAACAATCATTAGTTGCACCAACATTTGTTAGGTCTTTTACTTTGTATCAACCTCTTGTTGTAAATGGTTATATAATTCTATGTAAAGCATATACATGATACGAATGAAATTATTATCTTCACTTGCAAATCTTTCAATAAGATTGTATGTGTGCATAAGAGAAAAGTTTAGGAGTAACCAATACTAAGTATTTTGCTAATTTCGCGTGACCTTTTTCAATATTTAGTAATTATTCAACAATCAACAATCAATAGAAGACATATAATGGATATGAGCCACTTATTTTGCATACTAATTACTGTCGCATTTTGATTATTAATTATCTTTTTTATAGAAAAACGCGCTCACGCACCCATATATATATATATATATATTTGAAAAAAATTAATTTTTATTGATTTTTTGGAAGGAGTTTTGTACATGCAGCATGCCACGTGACATTCTTATCTATTCATTTTCACTGCCTTCTTTTCTCTCTCCTTTCTTTTCTCTATTTTCCATTTTTCTGGGCCCTATTTTATGTTTCTTTTGTTCTTGCTTTCCGCCATAGTCTTTGGTCCCCTTATTGTTCTTCTTCTGTTCTTTCTCTGTTGCTTGTCTTCCCCGTTTTTGCTTTTTTGCGCTTTCCTTTTCATATGTGCAGCTGCCTTATGTTCTTATGTATTCTGTGTTTTTGTCTGTCTTTAAACATCCTCTCACATATGGCGGCAGTTCTTCGATTTTTGAGAATTCTATGAGCTTTTGCTTAATCATCCCATGCTGTGCTAGATTGTGAGCAGCGGTGTTGGTCTCTCTTGGTCTGTATTTGATTTTTGTGTTGTATCCCTTTTCTATTTCTTCTATCCACTGCATTTGTTTTTCCTTTTTTGTTCCTCTGTTTCTAGTAGTGTTTTGATGTTATAGCTCCTCTATTCTTCGACAAATCGTTTCGATTTCAAGACATTCCATTTGCATGTGTAGTTTTGTGCTATTTATTGCATAGTAGCAGATGGCTATGAGGAATGATTGTATTTCTGCTTGCATTGGGTTGGTTACTGGCAGCTGGTAGCTGATTGCATGCTTGAAGTTCCCTTCTTCATCTCTGATTATTGCTCCACCCGCTGCTCTTTTTCTTCCAATTGCTGCGTCTGTGTTTAGCTTCAATTCCCTTTTGAAGGTGCTTGCCATTTTAGTCTTTTTACTGGCTTTGGTTGCATTTTAGGGATTGTTCCTGCCTTCTATAGCTTTTCGTTGTTCTGTGCCAGTTTGGTCTTGTTTTTTTGATATGCTCCTGTTGTATATGTTTGTCCTGATTTGCTCTTCTACAATTTGTGGGTTCCATTTGCTGTCTTCTTGGATGATCTTGTTGTATGCTTTCCATATGTGCCACATGATTACTCATGGGGTGATGATTCTTATTGCTCTTTCTATTTTCTTCTCTTCTCCTCTTAGCCACCATGCCAGTAAATTTTGACGGATGTCTTGTTGAGGCTTTATAGGTCCTTCTAGTATGCATGCATTCCTTTCCCATATCCCCCTTACCTCCTTGCATTGTATGAATATGTGTGTCTGTGATGCTTCATCTTTCCTGCAAAAAGGGCATATAATGTTGAGAAATATGTTTGGATAATTTTCAAAGTCATGATTTTAAATGGTTAATACTTAAAAATGTCATACATGGTGTTATATGTGATTAAAAGTTGAAAAAGTTGACACATCGATCGATGTCTAGGGTTTTTAGAAATAATTTTCTAAAATGTGATAAAATGGTTGTTTTCATTTGTACATAATTTATACATGTTCATTATGTGCTTATTATGTGTTTTTGGTGATTATTATTGTCTTGTGACTAACATGCCTTGCAGGTTTCTACAACTTACCAAAAAGGGCAAAATTGGTATATTGAGTTTTGTAGGAACATGATATGGTGGAAATATTTCAAGAGCATATTCTTATACTATTTATCATGAAAAAGTTGATATCATGATTATTTATGACCATCCGGGACATTTCTGGAGTTTTCTCACACCAGGGGTATTTTGGTCATTTTACCCCCAAGGGTATTTTTGGTATTTTCACTCAAGGAATCTCTTGAGCATATTATTATCTTCATTCTGGAGCTGTGTTATTGTTAGTTTGAAGATTATATGGTGATCTTATATCTTATTCTCTCAACCGATGATATTATTGACTATAGCTGGATATGTGACGATTTGAGATGTCACATTCTATTTTTTCTTGAAGACCCTCTTATATATGTTATAAGAGAACATTTATCATCAATATTCAGAGATATTAAAGGTGTCAAAGGTGTAGAAATGTTATTGACACATAAGAAGAAATATTGGGGAATTTCGGTGTAACACGTTGACATAATCTTGTCAAGTGTTATCTATTTATTTCTTCTTCAAAAATCTGAGTTGCTACACTTATATATATGTGGAAAAACGTGAATATGCTGGTGGATATGATGTGGAGTTCATTTTATGAGTTGGAGACAAGTGGACCAATCAAAAAGGAGCTAGTTGGCAAAATTGCCAACTTGGAATTTACTAAAAATAGCCAACGGATATATTGTTTTTCTTGGGTATTTTCAGCAGATTTTTAAAGTCAAATGAAGACTTCACATGTCCTATTATGGTGCTTGAAGTTTGGGATAATTTGGTGGTATTATCCTTTCTTATTTTATTAAGAAAAAATCAAATTATATTTTGGAAAATGGACTTAGTAGCCAACGGCTACTTACTAGACTTTTGAGCTGAATTTTTCAAGTTGAAATGTTCAAGTCCACATGCCTATTCTCAAGCAAGGATTTGAGGTTATTTTGGTGCATTATCTTCTTCTTATTATCTACATTTTGCAAAGGATAAATGAGACTATCCAAGGTGGAAAAAATCGGCCAACATCATTTTGCCAAGGTGGACCAATCATGTTGTTTTATTTTGCCAAGTGTACAAAGCCAACCAATGATGAGAAGACATTTGGAGTTGATGATGAAGATGATGACACATTGGCATTCTTATCTACAAGGCTCAAATCACACTATAAATAGAGGCATTGGTGAAGAAGATGAAACACACTTGAAGCTCACAAGCATTCTATAGCTTTCATATTCATCTTCTTGTTCTTGTTGTTGTATTTTGTTGTAGCAAAGTTGTTCTTAATATTTTGGTGAGCTACAAGCCTCTTGAGCTTCATTTGTAAGATTGATTAGCCATCTTTATAAGGCTACATCAATAGGTGTTGGAGGTATTGCAACTAAGTGTTGCTTAGAAGGTGATTATCCAAGTCTTGAGTAGGGTTGGTGTATAACCCAAGGATCAAGCTTGGCTCTTGTTGTAAGGTGTTCATATCATAGTGAAATCCAAGGAAAGGTGTTCCTTGGGACTGGAGTAGGTCACATTGACCGAACCAGGATAAATCCTCGGTGTTCTTCTCTTGTTTCTTTATTTCTGTTTTCTGCCCGTTTTTGACTGCAGTTTTCACCCAACTTCACACAATTTGAAAAAATAGCTAAACATTTTCAAAATTCGTGATTTTTGGTGGAGTTATACTTCAGACTGTTAGCTTTCATTTTCAACAAGAATCACTTGATTTGAGCAAGTAAAAGTTAGTCTTTCAGTCTTTGCAAGATAACTGCTCCAATCTGGCTGCAATCTGACCAGTTTTGAGAAAAGTTAAATTCTGTATTTTTCAAGAATTGTTTGAGGTCAGGGCCATTTGGAAACTTCATCTACACATCCTAAGGAGTGTTTTGATATAAAGATCAACCTTTTTGGTTGAGTATTCAAAGAGAAACACTATTTTCAAAATCAGCAACATTCTGTCCAATTCTGTCCAGATTGACCATCTAAATCTTTTAATTTGTTTGAAGGGTCAAACGATCTTATTTTTGTCTGATTTTTGGACAGAGTCTTGTTAACTCATTGAAGTTTAATTCTGGAAAGTTTCATAATTTTTGGAGTTTTGTACAATTATTTGTGAATTTTTGAAAAACGGGTTCTGAATCTGAGGTGGTCTCAGATTCTGTTTTCAAGGGGATTTTAACAAAGGGTTGTAGTGTAATTTCCGCTAACCACTATTCACCCCCCCCTCTAGTGGTGTTCATTGCAGGTGCACGGTCCAACATATAGATGGTGAGATATACATAAATTTTTGTAAGTTGTCTTTGATTGGTAAGGAGTTGTGTAGTAGTTTCCATAGCAACATTTTTATGTTCCTTTGCTGATATTTGTGCCATATAAAATTATGGGATATCATAGTGCTTTTGTGTTGTCTGCATATTTCATATGCTTGCTTTATTTTTATTTCTTCATCTCTTGGCAATTCTTTTTCACAGAATTCTTTTATTCGGCATATCCTTTTCCATGCTGGTGTGTTTATTGTTTTGTATTGGTATTCTTGTCTTGTTTCATATTTTTGGTTCATGTATTTGCTCCATAGGTTGTTGTTGCTTTGAAGTCTGCTCCACAGTTTGCATGCGTATGCCTTTTGTAGTGTTTGGATGTCTCTTATTCCTAGTCCCCCTTCCATTGTTGGCCTTGTGAGACTTTTACATTCCTGTCAATGATGCTTTCCACCCCAGAAGAATCTTGACATATTCTTTTCCATGTCTTTTATTACTCTCTTTGGCAGTTTTGTTACTGGTATGATGTGTAGCGGGATCGTGGAGAGTATATGTTTAATAAGGATCGGCTTTGAGGCTTGGCTCAGCATTCTGTTACTCCATGAGTTTATCTTGTTATCGATATGATTCAATATTAGCTGATAGTACTTTGTTTTGTTTATTCCTTTGTAGATGTAGCATCCCAGGTACTTCATTGGTTGTTGGCTTGGTTGCATCTCCAATGTTTTCTGAATCCCGTCTTTTCTTTTGTTTGTCATTTTTGAGCTTGTTAGGAATTGGCTTTTTGCAAAATTTATTTTCTGTCCTGATGCTTCTTCATATTGTTGGAGGAATTCTTCGAGCTTCTGGAGATTTTTGGTAGCCCCATTTGTGAAGATTAGGAGGTCATCTGCATATGCCAAGTGTGATGGAGCTTGTATCCCTCTGCCTCCATTATATCCAGTTATGACCCCTTTCTGTGTTAGTCTCTTAATTCCTCTGCTAAAGCCTTCTGCTGCTATTATGAATAATAATGGAGATAGTGGGTCTCCTTGTTTTACCCCTCTAGTTGGCTTAAAGTATTCTGTTGGTGTACCATTCACTAGGACTGATAGTTTTGTAGTTTCCAGATGGTTGAATATCAGTTTCGTAAACTGTGTTGAGAACCTAAATTTTTTTAGGATCATTCTAAGGTATGTCCAGTCTACTCTGTGAAAGACCTTGGTCATGTCTAGCTTGTTGATTACATTAGAGCCTCTGCATTTTTTTGTCCAAATGGTTCATCATTTCACTTGCTAGGAGTACCTGATCTGCTATTTCTTTTCCTTTCATAAACCCTGCTTGTTCGTCTGATATGATCTTTGGTAGTATACTGCTGAGTCTTGTTGCAATGATCCTTGTGTTTACTTTGCTGAGGAAGTTTGATATGCTGATTGGCCTGTAATCTGAGTATGTTTTTGGTTTTTCATTTTTTGGGATTAATGTTATGGCTGTACTTGCCATTGATGGTATTGGGAGAAATCATAGGAAGAATTCTTGTGCTGCCATGAGTACGTCATACTTTATTGTATCCCAGCATTGTCTGAAAAAGTCCATTGTAGCCATATGTGTCTGCTGCACTATTTGGATTTAGGTCCCACACTGCCTTCTTTACTTTCTCTATTGTTGGTTGCTTGGTTAGCATTTGGTTGTCTTCATGGGTTATTGTGTTTGGTATTTCTTGCAGTATTTTGTAGTGTTCTTTTGTTTCTTCCTTGGCAAATAGGCTCTGGTGGTAGTATTCTTTTGATGCTTTCTTGAGCTCTTCTGATGTGTTGCATATTGTTCCATCCTGTATCTTTATGCTTCTAATCATTTGTCTGTTTCTTTTTTCTTTGACTTTGTTGTGGAAGTATGTCGTGTTTGCTTCTCCTTCTTGAAACCATTTTACATTGGCCTTTTGTCTCCAGTAGCTGTCTGCTTTTTTATTGGATATGTTTAGCTCTGCCATTGCTCTATGATAATCTTCTCTTTTTTCCTCTATGGGGTTTTCTTCATATTCCTTTTCTGCTCTTGTTGTGTGCTCTTCAGCTTGCGCTACTCGATCAAATATATTTCTATATATATTTTTGTTCCATTTTTCTAGTTCTTTTTTCAGTCTGTAGAGTTTAGAGTAGATGCCCCTCATTCCTCCCACCGTTTCATATGATTTCCATGTTGTATTGACAAAATGTAGGAAATCTGGGTGCAATGTCCATGCGTTCAGAAATCTGAATATATAGGGTCTTTTCTCTGTGGTTGTGTTTCCTTCGAGTATTATGGGAGCATGAGCTGAGGTCGTTCTATTTAAATGTTTTTCTAGTACTTGTGTTAAGTTCTCCTGCATCTTTCCATTTATTAAGTATCTGTCTAGCCTTCTCCATACTCTTTCTCTTTGTCTGTTATTTGTCCATGTATATTTTGATCCTTGGTATGGTATTTCTACAAGTTGGCATTGGTGGATGCAGTCTTGAAAGTCTTCTAATGATGTTAGTGCTGGAGTGGAGTTGCCTTTATGCTCTTCTATGCTTAGGAATGTGTTGAAATCCCCTCCAATTATCCGTGGTTTTGTTTGGTGTTGGTTTTTCCTCTTGAGCTCCTCCCGTAGTTCCCTTCTTTCTACTATTATGTGTTTTGCATAAACCACTGTATAGCATATTTCTGTGTTCATTTCCTTCCATTGAAGCGTTATGTGCATTGTTTGATCTTTGTGTTGTCTTCTATGTATTTGAATTTGGCCTCCTCCGACATTATCCATGCTTTTCCTCTGCATCCTTGCTTTGCTTGTGTAATTCCCAGGCTGAGTTGGGTTTCTTTGATCTTGCTTTCTGATTGTTTTGGCTCTATGATGGCTAGGATCTGAACTTTGTGTTTTTGGACCAGTTGCTTTAATCTTGTGGTGGAGGTTGTTATCCCTCTTACATTCCATGACATTGTGATGATCATCTGATTGTTTTGATTTTGGTATTTTGTGATGTCTAGTTGATGCTGGTCTGTTTAGGTTAGCCCTTCTGCCTTTTTTGAAGCCCTTCTGGTTTGCATCCACATTGGTTCTGTAAGCCTCTTTGCTTTTGATCTTCTGGCTATTATTGGTAGGGCGCTTTCTTCGTTATCTTCATGATCTATGTCTATTTTTCTTCTTCTGCGTCTTTGTTAGTTCCCTCTTCCTTTTTTAAATCTTGTTTTTCCTTTTCTTCAATCTCCCTTTTATTTTCTGAGCTGCCTCGATCCAGTCCGTTAGTGTTATGTTTTCCTTTGGCTTTCTTGGATTTGCCTCAGATTCAGAATGTATGACATATTCTTCATCTTCCTGCTGCTGCTATTTGGTTTCTTCATGCTACATATTCAGCCTTGAGGGATCTTGCCTGTATGTCATTTGGTCAAGCTTTTCCTTCTCTTCTTGTGTTAATTGAGTCTCAGGTTTTTTGTTTTCTCCAATCTTGCATTGTTTTTGCATTGATGTTGTATTCTCTTTTGGTCTCCATTGGTTGCTTGTTTTTCCTTTGTTGCTTTCCTCTTTGAATATTTTTCTTGGATAGTATTTGGCTGTAGTTTCTGAATTTTCTTGTGCCCTTTGGTGTGGCCTTGGTTTTCTTTCTTTCCATTCCTCGTCTTCTTCTTTCCTTTTTGTTGGCTCGTCTTTTTCTTTTATACTTTCGCATTTTCCTGTTTTGTGCCCTAGTTGCTGACATTCCTTGCAGTAACTTGGTGGATTTTCATTAATAATAGCTATTAATTATCTTATTAGTTAATTATCTTATTAGTTGCAGTAAACTTGCTGAAAATTGATTATTAATTATCTTATTAGTTAATAAATACTAATATAATAATTGCTCATTATCCAGGATAAAGATTGCCTTCTTGTATATCATTAACGGCACGCATTGCTGATGTCTGCTTCTCCCTTGGCCAGCTTGTTTTATCATAGAGTTTTTAGTTTCTAACACAATAGTCAGGTTTGGATGCAGAATGCTTTGTGTCCCCCCCACCCCCCACCCCTTTTTTTTTAATACGTGAGAAATAGTTTTAGACATATGGAGAACTTCTTATAAAATTTCAGATCTTTAATCCATATGTTGATAAATGAAAGTTAACGTTTTACAAAGTCTTCACGAACTTGGCTCTCCCCCTTACAAACGAAAGGTTCTGCCCTTCTGAGTAGTTTAAGAAATCAACAATATGTAATGGGTTTGCATTACCTTTTTCTGTTTTCAATTTTCACCAACTAATTTAATTGTGATTACCCTCATCATTTATTCCTAAGACTAGAGATTACGCATTTGATTACGCATGCATTAAAACATCAATTATATTATGAAGTATCAGTTGATTAATACATCTTGACGCAATTTTTATTATAGGTCATCGAAAAACAATCTCTATGTGTTTCTAACACATGTGTATGGTTGCATACATTCGTCCCTTTATACTACATCATACCTCTAAATCAATGAGATTAATGTTTTTATGGTCTGTGTGTAAAGCATCAATTACACGGACTGTTGAAAATATGAAATCCCGAAGCTCCATCTTTTTTGTGTGCTCTTTTGTGGTTATGGGCTTGCAAATAAACACCCTTTTGAAACAACTAATTATCCACTGTGAAAAATAGTTCTATCAGGGTTTTCTTTACTTTCGGTAGAAATAAGTCCAGTCGACGTATGTCCAGCTGAACTGAGGTGTGACAACCTGGACAAAGATGGTCGTGATAAAGTAAAATGACCGAAGTCAGTCAGCCGAACTGACCTGAATGTAAGAATGGCTGAGCTGAGGAGCCATGGACAAAGTAAGCACGGACTGAACTGAAGAAGACAGACGGACTGAAGTGAAGAAGAGCTGAAGAAAAGTGAAGCAGAACCAAAGTGAAGAAGTGCACAACCTGTTAGAACATGTTAAGTTTTGATGATTTGCACAATTGGTACTTGGAACGACTGATTAGGCGCCTCATGTGAAGTGGTTGAAGGTCACTATATTTCGAACGCTTACATTAGGCGCTTCATGTGCCTTGTTTGAAATCCAGTACACTTCGAACGCCTACATTAGGCGCTTCATGTGTCTTGGGAAAAAGGCAGTACACTTTGAACGCCTACATTAGGCGCTTCATGTGTACCACTAAGTCAAAAGCACTTTCCCCCCAAAATGGGCACGTATATCAAGCTACTTTCTGATAAAAGTCAGAACTACTTCGAACAAGCATGAAGACTGAGATTAGGCTCTTCATATGACTTCAAACGCCTTCAATTGCCCACATAAGGCACTTTATGTGACATCGAATTCCTGTTCAAATTCACATAAAGCGCTCCATGTCACATTGAACGCCTGTTCAATAAACAGATTAGGCGCTTCATATAACCAACGTTACAAAAGTCTTATGCTTTACTTTCTAACATTATTTGACTCTTTGTACCCTCCTCTTTTAGTGATATTTTTATAGGGTCTCTCTCATTCTTGAAGAAGTCAGATTTTCTCTTCTAGCTTTCAACAAGAAGCTTCTCCAAGAAAGTTGCTACAACCCAAAGGGAGATCTTCAATGAAGAAGACATGCCACCACAAGAAGACAAAGCCTGTTATTGGATCTGCAGAAGGTTTCAAACGGGAAGAAATTCAAAGAGAAATAAAAGAAGGGTTTCACCTCTTTCTTCTTCAACTTTCTACCATTCAAACTCTCAAATTTCTCTCAATGTTTCAAGCTCTCAAAATAATTGTAATCTTGTACATTTTACTTTATTGTTGAGAGTTGTGTTGTAAAGGAAGAAGAAGAGTCTTCTTCTTAGTGAGTGAAGATTGTGAGAGGCTGTGTAGATTGTTGGTCAAGAAGCTAGGGTGCTTCTTGTTTGAGAAATCTAGATCTTGGAGGGTTAGTTGATAGTGTTATGGTGCACTATACTCCGCACAAGATTTCTTTGAGGGCAAAGAAGATCTTTGGAGGCTAGACTTCAAGGGGTTAGATTTCTTGGTTGTGGTCTAGGCGTGTGGCCTAGTTATTTGTTGGATTTTGTTTCTTTGATTGTTGTTTCCATATAGAAATAACAATTCCCCTTTCAAAATCCTTCTTGTGAAAAATCAAGAAGGTAGAGGAATAGAGTCATTTGACTTGAACCTCTATATATCCTTGTGTTCTTTACGCTTCCGCA
The DNA here is from genome assembly GCA_036186865.1 of Eustoma russellianum. Lineage (NCBI taxonomy): Eukaryota > Viridiplantae > Streptophyta > Magnoliopsida > Gentianales > Gentianaceae > Eustoma > Eustoma russellianum. The sequence continues at coordinate 2,373,567 of AP025046.1, forward strand.
AAATCTTTATTATTTTCAAGAACACACCTAAATATTGGTTGCACTCAAAAACAAAAAATATACAAGAAAATATTTATACTTGGTGAACAAACTATTCAACCCCCCTTCTAGTGTGTTCTAAGGGACCTAACACAACCGAGGTGACGAGGTGAAGCACAACAGGCAGCAACGCTAAGACCTCGCTATCATACTTAGTCTTGTAAATATTGTAACTTAGAACCTTTACTGTACATAAGGCAAAGCTGATCAGGTCACTAGTCGTTGCCTTATAGACATTAGAAAACACTGTAGCAGAACAGTAACCACTACAGAAGTGAAAAAATAAAGTCGCCAGGAGTAGAAAGATCCCTATAAAAAGGGAGGGAAAACCTTGTAAATTTATTTTTAACTTGAATGAATTCTTGAAATTCTTCAACCTGGACACTTCCAAAGGTTACATGTTTACGCTGTGTAAAACTTTCAATACTGTCAGATCATAGATATTACAAATTATATATGCTATGATAGATTATTAAACGAGATGTAATGGTTGTCGAGACGAGGGAGTTTTCTATGTCTGAATATCCTGAGCATAAACAGCTTTATTGGAGAAACATTGTTGGACTGCAATCGCTAGTTCCTCCAAGCTGAGTTGACACTCCAGCCCTATCTGTAACACGTAAATCATCAAGTTAACAGCGATATTATTGTGAAAAAAGCAATACAAAAGATAACAAGAAGAATTTACTGCAATGACATTAAGTCTAACGAACAAGAGATACAAATAAACAGGCACTATATATCGTTCTTATTGTAGTACTATAATTTTTTTAAATAAAAAAATAAAAATTGAGAAGAGATTCATACTCGAATCTGAAAATAATACTCAACCACTAGACATAAAAGTTTTTTGCTATTATTAAAACTTAATGAAATCCTGAGTTTGCTAATGTCTTCACGTCCATCTCTATTTGTTAAATCAAATAGACAGGCACTAGTAGTGCTTATGCAGAAAAGGATCAAAACTAACACTTTGACTTGCATAATATATGTTTATCAGCATATTATCACTAACTGAACTGGTATGCCACCTTGAATTCTGAGGCAACATTCAACATCGTTTTTCTTTCGTATATATAACGATAGCTTTTACTGTCGTTGGGATATACTGGGTCCGGATGATGATGATATTGGTTGATCCTTATAAATTTTATGCATATATAGTTACATTTGAAGAAAAGTTATGTGATGCCAGTGGTGAGCTTGCGCTAATGACTTCTCATGGCTATGTTCTAGACAACAGTCTGCTATCTGACAACTAAATTACACCAACAACATTATCCCATTACCTTATAGGCTCCCGCCTATGACAGATATAAGGGTTCGGATGTACGCAACTTTACTTATGTATTTTTAACACACAGAGGTTGTTTACCAATGACCCATAAATTAAACTGCGTCAAACTGTGTCGATCAACTGATACTTCAGAATATAAGAAGCTCAGAGAACTTTTGCTTTGTTCTATCATATTCCAAAGTCAAATAAGAGTGTGATATTTACTCCATTAGAAAAGTGGAAATCCTCTTGGTTAGAACCTATCATCCGAATTGCTCCCACTCCCGATTAATTCAACACAGACAATTAAATTAGAGCTACCGAACGAGTATAATCATGCGATTGGTCTAGGGCATGATTCCGCTCAACAACCTTATTGGCTGGTGTTGACAAGAGGTTGGTGAATATATAAAATGTAAAAAGATATATTGTTCGGATTGAGAAAAGTATGTAAAGCATGTTGCAACACATTATATCATTGACAAATAACAAAGTCTAATAGTTCATTGGTTAAGGTTGAAGTTTCAAAATAAAATTCTTAGGTTTTAATGATCACACATGCATTATTTCTCCATTTATTTGAATTTTCAACTCTACATGGCATGACATAAGAAAAAGAAAAAGAAAAAGAAAAACACACAGACATTAAAGCATTAGATTTAGAAGTGTTTGATCAATGTATTCCCCTCTGTGTAACTAAATTTGTCTCTTTCGAAGGAGAACACAGACTTCTTACAACAACAACAACAACATCATTACCCTATTGTCTTAGAAGCTCCCGCATATGGCGAGGTATAGGAGGGTCGGTGTACGCAACTAGCTATACCCATGTGTTAAAAACACATGGAGGTTGTTTCCCGATGACCCATAATGAAAATTGCATGTCGATCAACTACTACTTCACGTACCTTACCCATGATTGCATTAGAATGTCAAATACTTTTGCTTAATACCTTCCTTAAAACAATTTAACATATATACAAGTCTGAAATAGATACGCCCACGTGTGGAGGGCCAATCAGACAACGACACGCCACGTTGAAAAGAAAAACTCACACATATCATGTTCTTTCATGGTCTTTGACCGTAAAGCGTAATAGATTGAATACCTTTATAGTGAAGTAGTAAAGGACAGTATCTTCCATGCTGCTGATATTCAAATTCAGAATCTCAAACCCAACTTTCTCTAGCAAGTCGATTAGCCTCACAAGTTGACCAGGAATGCGTTTCGAGACGGTTCTCAAGATGACATTGGAACCCTCAATTTTTGCCTCCACGTCTGCCATTGGAGAGTTGCAGCAAGTTCCCACTTCTTTGAAATTCTCAAGCCCTAATGAGCTTTCAGATGGAGGGCTTAACTGGATTAGTGACCTTGGACTTGGTCCTGGACTAGGGCTTAAACTCATTCTCCTCTTTTTTGCCTCAAGGGTTTCTGAGATTTGGTGCAACTCCTTGATGAAGTCTATCACTCCTGCTATAATTGATGCTTGATCTCCCTTTAGAATAAAAGAAAAAAGAGGAAAAAAACTAAACCATTAGATCACCTCAAGATTAATAACACTTCCATCTATCACTCCTTCCACTAAGCTCCTGCATTTGCGCAGGATCCGGAGAGGAGTCAAATATCGAAGCGATATGATGAACGATGAAGGTATGGAAGAAATTTCGTATGCAGCAAGCATCTTCCTTTTTTTTATAGTGCAGCAAGCATCTTTTTAAAAAAATATGCTGTAGTTTAGTTGAATCTGAAGATATTCTTTGACGTAAAAGGTTCTGGATATCTTAAAAGTATTAAGGGACCGTGTAATATAATAGTATATAGCATGAATCTTAAGAGAGCAAAACAAAAATCAAGAACTTGGAGTCAAATAAAGTCTAAGAAAATTGACTCAAGAATAAATTTCATGATGAGTTTCATTGTCAAAAGATGTAAATGAAAAAGATTCTATTGAAAAAGAAATTTTAATGATTCATTAGTTGGGATGACAGAACGAAGCCGAGATCAATTGATCCATTCTTCGAAGACACACAAAAAACTTAAAACTTAAAGATAAGAGTAAATATTCACCCGCAAAAACTTGATTTTTTTGAATCCTTTTATTCGCGAGGAGCCAGATGAAAAGACCGCCTAATGAACATGTAAACCATTGGATCATATAGACTAAAATGATCCACTAGTATACATGCAAAAATTGGCAGAATAGATACCCGCGCAACATATAGAGAGGACACAAGTTTATAAGGAGAAATATTATACCCGTTTTATATAGAAATTTGGCGTTAAGGTACGTAAAACCTTGAGATGATTATTCATTTGTCTTCTTCGATTTCGCTCCACAGCAATGTGAGACATGCTTTTTGACTTGGCTTAAAAGAAAACCCTCTTTCTGTCACACATACATCATCCTAATTCATATTCTGCACATATATATAGACAACATGGTCCACAGAACATATCGCACTGGTTCCAGTTATGACGTTTCGAAAGGAACGTCAGGGGTTCGAACCTTGCCGGAGGCAAAAATGTTTGAAACCACTCCAGGTTAGCTGCATAGTGTGGGAGCATTATTGGCCCGTGGAATGACAAACTTCTACGAGATGACCCTGTGAACCTGATTTACATCTCTACACACCCTGTGAGACCGGAGGTAGCAGAGACCATTACTGGTTGGGGTTCAACCTATACACAACGTGTTCATAAAGAATACTTGCAACAAGAAGGTGGGCGTTGACGTAGGGTGGGGAGGGGGAGAGGGGGTTGAGTATAACTAGGTACAGGTCGGGTAATAAATGATAAGTGTTGCAGTCCCGTGAGGTTTATAAGTTTTTACTACGTATTCAACTACATGTCTTTCTCTCTCTTGGGTAGTATTGTGCAATATTTACATCTCACGCTTTTGATCTCTGGACAATTACGTTCTTCCGCGTGAGATAAAAGGAGGGTGTAATACTTGCTCTTTGCTGCTTCTTTTTTCATGCACATTACCCTTTTTTTCATGCACATTACCTTCTCCCTCAGGCGTGACGTTATCCCATATCCATGCATTCACCATGATCTTTGTATTTGCTTCTTTATTATATAGCTTGTGTGAGAGTATTTTGAAGATATTATGTCAAAGTTGGATCAAATCTTCTTGTTATTTTGCCTACCTAGTTATTCTCCATACGAGTTTGTTCGTCTGTTTGCTTTTTATTTTTATTGGATCACTTCAAGAGAGACTTAGAAGGGTTATTGCGTTACAAATATTATACAAATTTGGTCTAACGGTATCAACGAAATTATTGATAGGGCTGTCATGTAATACGTTCACAGTATACTAGGCTCCTATAATTGTGCAGATCCAGGGAGGAGTAGATGTGACGTACGTAGCGTTATCCTACGAGACGTACGTAGCGTTACCCTACACTTTGCAATCTGTCATGTATAGATACACATTGCTTAATAAAAAGGGGAAATATCGATCTGGACCACTGTGTCAACACATGATAGCCTTATAAACAACTGCATCGGTAATAAAAAAGGTAACGTATAACACATTGGTTCATAAAAAGATGATGCATACATTGCTTAATAAAACATGACAACCCTTGAACCATATGTCAGTTTCGTATTTCCTCTAATATAACAACTACATATCAATTTATTAAATCTTTAATAAAATTTTCTATGAATGAGATAGTAGTTACAACTTACAATATTAGAATCTTTGATGAAAGCTGGGATCGGATTAAGCACACAAAAAAAAATGGAAAAAGCAAAAGCAAAAGAAAAAGACGATGACTACGCTGAGGAACACACACATATACGTGTGTATATGTATATGTGTGTGTGTGTGTTTGTATATATATATTAGAGGAGCTGAGGAACATATTTAGGAGGTGGTTTTTTTGTGTGTGATGGAATCATTATTAGTATAGATCACTAAACTGAGCAGCATATGAATCAGACACATGCATTCAAGATAAATCTCAGACACATCGAAGGAGAGAGGGTGTCATGTTGCTCGAGGTGCTTCATTCTCAACCACACTCGCAAGTTATAGATAATACCCATTTCATGGTCGATCCACTTTTCACAATTTTCTTTTCAGATGCAGTCCATGACGTTAAAAGCATAGTTTTCCTTTTTTTTAAAAAAAAAAAAAATAACAACAACAATAACCAATATATCATAATGATATCAAAAGCTATCGCTATAGTCTAAAAATAAGAAGACAAACAATACCTCAATCCAAAGAGATAGAGAGTTCGATTCTACTGAGACCCCCGGTTCTATATGTACTAAAAATGAAAAATTTTATAAATCGACTTCCAAGTATAGTACTTTCATGCTTCTAAAAATACGCCTTCCACTTCAAAATACTAGTCATCCATGACTTTTCAACAAAGTGTAAAATACATTTTAGTAAAAAAACTAAAACTATCAATTTAAATTGATTCCTTATAAGGGGAGGTGAGTGTAGTTTCTGGCTTTCATCAATCTAAATTGATTCCTTATAAACACACCAATGAATTAATGATGGTTAATTAATAACCACTAGATAATCTAAAAAATAATCGATACTTGTCCGTAACGAATATACAAAATGGAGAATCAGTTTCTAATTATTATGTTCTATTTGAATTGAGTGACTATTAGGATTTACTTATTGAGTAATACAAAATTTGCTAGACACACCATTCCTTCTAAGGTGATAGTATGTGAATATCAAACTCCAACCTCTTTTATGTAGATACATGGAATAAGGCAATTGTTGCAAATACTAATCTTACTCCATCCTTTCTAACCATTTGACTTTGTCATGGGATTATCTCTATACTTGTGAAATAACAAAGAGAGATAAAGGAAAAAAGAAAAGATTTCTCCGAAGACCTAATTATCTAAAAATTATTAAGGTGAAATAAGGCAACAGAATTTGTAGAGAGCAAGGTGACGTAGATGTAATGTATCGACTAAATTTACCTACCAATCATTAATATATTTTGAGTAATTGTCAAATAAAATGTTCCAAAGATATCAACAATATCCATAAACGAATGACACGACAAAAGTCGAACTGATTTCAAACCTATCATAACAACAACAACAATCATACACACTATATCCCAACGACATCAAAAGCTATTGCTAGGATGTAGGGATAACACCAATAACAATTAAATCAAACCTAGAGAGTTAGCTTGTGATGGCAATTGTCAGATATTGAGTACAGCTAATGCATCCAAAACAACTGATGTGTTCTGTCAATGTTTTTGTAGCCTCCCCACCTACCCCAGGTCCTCTAAACCGTACCAGTGCCCGGACTAAGATCCATCAAATCTTTGTTTTTCTTTTTGTTGTTGGGGGGGGGGGGGGGGGGGAGCAGAAGGAAAACATTCTAAAGGTTTATTGCAGGTCCCAGAAACACCAGTTACCAGTAAATCTTCATTTGTAGCAGGAACAATCTACAAATGGTTTTATGTACAACCACATTTAAGTCACATAATGAAGAGAGCAACAAATCTAGCACTATACTAGCAATTACAGGATTGAAGGGGATGGATCTCCTGCCTCTCAATCCCCTCACCCCATTCATGACCACGCGACACGTGGCATCTAGCCTCACAACCCCCTCTTGCTGCCATGTGTCGTGCGGTGACGCGTGGGGTGAGGGAAAATGGGTGAGGGAATCCTATTTCGGATTGAAGCTAAGGGATTCTCCTAATAGGAGACTTCAAGCCTCACAGTTTTCTTGGGTTAAGACAGACTCATCGCTATCTAATTGACAGAAGTAATTCAGTGGTAGCTTCAGTGGCCAACTGCATCTTCAGTCTTTGCCCCTGTCGAGAAATGGAAATGAAAGATGCCCAATATACATACCGGTATGACATCTACACGTTCAATTCTGATGAACTTACAGTGATAACACGAAAACACGTTCTCTCCAACTTTTAAAAAAAAAAAAAAATTCTTTAAAAGCAAATCGAATTATGCCATATAGCATCCGAAAAGAAAGCCTTCTCCTACAACTGGATGCAATAGAAGATGCTTTCATGTTTCCTTTCAAAGTCTTAGAGCAAAGGCGAAATCCGTCATCCTGGGGCCCACTGCCCCAGCCCAAGGAGTATCGTGGAGGATGCAAATCAAGAGCCCAGCAGCTTCCTAAGTTGGGTGAGAACTTACGCAGCAAACCAGGCCTTTAGCCGAGCAACAGTAGAACACTCACACTGTGCATGTCTCTGGAATCGAACTCCTGACCGTTTGGAGCAAATCCCAACCCGAGTACCAACTGAACTATACCCTGGGAGCAATTTCCTTTTAAAGTCTAATGCTATGTGTTTGCACTTTCCAGGAATTATGTCAATCATAATAAAATCATAAATTAGACACACTATCAAACTACTTTGAGCTAATATGTTTTACATTCTAATTTTAGATTTAGTTCTATTTATGTTCTTAACCTCTTATGATTCAGCATTAGACACACAAATAGTCTCATGTCAACTTTGGCACAGTACTTCCATAATTGAATTATCATTTTGAATTAGAAGTATATCTTTCACAAAGTACATTGACAAATCTGACTCTGCACAGCTGTAAAAATACGAGTGAAATGATTTCAATCACGGCAACAATTCCAGAAGATACAAAGCTTCCATAAATTATTCCAGAAAGAGAAAGCAGATAATAAAGCTTGCTTAAATTGCCACCCAACGCAAAAGCAAGGGTTTGACTATGTTAGATACTAGGCATGATCCTCACACTATCCTCAGTATGCCGCGATTACTATTGATCTTTGATGGGCCAATTGCAAGAATGACATCAGAAACAAAAATGAAAAATTTGTATATTTTCCCTGAAAACGATTGATTACTTTCTCAGTTCACAGGAAGATAAAAAATTTGACAAGAAAGATATACCTTGGATGGTCTTCTCCAAGTCCCGGAGCTGTGACATAAACCCAGAGTTAGGTGATGCACAGGCCTTTGCTTTTTGACATGCTGTAGAGCTTCAGATAGACTAATCCCATGCTTTTTCATCAGATAAGATACCACTATAGTCACGCTGCAAAGTTTTTATGCAAACATGAGATTCTTGCTCCTCAAGTTTCTCCATTGAAGACCACATTATCAAACAAAAGATTTTGCATGTTATTTACCAAGGAGAAAATTGAACACATCAAAGATAGCAGTAGTATAATAAGAAACCTGTCAACAATTTAAATTCATGTAAGGTTTCGATATGTAGTAACTTTTGCAATAGAAAATTGAAGGTCATCGGGAAACAACCTCTGTATGTTTCTAACACATATGTATGGTTGCGTACATACGACTCTCCCATACTTCGCCATAGGCGGGAGCCTCTAAGTCAATCAGGTAATGGTGTTGTTGTATGTATTGGTAGTTGTTTCAAGTGAAAAATGAACGAATACAAAGTTTTCTTGAAACATATCTATCAATTATGTCTTGATTACAGTTTATAATGGATATGCTTCTTGATAACCTCTTTAATGATGGCAAACACACTTCTTCAACTTTGTATTCCTTCAGAAGTATCCTCCACATTGTAATAAACTGATATTTGAGAATCCTCAGAAGTTCATAAAGACGAAAAGAATTTAGCACCCTCGAACAAGATAAACTTTATACTAATTATGTAAGATATTTTTCATGTTGCTTTCTTCACTTTGATTTCCTTAGTTCAGAGAATGTCATCTGAATTTTCTTCACGACGCATTTTTCTAAACTTACTTCCTATATTTACCCTTTTGAGTCTCATTCTCTAATGAAATTAGATGCTACCTTTTCCATTGATGATAGCAATTAAAACGCAGGAAACAGGGGAGGCCGCCCCACCTCCATCCCCATCTCCTCTCTCTGCAAAGGACACACAGCATAGGAAGCACCAAAGTGTCTGCACTATGACATAATTCTGGAATTATAATGCCTCCATGAGGAAGCAACTTTGACTATGGTTCGACATAAATCTGGCTGAGTATGCCTAGTTGCCGTGGCTGCCAAAATTTTGCAGAAATGACAGGTATTTTAAATTGTTGACAATTCTTGTAAGACCAAGAATCTCATTTTGGTAGCACAAAGGGGGAAATCCTATATGCGCCATAAGATATGCCATAACGAGCTTTTATGCATAAATCTTCTAGACTTTCTCCTACATTTGAGGATCGCTTTATTTTTTTTTTTTTGGTATTTATTTTCTTTTAGAGGATTGAGGGAAGTACTCTGGTTCATGAAATTAAACAGCCAGAGCAAGGTAAAAGTCATGGGAATATTCACCTGCGAGATCTTCCTACGAAGCAATGAACAAGAACAGCGCCACCTCCTCTCTGTGCTTCTTCAATGAATACGAAGCTCTCATCAAAATATTGCGATATATTTACATCTTCTTTATCTGGAACTGTTCTCAACAGAAAAACATGATGAAGTCACAAAGATATACTAAGTCACTTTCTAATCAAGAAAAATACATAATTTTTTTAATAATCGAAAGAAACCCTTCAGTTCAAGAGGAAAGGATAGATTGTTACAATAAGAGAAGCCAATTGATTTCAATTTTATTAACAAGTGCAGCATGAAAACTCTGACAGTAACATACATGGGACACATGACACTCAGGGCTGCTTTAAGTAATAATCATCCTGGGAATTGAACTTCCCAGCCAAAAAACATAATGTGGCTGATATACTAAGTCACTTTTTAATCAAGAAAATTACATAATTTTTTAATACTTAAAAGAAAACCTTCAATCAAGAGGAAAGGACAGATTGTTACAATAATAAAAGCCAATTGATTTCAATTTTTATCAACAAGTGCAGCATGAAAACTTTGACTGAGACATGACACTCAGGGCTGCTTTAAGGCAATAATCATCCTGTGAATTGAACTTCCCGGTCATAAAATAGCAAATGAAAATTCAACTGGGGTTTTAGTGCCATAACTAGGCTCTTTCTTTACACAACATAGAACAAATCCAGTCGAAAACATATTGAGAGCAAGTTCGTACTGTCTATGATCTTGTAGGTAAAATCTTTTGGATGAGGAGGAGGCAGTGAGCCAGCAACTGTCAAAACATGCGTGATATTGAAGTTTTCTAATGCACTTTTGTTGTTTGCAGCACCAAGAGAACCCAAATAGAGACCCTGAAAAGATTTTTAAAAAAAAAAACTTAAATCATTATAAATAACTAACAGCCATAGATATATGCACAGCTCTAAGTCTAACTCTAACATCATCAATTTTGCAAGGAACATTATCTTCTCGAATGCATTTTGTTGAATACATAGCCCGCCAGAGTGCCGCAACGCGTTCTTTGTAAACTTCCTCGAACCGGTCCATTATTCTGAGGAGGGCCAAAACTCAAAGTTCTTCTGCGGAAAGGAACTACCTGCAAACATGTCATGCAATACATAAATGAAGGCAATAAAAATAAAATGCTGAACAATTGTCTTTAACTTGAAAACTCGGGTTATAGATGTCATACATCGACATTAATCACTGGTTTGTTTTGAAGATTTGAACTGTGTTTCATAAATTAATCTTTCTATATTTGAATTTTCCTGCATAATTACTACTACAGTTCCTCAAAAGCAACTGTACCACCAATTTCTGCATAATTACTACTAGTTGATTTTATGGAATTAAGCATTCATTGAAAAGTTCCTATTTTGAGTGATAATGTACTTCCCCCTGGTTTACTTATGCTAAGAGCTTTAAAGATGAGTTCTGATAACCAATACATCCCAATGCCAACAAAATCTCCGACCAACCTCTGACATGTAAGTTCTTATTCAGGAGATCTACACACGCTTTCCTCCTGGTTTTGTCTATGCTAAGAACTCTAGGCGCAAATTCTAACCAACCTCTGCATTGCGGCCAATTTGCATTTAGCCAACAATTCACAATATGTTAGGCTCACACCATCCAAGCCTAATGGTTGCAGAGGAGGGCATCTCCTCAAGAAACTTAAGCCCCAGAGATAGACCAAAAATATTTATGATTCCTGATACCATCATTCAGACAAGCATAGGGGAAACAAACAAAGAAAATAACCAGAATAAATGTTAGCATTCTGTAATTAAGTGTGATTACGTAAATGTAGGGATATGAATATTCTCTCAGATTAGGAAAGATTTAATTGTAATTATGAGTATATTGTGATTGATTTTTGTAATTAGTGAGTGATTGAAGAGTTACCATATACGTGTGTAGAGGTAGTCCTATAAGATGTAGGAGAAAGCGTTGTACAAAACACATTGAGAAATACAAGAAAATTCCTGCATATTCATACTCTCTTTACTGTTTCTTTATATGGTATCAGAGCAGGAACAATCAGACCTGCTGTGATATTTTTCTGGCTGCAAACCATTGGCTCAGTTTGCACCATCATTGCCATAACCGTGCCGTTGCAAACCATTGGCTCAGTTTGCAACATCATTGCCATAACCTTACTCTTGATCAAGGAACATATCTAATCCCATCATGCCTGCTGGAATCTGACCACGTTGAGGCTCAGATTAATTTTTCTTCATTGCCTGTGCTTACCTACTTCTTTCTTTTGCTAAAATCAAGCCCCTCTTTGTCCTTTATCCAACGTAACCCTGCAAAACAGAAACCATGTCTGAAACACCTGAAAGCTCCACCACCCAATCAAAAACACCTGAAATTAAAACCAACTTCCCTGCTAATTTTGACTTTTCAGAACAGTTTGCCCGCTTTCTGCAGCATAGCCTGAGTATCCCGTAACCTACCCCTTCTGCGAATCTGGTGCTCAAAGTAAAGCTAAATAGTACCAACTATACACTATGGTGCATGTTGATGAAAATCGCTATTGGAGGCAGGGGAAAAGTTCACACATCACAGGAACTCCTCTACCCCCGTCTCCAACAGATCCCTCATACCCAAACTTGGAACAGAGTGATCAATTGGTATTTACTTGGCTCATTGACAATATAGACGACAGCCTAGTAAATAATGTGTCCAAATATTCAACAGCAAAGGCCCTTTGAGATGGTTTGGCAGTCACCTACGAGTCAGGTCATGATCCATTACAGATCTTCGACCTCCATAAGCAATGTTACACTATAAAGCAGGGAAATCGATCCCTTGAGGCCATATGGGACCAGTTTCAAGGTCTCTGGATGAGTATCGATTCCATGGACCCAAATCCAATGGAATCTCCTAATGACATTGCAATTTACACACGGAAGATTCAAGAACAACGGTTGTACCAACTGTTATTGGCAGTGGATGACAGATTTTTGGATACCAAGAAGGATATCCTCAAGAGGGATCCGGCCGACGGTAGAGACAGCGTACAATGAATTGCGCCGCTCTGAGATACAAAATGGTGTTTTGGTCATGGCCCTATCAGATCCACGATTATCATCCGGGATTGGCCAAGGGTTGGTGATGAAATCACCAACAGAACAGAGCAAAATGCGAGGGACGCGGGACAACATACCCCCACGCTCAGAAAAATCATCAAGACGTGGGGGAGAAGACAAGGCGCACTTGGAATGCAACCATTGCAAGAAGAAGGGTCATACCCAGGAGAAATGCTTCAAGCTTCATGGATATCCGGACTGATGGAAGGATTTTAAGAAAAATAGACAAGCTTCCGTCGCCCAAGCAGTCACTGAAGGAGGACCTGGCAACATAGAGGAGCAGCAACTAGCCACTGGTCACCTCGCATCTGAGAAAGCAGATGCAGCAACCATGGGAGATGATGGCTCCGAAGGAGGTACAGGGGTTAGGAATAACCCTAACCCCAATATAAACTTTCCCTCTTCAATTTTTGCATCCCCAGCCCTTGTTCTTCATAAAAATATCAGTAATGCATATTTAAGTTCTGAGGTTAACAGTTGCACCCCTGCAGCATCGAAAATATCTGTCCAGCCCCCTTCACCTTCAGAAATTACATCCGCGCCCTCACAGAAATCTGAGTACACGTTTAAACCCCTCCATCCCTTAGAAATGTCCAAACACCCTCTCACATCCCATTGCCACACAGCCCAAGCAGCCTCCCAGTGGATTTTTTTTACTGTGGAGCCACCGACTCCATGACATACGATTCCACTGACTTTATTACCCATACTCGACATATTAAGACCACTGTGGAGACCGCTAATGGGACTCCCATTCCTGTTATTGGAGGAGGATCTATCTCGATTACTCCTCAGATTACCCTTAAAAACTGTCTCTATGTCCCTTCCCTGTCTACAAAATTGCTTTCAGTTAGTCATGTTACAAAAGAATTAGACTGTGTCATTATGATGTATTCTAATTTTTGCCTTTTGCGGGACATTCATACGGGGGCAATCATTGGGCGTGGTACTGAGCGACATGGATTGTACTATGTTGATGTCGCGGCGCAACAGGGACAATCTAATCTTGCCACCGGGACAGTCTCTCTACAGGTGTGGTTGTGGCATCGCTGGTTAGGGCATCCTTCATTTAGTTATCTCCAGCGTCTATTTCCTACTTTGTTTCCTTCTAAGTCAGATAATTTTTCTTGTGATACGTGCCTCCGAGCCAAACAAACTCGAGCATCATATGTTGCTAATAATACCTGTATTGATCGTATGTTTACATTGGTACACTCTGATGTGTGGGGCCCTTCTCTGTATAGTACTCCACTTGGTTTCCAATACTATGTTATATTTGTTGATGATTTTTCCCGCATGACATGACTATACATCATGAAAAATAAATCCAAAGTCCACCAAAAATTTGTCCAATTCTACAATATGGTACACACCCAATTTGGCACAAAAATCCAAATTCTTCGTTCCGATAATGGGGGCGAATACTTCAGTACGAGTATGGGACAGTTCCTACATCATAATGGCATTGTGCATCAAACTTCATGTGCCAATACTCTCGAACAAAATGGGGTCGTAGAACGAAAAAATCGCATCCTACTTGAAATGACCCGCGCGATGATGTTTGACTCCCATGTTCCTACGAGTTTTTGGCCGGAGGCCGTATCTACAGCTACCTACCTTCTCAACCGACTACCCACAAAAATACTCAACTATCAAACGCCGGTACATACATTGTCTACCCAGCATACCATTCCTTCGATTTTTACCCTACCTCCGCGTGTGTTTGGGTGTACTGTCTTTGTCCATACCCCTAAACACGAATGCACCAAACTGGATCCATGTGCCGACAAGGGTATATTTGTTGGCTACGCTACCACTCAAAAGGGCTACCGTTGCTATAATCCCTGCACCCGATGCGTCCATGTCACTATGAACTGTGTATTCCTTGAAACTGAATATTACTACTCTCCCCAATCTCGGGATCAAGGGGAGATCTCTAGTGATGGATCCTTTGATTGGTTGGTACCACCACACACCTGCTCAACGATAGTTCCAACAGAGCAAGTAGATGGCGCCGACTACGCTGCAGCTCCCAACATTGTACCACCCGCAACGCAAGTATTACTACCACATGATCCCCCAATGGATGAAACGTCAAAGGTAATTCATTTTGATACTAGTAATGCACAATCTAATCCTTTGACTAACGTTGACTCTGATGATCTTGATATTTCCGCAGAAAATGACCACCAAGATACTTCCCTTGTTCAGTCAATTAACCCAGACATAAATATGAATACATATATTTCTCATGAAGGACAGCAGGTAGGGGTGCTACCACCTAGGGCCAAGCGAGGAGTCCCGTCCAAGCGTTATTCTCCAGAACGAACACTTAAAACCTCCAGGTATCCAGTAAATATGTCGATGGAAGGAGTGTCTGATATGGCCAAAGGGTTCTTTGTGTCTCTGTGCTCAGAACAGGTTCCACAAACCACTTAAGAAGCCAAGCTCACCCAGCATGGAAAGAAGCAATGATTGTTGAAATGCAAGCCTTGGAAAAAATAAGACGTGGGAAAAGTGTATTCTTCCTTCCAGAAAGAGGTCGGTTGGATGCCGATGGGTGTTTACAGTTAAGTACAAAGCTGATGGAAGCATTGAAAGACACAAAGCCCGTTTAGTAGCAAAGGGATATACCCAGACGTACGGTATAGATTATTCAGAGACATTCTCTCCTGTGACTCGGATTGATACAATCAGGGTAATATTTTCTATTGCCGCAACTCGAAATAGGCCTCTTCATCAATTTGATGTTAAGAATACGTTTCTGTATGGCGACCTAAAGGAAGAAGTGTATATGGACCCTCCTCCTGGATTCTCTGCTGAGTTCAAGCCCAGGGAAGTACGCGGACTAAAGAAGGCCTTGTATGGATTAAAACAGTCACCTCGAGCTTGGTTTGGCAGATTTACTAGTGTAATGAAGGAAGATGGATACCGTCAGAGTAATGCAGATCATACACTATTTGTTAAACGAAGAAAGGATCTGATAACATGTCTTATTTTCTATGTAGACGATATGATTATCACAGGAGATGACGCCAAGGAGATTGCACGACTTCGCGATAATTTATTTACTCAGTTTGAAATGAAAGATCTTGGGAGGTTGAAGTACTTTCTGGGCATTGAGGTCCTAAGGTCAGAAACTGGTATCTATAGATCACAACGCAAGTATATTCTAGATTTTCTTACTGAGGTTGGGATGCTCGATTGCAAACCATGTAATACTCCTACGGCAGTAAGTTGATATACTTGTCACACACACGGCCAGACATTGCCTTTGCTGTAAGTATGGTTAGTCAATTCATGCACAGTCCCCAAGAACATCATATGGAGGCCGTCAAGCGTATATTACAATATTTGAAGTATACACCGGGAAGAGGCATTGTGTTTAGGAATAATGGGAACCTAAACATTCAGGCTTACACTGATGCGGATTGGGCTGGAAACTTAACTGATCGAAAATCTACTTCGGGGTACTTTACTCTTGTAGGAGGTAATCTTGTGACTTGGAGAAGCAAAAAACAAAATGTGGTTGCCCTATCCAGTGCATAGGTGGAATTTCGTGGAATTGTGAAAGGAATCACCGAGGTATTATGGCTCCAGAAATTATTTAAAGATATTGGTTTACCTGTTAATCTGGCAACACCACTACTGTGTAACAACAAAGCATCCATCAGCATATCAGAAAACCCAGTGCAGCATGACCGAACCAAGCATGTGGAAATTGATCGTCACTTCATCAAAGAGAAGTTAGAAGGGGACCTTATCGAGCTACCGTATGTTCAGTCAAAGGATCAATTGGCGGATGTGTTGATCAATGCAATTAATGGGAGGTCGTTTGGCTCTATCTTGTGCAAGTTGAACGTTGTTGGTTCAACTTGAGGGGGAGTGTTAGCATTCTGTAATTAAGTGTGATTACGTAAATGTAGGGATATGAATATTTTCTCAGATTAGGAAAGATTTGATTGTAATTATGAGTATATTGTGATTGATTTTTGTAATTAGTGAGTGATTGAAGAGTTACCATATACTTGTGTAGAGGTAGTCCTATAAGATGTAGGAGAAAGCTTGTACAAAACACATTGAGAAATACAAGAAAATTCCTGCATATTCATACTCTCTTTACTGTTTCTTTACAATAAATCCACAAATTCTTTAATCTTCTTACTACCTAAGGAACCCCCCCCCCCCCCCCGCCTCAGAAAAGGTAAAACCAAATAATCCAAGATATCAAAAGCTACCTTTACACGGCAAATTCAGACGAAGGGAGGCAAAATACAATCTGGGCCAATTCAGAAATCCAAGAAAAACTCGTTCTTGCGGTAAATTTCACGGCAAAGAATGTTGGAAGGAGCAAGAAGGTAACTGAAGCCAAATCAATTATTCAAACTTCCAACCAGAAAAAGAGATTATTCCCTAGTGATGCGATCAATGAAATTGCACGATCAATGTTTAACGAATCGAATTCTGTGTGAAAATTTTATGTTTTGAGCGTATTTATTTTGAGTTTGTTTGTTAATAATTAATGAATCAATTAGAATATTTAATTAGATTTACTTATACAAACATGCTAAACTAGACATGAATTGTTTAGTTCATTTAAAGAGTTATATCGTTATCAAACAATATGTCTTAAAATTCAATATATTAAATAAATCAAATCAAACTATTTGTTAACTTAAACGAATCTAAATTTAAAAACTCGCTATTTAATTTAGCTCGGCTCGTTAACAACCACACCTTTTTCTCTTCCATGACTATTTTACGCATTAGGGAACTCTTTCTAAAACCAATGGCTAACTTTACGTATTAGGTCATCTCTAACCTAAAATACCAAATTTTACACTAAATCACCTATTTAGTATAATAAACAGTAAAAAGTACTCCAACTACTAACACCAAATCCAACACCAAATAAAAATTATTCTTTAAAGATTCTTCTATCATTCTATTTTTAATTCATTATTATAAATAATTTAACACAAATTTAACACTCATATAAATTTACCATAAATATTCATTAATTCACTATTCATTAATTTAAGTGAGGTAGATTATTTCTTAACTTGTTTCTATAAATCTAAAAATTTAAAATTAAAAATAAAAATTCTTATAACGAAATTAACAAAATTCTTTTTTTATAACGAAATTAAAGAAATTAAAATTTTCTTAAGGTAATTAAAATGGCGATGTGGAGGATGAATAGTAATTTAGTGCAATGAATAGTGTTGCACTTATTTGGTGCAACATTATTCATTTTCACCTATTAGGTATTGGGTTTGGTGCTTGGTTGGAAGGAATTTTTGCACCTAATGGGTGTTTTGGTGCATGGGTTGGAGATCTAAACCCCACGGAAAGAATACCAGAATATATCAAGGGTTCGGAGTCGTCTTAAGAAAAAATTATGATTCAGTAGCACTTTTGGGTTTTGGTTGTTGAACCTGCTTTACTATTTTATGTTCATGCACCTTTTATTTTGTGGGTTCGAAGTTTCAATATGGAATACTTTGTGTGGTCCAAGTTTCTACTGAATGTTGTACATCGCCTCCAGGCTAATTGTTTACAATTGAAATAAAAATGTGAAACGTTTACATATGGTTATTTCATTTGAAATTTCTATTAGTGTGATAGAAGATGAGAAGGTAAAAAGGGAAATGTTATGATAGTCACTAACTCTCATAGTATGTTTGTAGCGCTCCGCTCACGAGCCCTAGTATCAAGATAAGTGCGTCCGTCGTAGTCTGCTAAGAGAACTGCAAGGCGTCAGTCTAACTTTCTACACGTCAGAAAAAAGACTAGAATTTTTTTTCGCAGAAACGATAAATATAAATTTCCAATTAAAGCTCCATTCATAAATAATCCTGATGAAAGTAAAGAATAGATATTTGGGTTGACGAGACCCGATACGTTACAATCTGAAATCAAAAGTCCAATTCTAAATGCAAAATAGAAAGTCTGTGTGAATCCCAAAAACATAAAGTAAACAGTCGCATGATCTCTCTAGCTCCTATGTACGACCGTCACTCTATCCACTTAGCCACGTCAGCCTCGTCCTCAACGAAGATATACTTGTACTGTCCTCATGCTTACCTGGAGTGGGGAAAAAGTAGGGGTGAGTGACATGACATCATCCAATAGGTGTCCGCCTTGCTATAATACGAACGAGCATATAACAGTGATATACAATCACATAATCACATAATATAGGATTCAATATAGTCATGGGATAATAACTGCGAAAAGTAAGTCACTCCACATAATAATGCGCAACTTCATGATGCATGCCTTCCTCTACGTGTCACACGTAACAAAAGTCATGTCATACAACATGTCTATATCTTTTCCGTGCAATGCATGCTCTCGGGTTGTGTCTGTGGGTCTTGTCCACAGTCCACCTGAGTGTCTGTAGCTCTTGACTACACAGTCTACCGTCCACACATTCTGCAACTCTTAGTCACATTCTACCTATCACGTCTTTTTCTCTTCTTTTCTGTAACACTTAGTTACAGGCTACCTACCAATGCAATGGACGTGCTATGAATGCAATGTGAATCCTGCTTTCTGTATTTTTCTAGGGTTCATTTTCCACTTTACGACGTCCTCGACCATTTATTTCTTGGTACATTAATTAGTGGGAAGGTGGCAAGTTGTTATTTGCCCCTCACTTATATTTTCCACGGCTCGTATATATTTTTTTCTGATATTTTCTACTATTTTTCCTATTGTTTCCTAATTATTTTAATTGGTTAAATTGATTATTATTTCAGAAATTAGGTGAAAATAATTTATTTTAGAATTTTATATTTTCTGAAATTTTCTGGAGATTTTTAAACTATTTTTAGTAATTATTTACAATTTACTTATGTTCAGAAATTATTTATAAAATTTCTTTTTTTCTTTTTTTATAAGTCTACCGGCCCGGCCTGCTCTCCTGTTCTGGCCTGCTTTTCCCCTTTCTTTTCTTAATAAAAGGCTTAACGGGCCAAAGCCCGTTTCCTGTCCAGTCAGCCGGCCCTGAGGTCAGGATCAATTTCACCTGACCTGATCTGAACTCGGGTCAGGCCATTGGGTCAGACCTGATCCGCTAACCAGAATTTTTTTAAATTCCTGATTGCAGCTCAGCTCGGCCCAAATACCCTTTTTTTAATTCCTGTCTGCAGCTCACCCCTACCTAATTCAGGTCAAACCAGGCTGACATGGTCCTGGTCCAGCCCACCACTGGCGGGTCACCTCAGTAGGACTCCGGGCCAGCCCGACCCGGCTGACCTAGATCTTCTTTTTAAAAAAACTCTATTTTTTCTTCTAATCTCAATAAAATCTTCAATTTAACTCCAAATTGACCCAAACCAATTTCATTTAACCCCGTTTAGCGCGACACACCTACTGCACCGAACACGTCAGCGTGTGTCCTGCACGCACCGCCCAAGTGCCACGCTTGGGCCTCACGCGTCTCCCATAAACGCGTATATGTGCAACACTCGCCACCCCGTCAGACCCGTTTTTTGATTCCAGTCCAAAATTTTTCAATTTTCAGGCTAAATGACTCTTTTCTAAGACCAAAACGAAGATTTTAAAGATTCTAACATATGAAATTTTTCACCCTTTCTAATTCCTATCAATGTTATTCACGTACAACTTTAATGTGGCCACAAATTAACACACACCCACACACACCCACACATATCAACAATTAAAGGTCACACTTTCATGCTTTTGGAATAAAAACATAAAGTTAACAATTCCAACAATTGAAACACACATAAACATATAAAACATACCATTTGAGCATGCTTGATTTGTACCAAAATGAGGGAGAATAGGCAATCTATCTCAATTGACAATTAACGCGGAATAATATCAAAGAAAGAATTGAAGATATGTGTAAAAATGGCTAACACCTTCTTCTATGTTGCTTGTTCACATTTTTTTTTATCAAAGGGGGTGTTTGGCTGATTTGTGGAGCTTGGGTGGGATGGGGAGAGAAGTGCCGTATAAAACCCATTTTTGTCATACTTTTAGAAGAAAACTCAAATATATAAATCACAGTTTTGTCAAAATCATGGCATGCAATTTGAGTTTTGGCACGCCACGGTTCTGTCGAACTCATGGTGTATTCACCCCTATTTTTTATATAAAATTATCTCAATTTCTCCCACAAAACACCTCATATTCTTATCAAAAAATATTTTTTTTGCAGTCTATCCAATATGATAAAATGGAATCTTTACCTATTCAAATGTTGTTGTATTTCGGAAATAAAGATGTGTCATTATGAAATAGAGTTCAGTATGATACGAATGCCACCAAAATGATGAGGGTTACTCGTAGCCTACCATACTCGGAGTTTCTCCAATAAGTTAAAATAAGGCTCAGACTTGATATAGATGTGGAAGTAATTGATTGGGTGCGTCGTTTCCCTTCATTGACAGATGCAGCCGGATACTTTACATTGCTTCTCGTATTTCAAATGATGAAGATTTTGAGTCCACCTTGGACATCCTAATACGATGTTTAAATATTCCGTTTGTGAAGATTTACGTGAATGCTCCCATAATAAATCCATCAAATGTAGGCAGTATAGGTTGGAAAGGTTTACAAGGGTATTATGTTGATATTGTTGGGATATCTGAGAGTAACGCAAGGGTACAACTTGCCACACACAATGTGGATACTCTAGTGGATGGAGATAACGACGGCGACGATATAGACGACGACTATAACGAAGACGATGAGAAGGACGGAGACGATAAAGATGAGTGTTCAGAGGACCTTTAAAAGGAGAAAGACGAACTAGAGGAGTATGAGGCAACAGTACCTCATCTACACATGACTTCCGCTTCTTAAAGGTTGTGATCAACCAGAAGATACTGTAATTCATGGACGGGATGGAATTAGAGAACGGCATATTTCACAACTGTCATAGCTGCACGAGAGCAAATATCACAAAGGATCATAGGAACGTCAATTCAAACATGGTTGAGAGAATTATTAGAGAATACATTAGTCAGGGTGTGAGCTTCAGAGCACAAGATATTCGAGAAACCATAAAAAAAGTTTAAATGTAGACATCAACTACAAGAAAGTATTAAAGGAAAAAAGGCAGCAATGTTAATAGTGTATGGTGATTGATTCAAATCTTTACGTAAGTTGTCTTGTTGTATAGATGCCCTTGAATCATCAAACAAACAAACCATTGTCCATTGGAGATACGATCCAGAATTGAGCACTGTTCATATAAAGGTGTTCGGTGCAGTTTTATGGGCATTTAAATCGTTGATTCTTGGGTTTCAACATTGTCGTTCGATGATATCGATTGACGGGTACGTATTTGTATGGCATGTATAATGAGAAATCTTGCTTATGCTATTGTTGATGAGGAGAGCGAACACAATTAGGGATGTTTCCTTAGGAACATACATCAGTATGTAATCGGCACATGAACGATATATATTTGCTTTTGGACCGATCCACTGGCCTTCAAGCAGTGATTTGATCAGATTCTATATAGCAATCACCTTATTTATATCATAGATATTGTCTCTGTCACATCAGATCTCAAAGTTTTAACATAAGTTTTTATATAATGAATTTATATATTTTATAGACAGTGTATGATCCTATTGTTGAATTCATGTGCAATCAATTTATACAGATGGATTTTCTGGTAAGGTGTTAGCAACAATTATATGGGATGCTGAATCAAAACACAAAGTGCAGAAGTTTGCGGAGTATATGGAGAAACTGAAGGCGATGAATAAGGATGTATACGATTACCTTATGCAAATTCCTCTTGATACATGAACATTATCCTATGACGGTGACACGAGATAGTATATAATAACAACCAATTATTTGGGGTCGTGGAACATTATACTCAAGGGGGCTAGATGTTTATCGGTGACTGTTTGTGTTCAAGAAATTTTCAAGTAGTGAAGATGTTTGAGGAGAAACGCCAAGAGGCTCCTTCTCATATAAGCGCCAAGGACAGATGATGACTCAAAGTGCAACATCAATTTATTCACAATGAGAGTATTGCCAAAAACTCAGGGTTCAGTCTTACGATAGACGTCCAGGTCCGCATGAAGTCATGACTCGATTGGTGCCAAATGGTGGTGGTAGAACACATACTGTCAATCTACTAGAAAAACTTACACTTGCGGTAAATTTCAACTTTACCACATACCTTGTTCACATGTTACACAAGTATGTAAGAATATGTACAGTTTGATAGCTAAGTTGCTTGCTCCTTTTTACTCATGTCATGCGATGTTAAGGGTCTACAATGCTTCATTTTATCCATTGCAAAGCTCCATATATTGTCCTCCATCGCCGTTCTGGCTTGAATCTAACCTAATTTGTAGAAAATGTGCACGAGACAAACCTAAATTAACTCGGATTCATACTGAATGGACCAAAGCTATACGGAAACGTGTGTATATGCCATTAGTTTGAAAGATTGTTCTTCTAATTTGATCTTTGATGTATTTTATGTACCAAGTTTGCATTACAATTTATTGAGTATTGGACAGTTTTCCCTTAAAGGCTATAACATAGTCTTTGATGATAGAATTTGCACAGTAAATGATCCGAAAAGAAGACTGATTACAAAGATAAACTTCAATATTACTCTTGTTATTTTTGCCCTTCCATACACTAGCTTTGCTAACCCCACTTGAGGCCTCGTACGGCTCAAAGCAATTTGGAATCGGTCAATTGAACGAGGTATATGTAGATCCAAGCGTGTTTCATTTTTAAAATGAAAGCTTGTAGTGTATAGTCAATGAAGATTGGTTTAGTTAGTAAGGTTCTTTCATTTCGATTTGTGAGGTTTTACATTTGAATTTCGCTAACATCAATTTTTTTTGGACAATCTATAAAGTCCACGATAAATCTTCGATAAAACTAGTGACATGTTTTTGGACAATCTATAAGGTCCATGGTAAATCTTCGATAAAACTAGTGACATATTTTGCACTGAATAAGTTTTCTTTCAACCTAAACTTTTTTTGACTTTAAACAAATATGTCATGTATTTTATATATATTAAGAGATCTAAGTACAGACAGTCTAGAAATGAAACATAAAGATTTTTTTGTTACACAGTTTGTTGGTGGAACCATGCAAAGGAAAATGAACAATACAGGAGTAATTTGTCTAACATTAAAAAAGCATAATTTTTTTTTTAATTTCACAAGGAAGAAAAAAAGGAACCAGAAGGGAAGTGATATTCATTTAAAAAGATGAATTTGGTAGGTGTGGGTGTTTTTAGTAGTGTTTTCTTTTTTGGTGTGTGGGTTTTTTTTAGTAGTGTTTTCTTTTTTTAATCATTTCTCGCTTTCTCAATACCTAAATGCTCGTGTCAAATGTTTTACAGATATTGATAAATATACGTGAATGGATCAAGTTATGTAACAATTTACAATTATGATATCTGTAAATCGTACTCTCTTATTTCATCTGCCACTTTAGCTAAAGTATTTGCTTACATCTAACAAATCTAGAAGACATTTATTGTTTCCAATTCAGTATTAGTTTACTCTTTATTTCCAAGAACAATTATCCCACCAAAATTACCGCATTAATTACTTTTTCATGGTTCTATAATATTTTGTGGTAATTGATAAACCATAATTAAAATCGTTTGTTAGTCAACAACAGTCAATGGTTCGACTCCAATAGTTCTGCATTCAAAGTACTGCAGTTCAGCAGTTCAGCGCCCAAGTATGGCTGTTCAGCCTCAGTGGCACCTCAGCAGGGCATCATGACACCCTTATAACATCGAAGAATATGCCAAGGTTTGCACCTCGGCACCAACTTCAGTTTATTCATATACCGCACTTCGGACCACTTTAGCGGGATAAGGTCAAATCATGCACGTCGGCAAGGCCAAGTCATGCACTTTGGCAGGACCAAGTCATGCACTTCGGCAAGGCCAAGTCATGCACTTCGGCAAGGCCTAGTCATGCGCTTCGGTAGAGTTTAGCTGTGTACCACGACTAATGAACCAAATACGATATTACTTCGTGGGACCCTCAAAACAGAGGTGCAACTCAGATATAATGACTACAGCTGGGTATTCTTCCTGAACACGCCAAGGTCATAACAGCCGGCCTATTAGTCACATCAGTCATACTACTGATCACATCAGCAGATCTACGGCGCCTTAGGCTTTCTGCCCCAAGCAAACATCCTTTCCACAATCCACTATCTACTATCAGAAGCTAAAGGCGGGAAAAAATCTATAAAGGCAAGCCAACCAAGACAAAGAAAGGGACCAAGGTCCGGATCCAGATTTCAAACATCCATACTCTAAAGTGAGCTCATACCCTTTGCTCCTCGGCATACACCGTGAGAAATTCCTAACTCACCTTTTACATTACAAATCTCAGTGAGATATGGCCCAAACTGACTTGAGCGTCGGAGGGTTTTTCTCGGGGCCAACCCCCGGGACCTCTGATCTGTGCTTCCTTGTGCAGGATATTTGGCGCTATTCCAGCTATACATTTTCAATCCCAGTTAACAATTCTTCACGTCAACTGACGGAGCTATTTTGAGGTCGTCTAGACCCTTGGTGAAGATCCGGCTTCATCATTTGGCGCTAGAAGGAGGGCCCTTAGTCCTTTAACCCAGAAAACAGCTACTCAAAGCTTTTCTAATGATTACTCAGAGCTTTTTTAAATTGCCCCTTGGAAGCTATCGAGAGAAAGATGAGTAAAAAATATAGTCAAGGGTCCAACCAACCCATGACATCGAGGAGGAGCCAAAAGTCTTCTCAACAGCAGACTGATCAATGCTCTACGGAGCCGGGAGAATCCTCAACTCCCATTGCATTCGCATATGAAGAGCACGTGCGAGTCATTCGCTATGTGGCTCAAAACCCAGAGGTTTTCCAAGCTATAGTGAGGGAGATGAAGGCGAAGGCCTCTGCAACAAAGTCCAGTGGGTCCCATTCCAATAACTCTCACCCAGTGGAACACATGGAGTATTCTCCCACTCAGCCTGGTTATTGTCTCAGGCGTCAGGCTGAGTTTATGGCCGAGGCAAGACGGCCAGAACAAAAGTCTAGCCACCTGAGCTTGAAATGTAATCAAAAAGTTTCCATGCCTTTCAAACATGGCAGAAAAGTTGACAATAAAGGCAAAGCACCGCTGCATGAAAGGTGCTCTGTCAAGATTCGGTTAGGAGGCCGAGGAAAGGAAAGAAACTCTCTGCTGGCCTCAAAAGCCCATATTCTTTCCTACATGAGGAAAAAGTCTCTGGCAAAAAAACCCCAGCCCCTGGCTGGACCAATCCACAAAAGAAATCATCAACTGTACTGCCTTTATCATCATGATATTGGCCATGATACTGAAGATTGTAGGCAGCTCGGGCAAGAGATTGGGCGTCTTATCGAGTTGGGTCATCTGCAGCGTTTTTATAATCCAAGGTCTAGGCTCCACAACAGGCTAGACTTTGGTGGACCCCCTCCAGAAGAAAGTTGTAAACCTGGGTCTCACCAAGGTTTTCTAAGTGATGAGGATTCGGATCCTGATGAAAGGGGGCTACGGGTTCCTGAGCATATAAGACTGATATAACGGCAACAATCCTTGATTCAATCGAATCATGGGTTATCTCTTCTTGTGCTCATCCGGTATCTTCTAGCTCAGCCTCATGTTATCAAGGGATCAATTTCTTATATTCTTATTTGGCATTCAGCCAGGAAAAGTTAAGTCACCTTATGGTGCATGGAGCAATAATTTATGCCTATCTATCACCCACAACGAAAGTGGAGGCATATATATTCTTACCCCAGCAGGTCTGGGAGGTTGAGCAGGTCTCAACATTATCTTTACCTCAGCAGGTCTGAGAGGTTGAGCAGGTCTCAACAGGATGGGACAGGTTTCCCGATATTCTTACCCCAGCAGGTCTGGGAGGTTGACCAGGTCTCAACATTATCTTTACCTCAGCAGGTCTGAGAGGTTGAGCAGGTCTCAACAGGATGGGACAGGTTTCCCGATATTCTTACCCCAGCAGGTCTGGGAGGTTGAGCAGGTCTTAACATTATCTTTACCCCAGCAGGTCTAGGAGGTTGAGCAGGTCTCAACAATATCTTTACCCCAGCAGGTCTGGGAGGTTGAGCAGGTCTCAACATTATCTTTACCCCAGTAGGTCTGGGAGGTTGAGCAGGCCTCAACAATATCTTTTACCCCAGCAGGTCTGGGAAGTTGAGCAGGACTCAACAGCGGGATAGATTCCCTATATTTTCACCTCAGCATGTCTGAGAGGTTGACCAGGACTCAATAGCGGGATAAGTTCCCTATATTTTTACCCTAGCAAGTCTGGGAGGTTGAGCAGGTCTCCACATTATCTTTACCCCAGCAGGTCTGAGAGGTTGAGCAGGTCTCAACAATATCTTTTACCCCAGCAGGTCTGGAAAGTTGAGCAGGACTCAACAGCGGGATAGGTTCCCTATATTTTCACCTCAGCAGGTCTGAGAGGTTGAGTAGGACTCAACAGCGAGATAAGTTCCCTATATTTTCACCTCGGCAAGTCTGAGAGGTTGAGCAGGTCTCAACAGCGGGATAAGTTCCCTATATCTTCACCTCAGCAGGTCTGAGAGGTTGAGCAGGTCTCAACAGCGGGATAAGTTCCCTATATCTTCACCTCAGCAGGTCTGAGAGGTTGAGCAGGTCTCAACAGCGGGATAAGTTCCCTATATTTGCATCTGAGCAGAACTGAGGGGTTCAGCAAGTCTCAGCAATGAGACGAGTTTACCTATATTCTAACTCAGCAAAGCTGAGAGGGTCGACAAAAAGGGTGTAAAGGTTTTCCCACATCTTAAAACTCATCACGGCACGGCAGAGCTGAAGAGCCAAGGATAAAAGCTAAAAGCCAGTGTACAAAAGATATTCTTCTGGCAAAGCTGAAGACAAATACTTGCAAACTATCAAAATAGAGCAAGTTGAAGACAAATATTTGCATAAAGCAAATAAAACTTCGCAGTGCTGAAGACAAATATTTGCATAAAGAGCAAGTAAGGCTTTGTAGAGCCGAGGACAAATATTTTCATTCACTATTAAGACGAAGCAAATAAAACTTCACATGCTGAAGACAAAGACAATTAAAGAAACTGAAAGAAGCCGAATAGCAAAAGTTGAGAAAAATGGATTATCATTAAGTACAAAATCTATTACAACTACAACTATCTACGGGAAAAATCCTATTCTACTTTGCAAATCTCCTCTTCTCTGAGAACGATTCCACTTTGGAACTAAGCACTTTGGTTTTCAACTACAACTTCAGTCTTAGGACTATGGAGGTCAGCAAGCTCAGAATGCTCCTTATCCAGATCTGGATAGACTCCTTGGCAGGCATCAATCGTACAAATCCCTCTTCTTCCAGTGAAGAAAGAAACAATTGCGATTACATTCTTCGCAATCCATCTTCAAGATATGGTAGCAGTGAAATAAACTCCGGCAAAGTTGGTCAACCAAATTTCAAGCACTGCAATTCCAACAGATATAAACTTGGAAAATAATTTCAACCATCCTTCGGAGGGTGATTCTTTGAAACCTAACTTCTGCGGTAAAGTTTTGCTCTGCCATGTTACCATGGATCGGGATGCTTGTTTTGCAGAAAGGACTGATTTATTTGACCTATCCATGATTGAAGTGCAAAAAACTGAATCCTTTGCTGGAAAAGGATGTGTTGAAGGAGAACCCGTACCAAGAGATGGCAGGGGTACTAAGGCGAAGGATATGGCAGTAACCGAAGAGAGTCTGCCAGTAAGGCATGACTTTCTTGAAGGACGGTTGTCCCCATCGGAGTCAAATTTTTCGCGGAAGGATTGAATCTCACGGTAACCCTCCAGATCCTCTGGGTAAGAGGGAGTATACATGTTTTGGGTCTGTTTACAGAAAAGTGAAGGGTTAGATTGAAAGAAGGAGCATTGGAGAAGACAAGGACAAGCTTCAAAGACGGAAAAGGTAAATAGAGAATGCAGAATGAATTGAAGAAATCTTCTCTATTTATAAGTGAGAGAAAGGGAAATGTTGCACCTTTTAGTTTGAAATTCAAAAAGGCAGAGGTTCACGCATTTCCCCCCCTCGAAGAATGGAATTGCCGAAAAAAGTAATGATAAGGCATCGGAATTAGCGCTTACATTAAAAGCGGGAATTACTGCGCAAGTAAAAGGATGAACACGCAATTAATGAAGGTCTGCCATGTCACAAGAACAAGATTTGTCTGCCTTCGCAGTTCAGCTCAGCCACACAAAATCTGGGAGAAAATGATAAATCATAATTAAAATCGTTTGTTAGTCAACAACAGTCAATGGTTCGACTCCAATAGTTCTGCATTCAAAGTACTGCAGTTCAGCAGTTCAGCGCCTAAGTATGGCTGTTCAGCCTCAGTGGCACCTCAGCAGGGCATCATGACCCCTTATAACATCGAAGAATATGCCAAGGTTTGCACCTCGGCACCAACTTCAGTTTATATTCATATACCGCACTTCGGACCACTTCAGCGGGATAAGGCCAAGTCATGCACTTCGGCAAGGCCAAGTCATGCACTTCGGCAAGGCCAAGTCATACACTTTGGCAGGACCAAGTCATGCACTTCGGCAAGGTCTAGTCATGCGCTTCGGCAGAGTTCAGCTGTGTACCACAGCTAATGAACCAAGTACGATATTACTTCGTGGGACCCTCAAAACAGAGGTGCAACTCAGATATAATGACTACAGCTGGGTATTCTTCCTGAACACGCCAAGGTCACAACAGCCGGCCTATTAGTCACATCAGTCAGACTACTGATCACATCAGCATACCTACGGCGCCTTAGGCTTTCTGCCCCAAGCAAACATCCTCTCCACAATCCACTATCTACTATCAGAAGGTAAAGGCGGGAAAAAGTCTATAAAGGCAAGCCAACCAAGACAAAGAAAGGGACCAAGATCCGGATCCAGATTTCAAACATCCATACTCTAAAGTGAGCTCATACCCTTTGCTCCTCGGCATACACTGTGAGAAATTCCTAACTCACCTTTTACATTACAAATCTCAGTGAGATATGACCCAAACTGACTTGAGCATCGTAGGATTTTTTCCCGGGGCCAACCCCCGGGACCTCTGACCTGTGCTTCCTTGTGCAGGATATTTGGCGCTATTCCAGCTATACATTTTCAATCCCAGTTAACAATTCTTCACGTTAACTGACGGAGCTATTTTGAGGTCGTCTAGACCCTTGGTGAAGATCCGGCTTCATCAGTAATCTCGTCTTTTGTATTACTAAACCTTTCTCCAAAACATTGTCCTATTTCACTTGTTAAAAAAGTTTTATAAGAATCATTCAATACAATGTTGTTAAAGTAGTTTTGTAAAATCCAAAAAATAAAAAATAAAAAATCTTACATTGAAAAGAAGTATGATTGTAGCATGATATATACGTATGATCCAATTGTTGAATGTCAACAATGATCAATCTTTTCAGACTAGCGAGAACGAGAATTACAATTCAGTTGACATTCAATAGTGTTTGTCTATAGTGACGTCGTTAAATCTAGACAAGCACTAGGTCTGAAATTGACTTACTGAATCCGGATCGTTACAAATGTATCATAAAATTCATGCTCTGTATTATTGTCAATGCATTTTTTCTATCTCATGCATTAATGCAATAACAATTATAAAGATATTATATGATTTTTAGCTATCACAAAAAAACATTAGCCAAAATATGGACTTTGGAACTCAAGGTATTCGTAAGTCCATAAAAAAGTTTGAATATGAACATCAAATATAAAAAAAGCATGGCTGGGAAAAAAATCCGCAGCTGGCGCATATTGATTGGCTTTAGTCTTTCTGTGGCTGGACCATAGTTAGGTAAACGCATGATCCAGAGTTGAGTATTGTCGATCAAAAGGTGTTTGGTGCATCTTTTTGGGTATTAAGACAGTCAATTTTGGGATCCAAACATTATCATCCGATGATATCAATGGACGATATGCATTTGTATGGTAAGTCTAACAAAAAAAGATATCGAATGTTATTGCGATTGATGTTGCTGATCATATATTTCCAATAGCTTATGTTATTATTGACGCGGAGAGCGAAAATAATTGGGGGTGATTGCTTTGATATATCCGATAACATATGCTTAGCGACATGAAAGGTATATGTCTGATTTCATATCAATCTACGAGACTCCAAGTTGCAATTCAAACAGATCTTACTTGGTAACCACCGTATGCCTATCAATATATATTGTCTCTTTTATATCAAAAATGAATTTTATAGGTAATCTTACAAATAATGTGCACGCATATTGCATGCATTGTCTTTATAGCAAAATTCTAAGATTTTCAAAAATCAAACTTTTATTGATTATTGAATAAAATTTACTCAATAACTACTATAAAAATTGACTATTATAAAACTTGTCCTATATCAAACAACAACAAAGAGTGAACCTCACCCCGTGTAGAAGAATTTCAGCCACTTGTTTATTTTTATATTTGTTTACTCTTTCATACATAAGGATTGCCCAACATGACCCGTGCAAAATCACAGGTGTCTGCCACTAATTTATTTTTATATTTGTTTACTCGTTCTGACATTTTAAATTATTTTCCTCTCTCTTATTGAACAAAAACTGTTGAGCTTTTAATAAAAATCTTTTCTGATGTGTGTCCCTATTATTCGGGATAGGATCACCTCACCGCAAGGGGTGTGGTGACGCGTGACCATGCGACACGTGGCAGCAAGGGAGAGTGGTGAGGCTAGATGAGGGTCACCCTCATCTAGTAGTGACCCTCATCTAGCCTCACTACTCCCCTTGCTGCCACGTGTCGCGCGATCACAAAGGAGGTGAGGAAAGTTGGGGTGAGGAGATCTCAACACCTATTATTCGCGTGCACCTATTATTCGCGTGCACCTTCTGCGATATCAGACAAGTTGACGCTTCTTCCCAATGCTCCATAATTCAAGCACATTCTGCATCAATCCTCATATACAAATTATTGACAACTTGCATGTAAAGGCCCCCTTTTCTTTTATTTTAAATTATCTTTGTGCACTTTTGTTTACCACCCTTGTTCAAATATATTTCAATATAGATATCGAAAAATAACTTCTATGTTGATAAGCCAAAAATAACAGTCAACAGCAAATTCATATTTGGAATGACCAACTCCTGCACCTTTGCTCGGCCATGCTATACTTCATATCTGTAAGGTATTGCTTTACCAAAACCAAGGGTTTCACCTCGGCCCCGGGTTGCAGCTTCGGCTTCTGCCTAAAAGAGGCGTACTTTAAAACACTTCAGCCAGACCAGAACAGGACTCTGGATCTGCCTTTGCACCTCGACAAACCCTTACCAAGGGACAGATACAACTCAGCTTTATTGAATTGTCGAATCACTTGGCGGATATACAGTATAAAGAAGGAGTGCACATCAGATTTTTCACCCTGCACACGTCAAAGTCCCATCGGCAGACCTACTATTTCCATCAACAGACCTATAATGTCATAGCTCCTCTGCACAAGAAAACGTCCCCTCTGCCATTAGAAGCAGAGAACGGAGGAGAACAATAAAAGCAAGGTAACGGGAACAAGAATGGGGGACTGAATCAAGCTTCAGCTAAATGAACTCCATCTCTCTAACTCTCAGTGAGAGATATCTTACAACACATCTCGGATAGCCTTCAAATAGCCTTATTCTCAAAGAGATCTTGGATCAGGTTTATTCTAAACCTTTATTCCAGCATAAAATACTTACAAATACACTCATAACTGACTTGAGCGTCTCTAACGTTTCTTTTCCATCTCAGGTTCTTTCGACGGATCTAGATGAAAAGTTAACGGCATACCACAAGGATCACCTCTGATCCACTCGGTGAGCATTTTCAGACTCATCATTTGGCGCTAGAAGGAGGGCCTGAACCTTCGTATTCCTTAAAAACAGTATTTCAAGGACTTTCTTGGCAACTATCCTACAAAGCCATTGTTAGGAGAATGGATAAAAAATATGAAAAAAGGTCCAAGCAACCTATGACATCCAGAAGACGTCAACGACCTCTTCTGCAACGACCAGAACAATGTTCCCCGGAACCGGCAGATTCTTCGACTTCCACTGCAGCCTTCACTTATGAGGAGCATATGCGGGTCATCCGTTATGTGGCCCAAAATTCTAATGTTTTCCAGGCTGTGGTGAAAGAGATGAAGGGAAAAGCCCTGGTGGCGGGACCTAGTGGGTTCCATCTCAACGATTCTTCTCCATAAAAGGAATTTCAGGGATACTCTCCAACTCGACCAGAGTATTATCCTGATATTCATAGTGGATTCATGGCCGAGGCTAGACGTTCAGGACAAAGGTCTAGCCATCAGCATGTTGCATCCGAGCTAGTAACGACTCTGGATTATCATTTAAAATGCACACAAAAAGCGCTGCTGCCGCTTAGGCGTGGCAGAAAAGTTGACAATAAAGGCAAAGCCCCACCACAAAAAAGGCGCTATGTCCAGGTCCGGTTGGGAGGCCGAGGAAAACAAAGAAACTCTCTGCTGGCATCAAAGGCTCATGTTCTTTCCTACATGAGAAAGAAAAATCTAGCAAGAGATCCTTAGCCCCTTACAGGACCTATCCATAAAAGGAATCATCAACTTTACTGCCTCTATCATCATGATATCGGGCATTGATACAGAGGACTGCAATCAGCTCACCCATGAAATTGGACGTCTGATTGAGCTCGGCCATTTACAACGGTTTTACAATCCGAGATCGAGATTGCACAATATGTTGAACTTTGGCCAGCCTCCTCAGGATGAAAGTTGCCGACTAGGACATAAGGACAGGTCGCCAAGAGATGAGGATTCAGATTCGGATGGGCAGAGATTACGGGCCTTCGAAAGTATACAGCTGACCTAAAATCATAAGCCACACAAAAAAATTATGTTTCACCTTTCTAACGTGTACTCAAAATCCTCATGTACATATATGTACTTTAAATACATTGATGTTCAATGTTTATTACAAATTTGCTATTTGCAAATGAGTTGTCCATATATTAAGCAGTGCTTTTTATCGACAAATGGGACTTAAATTCCTATCATCTTAATCGACTTCTTCAACCGGTTGAGCTCAGCAAATTTTTCTCGTCGGCGAGATGATTGCCCAGATCATGGAATATAAAGGTCTCTATCTCGGCTAATGGGGAAGAATATTTCCCAGTCATTCTACACAAATCTCTTATCAGGGCTCTGGTTCGGACAAAAAGTCCTTCCGTATTTGAGGCTCAATTATTAATTCTCTGCCTTATGGTTTTAAAGGAATTCCGAGCAGGACTCGGTATATTGGGGCAGGATTCCCTATCAAATACTTTGCCTCAGCAGGTCTGAGCTATCCGAGCAGGACTTTGCCTCAGCAGGTCTGAGCTATCCGAGCAGGACTCGGTATATTGGGGCAGGATTCCCTATCAAATACTTTGCCTCAGCAGGTCTGAGCTATCCGAGCAGGACTCCGTATATTGGGGCAGGATTTCCTATCAAATACTTTACCTCAACAGGTCTAAGTCAGCCGAGTATGACTCGGTAAATTGAGACAGGATTCCCTATCAAATATTTTACCTCAGCAAGACTGAGTTAGACGAGCAGGTCTCGATGGAAAAAGACCTCAATAGGTCTGAGGCAGATGCCCATTAAGGGTCAAGTTTTGTGAAAAGGATTTCATAATCATCCTAATGGAGGTATGTGGAGGTAAATCATAACAGAGTGCATGGACCTCATAAATTCTCATGCAGGCTTAGAAAAAGAGTGAATATTTTTATAGCCGTCAGCAGTGCTGAAGTTTGAATTAAACAGTGTTTTATAAAAATGCTAAGATCACGTGATGAGCAGTGCCAAATCTGCTCTATTCAAAATCTCTGGTAGAGCTGAAATTAAAAAAAAAAGGACAAGTTACTGCTCAGGCTGGAAATTCTTCAATCAGAAGCAGAAGACAAGTATGTTAAGATCCTTGGCAGAGCTGAGGTCAAAAATTCGTATTATGAAGCTAGCTAATTAGGAGGAATAAAGTTTTTGGCAGAGCTGAAGTCAAAAGCCGAAGTCAAATACTAAATTTTAAACAAGGAAAGTTGAAGAGCGCAAGTGGAAAAAAGTGACGCTTTCGTTCAAAGAATATAACTATTACAACTATTAAGAAGGAAAATTCTATTCTAATCTTCGTTAGCTGACAAGTCTCTGAGATCAGTTCCATTCTTGAACAGCTCTAATTGGGTCTCAAAGATTTGCTCAGATTCAGGATTATGAAGTTCGGCAATTTGAGGATGTTCCTTGTCCAAGGCAAGGCAGACCTCTGAGCAGCTGTCAATGGCATAAGTCTGCCCAATTACCATCACCGAGCTCTGAAGCTTGAGAATATTATCAACAAAGTAATCTGACCTCCTGAACTCAGCAACTGCTTCCGCCTTTATGTTTTTAGTTTGAAGTGCAAATGGCTGAGCCAGCTCAGCTTTACTCTTCTGCTCATCTTCGACTTGTTTTTTTGCAATTGGATAATTCATGCTCGCAAGTGCCAAGCTCTTTCTGGTAAAAATCCAATTCAGCATGAGTCTTGGTAGACACCAGCTCAATGTTGGCTACCACCTCTTTCAGCTCATCCACTTACGAGTAAGCAGTGGCTAGCTTGATGTCAGACTCTTCCTTTGCTTCACGAATTTTGGAATTCTCTTCAGAAAGGGAAGACACTTCTGATCTCAGACCATCCACCACTGCTTCAAGTTCTGTCAGCCTGGTCTTCGTGGGTTTAGCCTCATCAGCCCATTTCTCATTTGCTCGTTGAAGAACTGTGTTCTTTTCAGCCAGTTGCATTACCATCTTCCGTAGTTCTTCAGACTTCCTGAACATGTTGTACTCTTGGGCTCGATACTGCAATATTCATAACAAGCAATCAAACAAAGCTTTAAGTATATAGCTTTGAAAAACAGAGAAGATTTAACAGGCTTACCATAGCCATGTTAGTCATATACAATTTTCAGGACACGTCCCAGTCCATGTCATTGTAATAGTTGAAGTCTCTGGGCAGAATGGAGAGTTCATTCAATTGCCTTGCCAGTTTCGGATTCGTGGCCGTTTCATCAGAATAATACTCTAAGGTTTTCTTCAAACGCCTTTGCCCATGAGAGCACCCCTCTCCAGTTTGTGGGCTCTTTCCCATATCTTTTTGGAAGGCAGGCTATTCGGCGTGTGAGCCGGCCGATATGGACTTTGATACTTGGGGAGCTTCAGATAAAGCTGGGATTGGATTTGTTTCTGGTAGTGGCAGAGGCAGGGGTACTTCAACCTCTGCCACAGAAGAAGGAGCTTTCATATCCATGGACTGAAGCTGTGTTTCAGCCTGATTTAAAGCAGTGGAAGGATCAACTGCAACATACCAAGATTTAGTAAGTACTGGTTAAAATAAAATAAAGTTGTCTATAACTTTAAAGAAGACGGTAAAGAGTATACTTGGATCGATGTCTATAGGTCGATCTGGAAGACTAGCACCAGATGAAGCCTCATTCCTCCTCCTCTTCTTAGGGACCATCTTCTTCAGTTTGGTCAATGCGTCAGATACCATGATTCCTGCAAGATCAACAACTGATCAAAATACTTGAAAGACATCAACAAAAATCAAAGATACTCAAAAAAGTCTGACACCTACCCTGAACAACTTTTAAGGCTGCAGAACTAAGAATCCGAAAGTGGGAGCCGCATAAGTGATCCAGGTCGGCAGTTATCAAAACCGACCTGTTCACCTTTTTCTAGTCAACGGCCAGTGAAAAATTTAGCAGTTTAGAGGCTTCATCGCAAAACTCTTTGCTTGGCCTCGAATTGTCTGCACTGCCTGACTTGCAGCGCTCACTTTCAGGTAGACCTATTTTCTTGATAACGAAGAATCGGCCTTTCTAGTTTTTGGTAAATGTGGAGATGTTTATGGCATAGTTGATCTTTTTGTTAGGATATCTCCTATTAAAGTAAAACCAACTGTCCTTATGCTTACATACGAACATCCCCCTAAAGACCCTAAGATCAAATTCTCTCCCATAAGCTCTCAGGTATAGCAAGTAGTGAGAACTAATTTCAAACCGTTAGGCATGAGTTGGGGGAGTCTAAGATGGTAAAAATTAAGGATATAATACAACGGTTTTGGAATGGGAAGACTAAAACCTGATTTAAAAAATTCTTCATAAATTGCCGCATACCCTACGGGTGGGTCATAAGCAGATTGATGGGAAAGGGGAAGAACGGGATTGAATACATTCCTATCGACATTGTAAGCTTTACATAAGCGGGAGAGATCAACGGCTTTTAGAGTACACACTGAACCCTGCACCGCTGGTGACGGTGTTCCCCTATCAATGGCAACAGTAGTTACTTCAACCACTAGGGCAGCCGTTGAAGGTCGTCCCCCACGACGCATCCTCAGTAGAGGACGATTGTCCTCTCTGGAGCTTAACCTCTCAGAAAGCGGTGGGTTTTCCCCATCATAGCTCCCAGAGCCCGCGGGATCAGGATTCCCTGATCTATTTTGAGAGTCTGAAGAAGAAGAAGAGACGGTAAAATCCATGGAAATAAAAAGAAGAGCGGAGCTTACACAATTTTTGAAGAGTTGAGAAAGAGGATTCGCCGGAGTTGGGTTGTAAGAAGGCTTGACTGGAAAGGAAGAGCAGAAGAGAAGACAAGAGCAGCACTGATAAGGAAAGTGAAAAGGAAGAAGAAATAATGAGGGTGAGATATACCTTTTATAGACGGGAAACTGAAAAGTTGTAACTTTTCAGGTGAAATTCAAAAAGGGGCGACGGTTCAAGTTTTCTCCCTCTTCGGTTATTGCAATCGTCGAAAAAGTAATTATGAGATACATTGGAACTGATGTCGATATTGAATGAAATGATAATGGCCTAATTTATGAGAATAACGGCCCAATTAATGACGGAAAAATCGCCAACTTATCAGAGCAGATTTATCCGCCCTCGCTAGTCAGCTCGCCACACTAAATCTGGGGGCAAAGTGATAAGCCAAAAATATTCATCTGTTAGCTAACAAACAGTCAATGTCAAATCCATGTTTGGGATGACCAACTCCTGCACCTCTGCTCGGCCATGCTATACTTCATATCAGTAAGATATTGCTTTACCAAAACCAAGGGTTTCACCTCGGTCCCGGGTTCCAGCTTCGGCTTCTGCCTAAAAGAGGCGTACTTTAAAATACTTCAGCCAGATCAGAGCAGGACTCTGGATCTGCCTTTGCACCTCGACAAACCCTTACCAAGGGACATATACAACTCAGCTTTATTGAGTTGTCGAATCACTTGGCGGATATACAGTATAAAGAAGGGGTGCACATCAGATTTTTCACCCTGCACACGTCAAGGTCCCATCAGCAGGCCTACTGGTCCCATCAGCAGATCTACTGGTCCCATCAACAGACCTACTATTTCCATCAGCAGACCTATAATTTCATAACCTCCTCTGCACAAGAAAACGTCCCCTCTGCCATCAGAAGCAGAGAACGGAGGAGAATAATAAAAGCAAGGTAACAGGCACAAGAATGAGGGACTGAATCGAACTTCAGCTAACTGAACTCCATCTCTCTAACTCTCAGTGAGAGATATCTTACAACACGTCTCGGATAACCTTCAAATAGCCTTATTCTCAAAGAGACCTTGGACCAGGTTTATTCTAAACCTTTATTCCAGCATAAAATACCTACAAATACACTCATAACTGACTTGAGCGTCGGAGGGTTTTCCCGGAGCAGCGCCCTGGGCCTCTAACGTTTCTTTTCTATCTCAGGTTCTTTCGATGGATCTAGACAAAAAGTTAACGGCATACCACAAGGATCACCTCTGATCCATCCGGTGAGCATTTTCAGACTCATCATATGTGTTTCTGACACATGAGTATGTTAGTATACACCTGACGTCTCATACTTGCTTATAGACTGTAGCCTCCAAGACAATGAGTAATGTTGTTGTTGTTGTCCTAATATACTTCAAAACGGTTAAAGAATTATGAATAAAAGATGTATACAAGGACGTAGAAGATATACTGATGAGACCAGAATCGCTCACCGGGTGGATCAGAGATGACCCGAGTTGTATGCCGTTATCTCTCCGTCTAAATCCGTCTATAGAACCTGAGAAGGAAGAGAAATGTTAGAGGTCCCAGGACGCTGTCTCGGGAAAACCCTCCGACGCTTAAGTCAGTTATGAGTGTTTTGAGTAGGCAATTTATGCTGGAATAAAGGTTCAGATAAAACTTGTAATAAAATCTCACTGAGTATTAGGCTATTTTGAGTGTTGGCCGAGATGGAGTTCATGGAAGAGAGCTCCAGAAGTTTTTCCAAAAGTTCCATCCCCCTCCTCATCTGGAAAGAGGGATATTTATACTCAAGATTGAGGAGGTCTGACCCCCTGCCCGATGATGGGATTACGATGTGTCTGGGATGGCTGTCTTGTCTACTACAGGTGCGCAGCATGATAGGGCAAGTGCCTGTGATTGCAGTTGTGTCAGTGGCTGACTCTAGAATGTGTAGGTCGGCCTGCTATGATGACCTTGTGCTAATCCAATCGATGCTTGACACCTGGAAAGTATTCTGCAGAACTGCCTTAGTGGGTCCCAGATGCCTGTAGATAATATCTTTCTCTGATCTTATCCGAGATACTCTGAGTAATAGTGTTTATGAGAGCAGAGCCGAGATAAGAACTCAGTGTTGATAATAAGCTGAGGCCGAGGCCGAGGTCGAGCTGAATAGGTGTCCTTTGAAAGTTGTGCACTGTTGATTCCTTTACTTGCCGAGGTTGACTGTAAGCAGTAGCTTTGACTAAAGCATTGCCGAACCGAGGTGCAATATGACTTCATTCCTAACCAGTCTTAGTCATGTGGTGCAAGTGCCGACCTGACTCAGGCATGCGGCCGAGCTGACCAAGGGTTAAAGTTGAACTTGCCTTATCTGTATTAATAAACTTGCTTCAGCTAAAGGTATAAGAGGGCCGAGCAGAAATGCCTTCCCGCTGATCTGTAAGAATTGTCTCAGACCTTGATTTGTCGTTGACTGTTTGTTGACTAACTGACGACTTTGTCTTTTCTGAGAAGGTCAGATTTTGGTTCATCATATACCAATTGAACACAATTTCTATGAATGTTAAATTTGTGTTAAATTATTTATAATAATGAATTAAAAATAGAATGATAGAAGAATTTTTAAAGAATATTTCTTATTTGATGCTGGATTTGGTTTTTGTGGTTGGATTATTTTTTACTGTTTATTGCATCAATGCTCCATAATTACTAATACACATAGGTATGTTGAATACATCCGACCTCATACCCTGTCATACGCAGTAGTCTTTAAGGCAATGAGCCAATGTTGTTCTCCTAATATACTTCAAAACGGTTAAAGAATAACGAATAAAAGGCGTATACAAAAACGCAGAAGGCATACCAATTGAACACAAAATCGTATTATTGAAGAAAATCTCGAATATTGAAATAACTACTCAGAAAATGGAAGTGGAGCATCAAACATTAGACGTAAAATTGAAGTTAGAACAAGTAGTTCGGCGGCCAATAATGGTAGAGGAGAACCCAAGTCTTGATCTGCCCAAATCAAATTGGAGAAAAGCATCCTCAAGCTGATATCCTCCTATCACAATCGAAGTTTGAGCATTCACCCCTCCATCAACAAAAGCCAAACACAAAGTTGCTTCTTTCACAAACACCATCGAGTTCAGCCCAAAAAATGTCCAAGAAACATTCTCCTTCTGAAGAACCAACTCTATTGATGGCACCCCTGGTCCAAGCAATGTAGAAGGAAAGCTAACCGGATTGTAACATACCTTAAATGGAGCCACTGCCTTAACTCTTGGGACTTTAGGCAACGAATTAACAAAAGCATTAGTGACGGCATTGTATATCGAACGCTCTAACACAGTGTAAGGCACCACAGTTGAGATTTTTGTCCCCCCTTTGCCCTGTTTGCTGATCTTCAGCAAACGGTCATTAATAGACACTCGTTTGTTGTTCACTTTAATCCCCGTGACACCAATATAGTATTCATTAGCAGGATTATTCCCTGCATAATGATTTCCTGCTTTTCCAAGAGGGTTAGGAACAAGCGGGGTATAAGTAAGTCCTTCTGACAGATCAGCATTTGGAAGGACATTATAGGGGCCGTCGCCAATAATGGCGAATCCAGCTCCGCCGCTGAGACAGAGAGCAAAAGTTCTTGGGATTCTTAACTCATGAGAAAGCTGAGAAGGAATCCCAATAACGTTCTTGCTAAATCCAGCTATCCCTTTAACTCCTTTGGCCAATCCCTTAAGTAAAAATGTAGCTCCACATGTGAATGCGTATCTTGGAAAAGTCACATCCTTTCCTGGATTTGATCCGTCTGTTGTTTGAACCGAGATAATGTCTTGTGCAACCTCACCAATTGTGGCAAGTGAAATTACCGAGTTTTCGGGAAATTCCGAGCAGGTGTCATTGTTGCATCCAGGCCCTGGAGGGCCATTACAGGTACTGCCACAAGCAGTTGCAGTGTCTATAAGTTTGCACAAAGATGAATTGCAATGGACAGGCTTGTAGGTTGAGCTGATATAGCCTTTATCACAATCAACCCAAAGGGTATCTCCACCAAGGTCAAATGTTAGCTTTACAGGGACAGGTGGAGTCCTTTGTTTGATTTCAGTGATGTATTGGTTTGTTGATTGATCTTTGGTTATTTTGAAGAGTAAGGCATGAGGTTTAGTAGGCGTTGCAGCTGAAGAGGATGCAACAAGAACAAGGAAAAGAAGGGATAAAAGAGGTGTAGAAGCCATTGTTTTTGGTAGTGAAAGTGTTGTCTAGTGCTGCGACTGAATTTGCGTTTGGATAGCTTATATTTGTAGTATTAGGGAGTTGGAAGATGGAGCAAATGGTTTGAAGGCGGCTTAAAAATTAACGAGTTATCTATAGATTTTCCCTTGTTTGGTCAAATTATACTGCTGCTGGATGTTTTATTATTAAAAAATGTTGCCGGTGGCTCGCTGTTCGCACGTTCTCTGTGAGAGAATAGTCTCACTTGTCTCCTTTGAGCGGTTTCGTGGCAAACTCCCAAAATATTCCTTATGGAGTCACACTAATGATTTTTATCAATCTATCATGACTTGGGAAAAATAACTTTTTCCTTATGAGTGCTTAATTGTATATTGTGTCTTTGACTATTAGATGATTAATTTTGAGCTCCAGAAAGTTAAATTTAAAAGATTTTAACAATAATAATGAAGACAGGCCTTGGAGCAATTGGTAAGGTTGCTGCTTTGTGACTTTTAGGTCACGAGTTCGAGCCGGTTCGACAGCCTCTTGCACAAAGTGTAGGGTAACGCTGCGTAGGTCACGAGTTCGAGCCGGTTCGAAAGCCTCTTGCACAAAGTGTAGGGTAACTCTGCGTACATCAGATTGTGAATCGATCCCGTCTCTCCTCAGACCCTGAGCAAACGCGGGAGTCTGTTGCACCGAGAACATCTTTTTGTTATCAATAATAATAAGAAAAGAAAGAGTAATCAAAATAGAGAATTGATCTGTATCCCTAAAGTTAATAACTAATATAACGCACTTTCCTTAATTTTATCACCATTGATTTCTATACCCTGATTTATTCACACACTAGTATCAACGAACAAATATGTGTGATTATCAAATTTAGACTTGTAAAAATAAGTTAACTGATAGGGTTAGTAATTAAGACATTTTTGTGGGGCGCGTCACTTAATGTGTTGCCAACGATGTGTAACCTTCATCCACATGTTTCTCTTGACGTTATTTGTCAACTCTGTGGGGAAGCAAGAGAATACGATAGACATATGTTTTTCCACCATTGCATGCAGTTGCCTTATAGTACAGCAACAACTAAATTTCGCTGGGTCTGGAGAGGCAACAATGATTATCCCCTACAACATAACTGCGGAAGACAAAAACACACTGGTAATAATTGCATGCAGTTGTCTTATAGTATATTTGGAAGAGAAGGTGTGCCATTATTTTTAAGAAGAAATTGCACTTGTCACTTGAACGTTGGTCAAATTTTTCAGTTAAATTTAAACGTTCGGAAACCTCATTTGGTAGCCAAACGTGGCCAAACTTGACTCAATTAACACCAGAAACCAGCTGATAACCTGCTGCAACCGGTTTCACTACATTTTACCGCCAAAATGAATTCCCCTCCAAAATCACGTCTTCCCATTCCCTTCCTCATGCTGCAACTGGCTCCCTCTGGTTTTCCTCCATAAATTAGCCCCCTAATTCACAAAATCAAACAATATCCAACAATAATTCAAGATCCTCATTCTTTCCTCTCTCTATATTGTGCATTAAGATGTCTTCTTCATCCTCGGCTGGTAGTCGCTGGAGGAGGGCTGAATTGGGCGTGGAAGGATGCTGCTATTGTGGTATGAAAATGGCTGAGACAACATCCTGGACCAAATCGAATCCTGGACGTAGATTCTTAGTATGTCCACTGAAGAAAGTAAGTTTAAAATCTTCCTGCCAATGTTTGAGAGTTAAAAATTGGAGAAAATTTGACTGGTGTTTTCGTTTACTTGTTAGAATGGAGTTGGAGGATGCGGTTTCTTCCAATGGTTGGATGAACCAATGGGTGAACGCGCGTGTCAAATTATACCAGGGCTGCTACGGAGGTGTGGTAGGTACGAAGATGAGATAAAGAAGTCCAACATGAAGATACGTCATTTGGAGAGGAAAAGCCGGATCATGTTGTGCATTGTGATCCTTAGCTGGGTCATTTTGATCAAAAAGTTATCAATGTAGTAGATGCAT
This sequence comes from Eustoma russellianum, assembly GCA_036186865.1. Classification (NCBI taxonomy): domain Eukaryota; kingdom Viridiplantae; phylum Streptophyta; class Magnoliopsida; order Gentianales; family Gentianaceae; genus Eustoma; species Eustoma russellianum. The sequence continues at coordinate 2,417,080 of AP025046.1, forward strand.
AGTAGTATATGATGTGTTGTAAGTTTCCTATTATAATTAGGTTTAAGTTGTAAATCCTAGATAGATTAGAATTTAATTTCCTAGTCTATCTATAATTCAATTTAACTAGTGTGTATCCTTATTTCTTTTTCAATTATTAATTATTAAAGAACGACAGACGTTACAATGTGGGTTTTTGTTTTCTCAATGATTTGGATTTGAATATTTTTGTAACTTTTTTTTAGTAAAACAAGTTCTAGGAGCTTTTGGACTAAAGCACATACATCATATTTATAAAGCTTTACAAACATAACAAGTTCTTAGGATTAGAGGTTTAGAAGAAGGGTTCAGGCAACAAATTTTTTTTTACTTTTTTTCTTCTGTTTTCAGTTTTCTCATAATTTATTTAAATTTAAAACTATGCACATCCGACGTGGGTGGGCATAATAATTTTTTTTACTTTTCAGGTGTTCTTAAAAATGTATTCAGACTATGCAAATCCCACGTGGGTGGACAAAAAAAAGCGTGGGCATGGCTTGGGAAAAAAGAGCAGGATGCCCGCCTCTGTTAACCTTCTTTTTCGGGATCTTTCGTTCCGAAGGCCTCCGTCGTCCAGTCCTAAAAATCATATATAGAAGATGTAATTTGAAGTCTAACGAACTCCTAGATTGGATTAACATTCTTTTCTCTTTTTTCAGTCTTCTTATATTCAAACCGTGCCAAGAAGAAGGAAAAAAAAACGTCATGCCCTCAACTTAGTGTTCTCACCGTCCATCATCTTCAAGAAACTTCATAGAAGATGTGAATTAAGTTACTCAAGGAACTTTTCAGTAATAGGTTCAGTACTTAATGTCTATAAGGTGTCTGAGCCCTAATTCGTATTGGTATAAGAAGCCGACGACACTACCTAATCATCTACACTGGAGTTGCCAAGATTAAAACTGACAATTTTGAATGTAATTTATCATCTTATTACTAACTTAACTATATCCTAAACCGAATAATCTGTTTTTTTTATTAGAAGAAAGATTTCATAAGCATGCGGATTCAATGATGGATGTATACATGTGGAGAACATTTCTTAGACCATGTGCACACATTATGTAACAGCTTTATAATTTTGAAATTTTTTACTGTCCAGCTTTAAAAGTATGGTAGAACATGTAAATTAAGATGAGTGTAACAGCTTTCTTAGCCAGACATGATGGGAAAAGAAAAATTAATAGAGAGTAAAAGTAATATGTTTTGAGGGGCGATTGTAGCGCCCCACTCCCGAGCTCCATCCTCGGTAACGGTGCACCCGTCGTATCTCACTAAGGAGAATACAAAGCGTCACATCAACCTGGTGCACGTCAGTGCTGACAAAGAAAAGTTTTTTTTTTCTTTTCTTTCTGCGGAAACGATAAATCACAACACTAAGTTTGAATTTAACGAACTTCAAGAGAATAACGCCATTATTACTAGGCTGACCAGGCCTTACAAGTCAAGGTCAAATGTCTAAGTTGAAAAGGTGAAATTGTTTTCAAAATAATACTGGAGAATAAACATCTGTGTCACCCCCATGAGCATCATAAACAGCCCGTCACCATCCTCGCTGCAGACATATCTACGAGTCACTCAGCTCATTCTATGGTATCGGGCCCATCCTCAACGAAGATATAATCATACTCCTTCTCGGCTTCACCTGGAATAGTAGGGGTGAGTGATGGTAATCACCCAGTAGGTGCCTCTCAAAACAATACAAAGCTTACATACCCAAAAAGATATTAGCACATCATCACATAGGACAAGATAGCATGGCTTATACGGAAAAGTAAAGCACTCCCCATAAAATGCACAAGTACGTGATGCATGCTCAAATAACGTGTCACACGCAACTAGAAACATGTCAGACAATGTGCTCCTAGACCTATATGCAATGCATGCTCCCGGGTCCTAAATCCAGCGTCATGGTCTCTAGCCACCACTTGCTGTTTTGGACACCCACGCCCTATAGACGCTGCGTGTTGCAGGACACCCACGCCCTATAGACGCTGCGTATCACAGGACACCTACGCTCTATAGACGCTGCGTATCACATGACACCCACGCCCTATAGACGCTGCGTGTCATCCCGGTACCCACGCCCTATAGACGCTGCGTGTCGCATGACACCCACGTCCTATAGACGCTGCGTACCATCCCGGTACCCACGCCCTATAGATGCTGCGTGTCGCATGACACCCACGCCCTATAGACGCTGCGTACCATCATGCAAATGCACGTGCCATGAATACAAGAGAAAGGGAAAGAAAACAGTTGGATGTCATCCCCTGACGTCGATCGATCGACGTCCAGCTGAGACACATCCAACCCTCACTCAGTTGACGTCGATCGATCGATGTACTTCTGAGGTACATCGAACCCTCACCTTCTGGACGTCGATCGATCGACGTCCATCTGAGGCACATCGATCCCTCAGCTTCTGGACATCGATCGATCGATGTCCCCGTATTTCAGAATTTTCATCCTGAAATTCCTGCAGTCCATTCAACAATACCATTCAACCATTCTCACCCTCCCATGTTTCCTTACCCCGATATACACATCAACAAGGTCACAATAAAATCATGGAGTAAAGCGCAGAGAATAACCACGTTGGGACACATGTATAGGATCATAATCGAATCAAGAATTAAAAGCAACAACATATAAAAATACCATTTTGCCTATGCAAATCTTCATACCGTTTTGAGGGAATAAATAGTATGCACCTACCTCGATCCTAGCGAGAATTGATAGATATACGAGAGACGTTGGTGACCTTGCTAGGGTTGTGAATTTCCTCCTCTTGAATCCTTGGATCAACGATCCTTCTTTTCTCTTTTCTTTTCCTTTTGGCCGAAATTGTGATAGGGAGGGGGAAGGATTAGGGTTAGTCAAAATTTGAGTGAGAGATGGAGAGTTATAAGTGAGGAATTTGGGGAAAAAGATAAGGGTGATTAAGGAGAAAACTTAGGGAGAGTTTGACTAATTAAATAAAAAGGGAATCAGCTATTTAAATATTTTATTACTATTTCACTTTATTTTATTTTTTTTCTTTCCTTTTACACGGTTATAACATCCTACCCCCCTTACAATAAGTTTCGACCCCGAAACTTGCCGTACCTTACTCAAATAGGTGGGGATAGCGGTCGCACATATGCTCTTCTAGTTCCCACGTTGCCTCATTCTCCCGATGGTTGCTCCACTGAACCTTTGCGTAGGGGATGATCCTCCTTCTGAGCTCTTGGTCCTTGCGATCCAAGATTCTTATCGGAACCTCTTCATATGATGCATCAGGTCTAATCTTAAGGGGTTGCGCGTCCAGAACGTGACTAGGGTCAGGAACATACTTCCTCAACTGGGAGACGTGGAACACATTGTGCACCTGAGCCAACATCGGGGGTAGTGCAAATTTGTAAGCTAAATCTCCAACCCTTTCGAGTATCTCATACGGTCCAATATAACGCGGCTTTAACTTCCCTTTAACTCCAAACCGTGTCACACCCTTCATGGGTGACACTTTAAGATAAACCTTTTCTCCTTCCTCGAACTCCAAAGGTCGTCTCTTCGTGTCGGCCCAACTTTTTCTTCTATCCTGAGCCGTCTTAAGACGTTCACGAATTAGTTTCACCTTCTCTTTAGTTTGCTCGATGATCTCGGGGGCCGTCAGCCTACGTTCGCCAACCTCGTCCTAGTGAACAGGTGACCTACACTTTCGTCCATATAAGGCCTCGAATGGTGACATGCCTATGGCACTGTGATGGCTGTTATTGTAGGAGAACTCTATCAACTTAAGCATGCTGTCCCAGTTCCCCTTGAAATCCAATGCGCATGCCCTCAACATATCCTCCAGGGTCTGAATGGTCCTCTCAGATTGACCATCGGTCTGAGGGTGAAAAGCAGTGCTCAGTCGCAACTCAATACCCATTTTCTTTTGACAGGCTGCCCAGAACTGAGATGTAAACTTCGGATCACGATCGGATACTATGCTGACTGGCACTCCATGGAGGCAAATAATGTTGTCAATGTACATAGTTACCAACCTTTCCATAGTAAGTCCGGTAGGGATAGGCAAGAAATGAGCGGACTTAGTCAATCGATCCACGATTACCCATATCACATCATTCCCATTTCTTGTCTTCGGGAGTCCAACCACAAAGTCCATTGTTACATGCTCCCACTTCCATTCGGGTATCTCTACTGGTCGCATCAGTCCACCCGGTCTTTGATGTTCTGCCTTAACTTGCTGGCAAACCAGACACCTTTCCACAAACTCAGCAATGTGCCTCTTCATGCCATTCCACCAATAATATCTCTTCAGATCATTGTACATTTTCGTAGCACCAGGGTGGATAGACAGTTTCGAATTATGTGCTTCCTTCAACAACTCCCTCCTGAGTTCCTCAACATCCGGTACGCACAACCTTCCTTGGTACCACCTACTGCCGTCATCATGAACTTGAAACCCATCTACCTGGCTGGTTAGCACTCTTTCTCGTCTTTCTCTAAGTGCCGCATCGTTCTTCTGTGCTTCCTTAATCTGATCTACCAAGGTTGGAGTGATAATTAGCGCTGCCAGGATATCTGCAGTAGACTCCACAAGATCCAAATCAAATTCTGCCATTTCCTTTTCTAGAGCGGCCTGCCGTGCATGGCTCGATTTCCTACTTAAGGCATCAGCAACTCGATTGGCCTTCCCTGGATGACAGCTGATGGTCAAGTCGTAATATTTCAATAATTCTAACCATCTCCTCTGGCGCATGTTCAGCTCCTTTTGCGTGAACAGATACTTAAGGCTTTTATGGTCAGTGAACACCTCGCACTTCACTCCATACAAATAGTGGCGCCAGATTTTTAGTGCGAATACCACTGCTTCCAGTTCCAGATCATGTGTCGGATAGTTCTGCTCATAGGGCTTTAGCTGTCGCGAAGCATACGCAATGACCTTGCCGTTTTGCATTAACACACATCCTGAAATACGAAAGTTAGCCCACATCTTTAATTGTATACAAAATCAACTTGAAATTATATACATTTACCTAGCCCATTCTTTGAAGCATCGCTATAAATAACAAACCCTTCTGACGCGGAGGGCTGAGCAAGAACAGGAGCTGTGGTCAGTCTCCTTTTTAGCTCGGCGAAACTCTGCTCGCACTCGGCAATCCATTCAAACTTCGACTTTTTCTGCGTCAACCGGCTTAGAGGCACTGTAATCGATGAGAAGCCCTCGACAAACTTCCTATAGTATCCAGCCAGTCCGAGAAAACTTCTTACCTCCGTCACATTAGTGGGTCGGGGCCAGTCGGTGATCGCCTCTACTTTCTTTGGATCCACAGAAATCCCTTCTTCGGAGACCACATGACCCAAAAAGGTTACGCTTTTCAACCAAAACTCACATTTACTGAACTTGGCGTACAATTTGCTTCTCCGAAGGGTCTCTAAAACCTCCCTCAAATGCTCAGCGTGAGTCTCTTCGTCGGGGGAATATATCAGGATATCATCAATGAACACTACGACGAACTTATCCAGCTGTTTCCGAAATACTATGTTCATTAGGTCCATAAAGGCGGCTGGGGCGTTGGTTAGTCCAAAAGGCATAACCAAGAATTCGTAGTGGCCATAACGTGTTCGAAAAGCGGTCTTGGCTGTATCCCCTGATTTGATCCTCAACTGGTGATAACCGGATCGCAAATCGATTTTGGAAAATACTCTAGCCCCCTGGGAGAAATTTCGTTAGTGGTGAAAATTAACGAATAACTGAAAGTTCAAATTATAACTCCAACTTATCATTACCCGTAGCTGATCAAAGATATCTTCGATTCGAGGTAATGGATACTTGTTTTTGATAGTGATCTTGTTGAGCTCCCGGTAGTCTATACATAATCTCATGCTTCCATCCTTCTTCTTCACAAACAGGACTGGAGCACCCCAGGGTGATACACTGGGTCGGATAAACTTACGATCCAGCAGTTTTTGTAACTGCTCCTTCAACTCCTTGAGCTCTGCTGGAGCCATGCGATAGGGCGCCCTGGATATGGGTTCAGCGCCGGGTATGAGATTAATCTCGAACTCTACCTCTCTTTCTGGTGGTAGTCCTGGTAATTCCTCGGGAAAGACATCTGTAAATTCCTTTACTACAGGGATTTAGTCGATCTGCGGAACCTCCTGTTCGGCACCCATTGAGAAGACCAAAAATCCTTCTCTTCCTTTCTTTAGTGCTCGAAACGCCTGAGCCGCAGTCAAATAAAGCTTCTGGGGTGCCTTCTTCAATTTAGGGTTCCCTTGAAAAATAGTTTCCCCCAGTTCGGGTGCCTTCATGCTGACTTGGAGTTGCATGCAATCAATATTTGCATGATACCTTGCCAAGAAGTCCATGCCCAAAATAACGTCGAAGTCGTACATTTGAATCGGTATCAAGGTCGCAGAGAACTGCAGACCATTAATCTTCATTTCACATCCCTTGTAACGGTGATGGGACACGAGTACTTGGACGCCAGCGGCTTGTATACGGTATGGAGTCTCAATCCATTCGGGGAGAACATCCAGATTCTTGGCAAATCTCTTTGCCATAAACGAGTGTCTCACCCCACTATCGAACAGAACATTGGCTGGTACTTTGTTAATTAAAATTACACCTAGCACATCCAAGGTTTAGCACACAACATGCAATAACAGTCAGAATTTTAATCCAACTTGAGACTAAATGCTTAAATAAACATACCCGTGACCACGTCGCCCGACTCCTCGACCTCTACATCCGTCATAGCGTGAATCCGAGCATTGGTCCTACCTCGTCCTCTCTGCTGTGCTTGAGTCTGCAGGTTCACCTGGGCCGGTGCCAAGCATTCCTTTGCTATATGTCCATGCTTCCCGCAATTGTAGCACGACCTCTGATCCTTCCAACAGTGTCCAGATGAAAATGCCCGCACAGTGTACACCGTGGGATAGGTGCCGCAGCCCTTACTGGTTGCGCATCAGTCGGTGCCGGACCCTCAATCATCGGGGTCTGACTCACTGTCCCCTGCTTTCGTTCTGGCCGGAATGGTTGCCCGGACTGAGGGCGCCGAGGCACTTTCAACCATCTCCCTGCTTTGCCCGTCTGCAACTCCTCACGGGGTCTCTTCAGTCTCTCCAGTGCAGCAGCCCTATCCAAGTTTCTCTCCACACGTCTACATACCTCCAGTAAACCCTCAAATGTGGTGGCCTCTGCACAAACAATCGCCTGCTGGATGCGAAAACTCAAACCTGTATGGAACTTTAGCATTTTGACCTCCTCATTATCCATGATGCATGACATGTACTGGCCCAACTCGTGAAATTTCTCAGAGTACTGATCAACTGTTATGGACCCTTGTGTCAGCATCTGGAATTCTGCCATCCTTCTCTGAATAGCACTACCCGGAACATAGTGCTTCTTATACTCCTCCACAAACTGCTCCCACGTCACCGGTGGAGTCAATTTGTGCTTCACCACATTCCACCACCTTTCAGCCTCCCCTTCCAAGAACGGGGTCGTCACCTCCACTTTCAGGTTCGTAGACACCTGTATCAGTCTTATCTGTTCAGTCACATTTTTGAGCCGAATCTCGGCTTCCTCAGGCCGTGTGGTATCCCTGAACATCGGTATTCGGGAATTTTGCATCTCCCGGTAATAGAAACGTAAACCCTGCTGCGGTGGAGGTGGTGGTGGTTGTTGTTGTTGTTGCTGCTGGGTGTGCTGAAGTATCTGGGCGATCTGTGCCTGTTGCTGTGCCATTTGAGTATACTGTTGCGCCATCTGCGTCTGCTGATGGGCTATTAAGGCCGTCAGATTGGCCAGTGTATCCGCAAGATTCTGGGGGATCGCCCCTTGCCCCTGGCGCTCGTCTCCATCCTGTCCACCATTTCTCGATGGTTCACGTCGCGGAGACATTGTCCGTAGACGATTAGAACATGTTAGACAAAACTTGACTTAAGAGTATCGTAAAGAGGTACAGGAGTGGAGGGCAAAACGGGTAACCTATCCCGCCTACTTACTAACGGCACTCGCCACCCGAAACCCCAGTCATAGCTTATGTCTACTTCGTTTTATTTAAGTTAAAAGAAATCATTTGAAAACAGATCATCACTTATCCTAGGGGTGATTAACTAATTTCACGTTCCCGAGGCGTATCTGAAGCCTGGGCTCTGATACCACCTGTAGCGCCCCACTCCCGAGCTCCATCCTCAGTAACGGTGCACCCGCCGTATCTCACTAAGGAGAATACAAAGCGTCACAACAACCTGGTACACGTCAGTGCTGACATAGAAAAGTTTTTTTTTCTTTTCTTTCTGCGAAAACGATAAATCACAACACTAAGTTTGAATTTAACGAACTTCAAGAGAATAATGCCATTATTACTAGGCTGACCAGGCCTTACAAGTCAAGGTCAAATGTCTAAGTTGAAAAGGGTGAAATTGTTTTCAAAATAATACTGGAAAATAAACATCTGTGTCACCCCCATGAGCATCATAAACAGCCCGTTACCATCCTCGCTGCAGACATATCTACGAGTCACTCAGCTCATTCCACGGTATCGGACCCATCCTCAACGAAGATATAATCATACTCCTTCTCGGCTTCACCTGGAATAGTAGGGGTGAGTGATGGTAATCACCCAGTAGGTGCCTCTCAAAACAATACAAAGTTTACATACCCAAAAAGATATTAGCACATCATCGCATAGGACAAGATAGCATGGCTTATACGGAAAAGTAAGCACTCCCCATAAAATGCACAAGTACGTGATGCATGTTCAAATAACGTGTCACACGCAACTAGAAACATGTCATGCAATGTGCTCCTAGACCTATATGCAATGCATGCTCCCGGGTCCTAAATCCAGCGTCATGGTCTCTAGCCACCACTTGCTGTTTTGGACACCCACGCCCTATAGACGCTGCGTGTCGCAGGACACCCACGCCCTATAGACGCTGCGTATCACATGACACCCACGCCCTATAGACGCTGCGTGTCATCCCGGTACCCACGCCCTATAGACGCTGCGTGTCGCATGACACCCATGCCCTATAGACGCTGCGTACCATTCCGGTACCCACGCCCTATAGACGCTGCGTGTCGCATGACACCCACGCCCTATAGACGCTGCGTACCATCATGCAAATGCACGTGCCATGAATGCAAGAGAAAGGGAAAGAAAACAGTTGGATATCATCCCCTGACGTCGATCGATCGACGTCCAACTGAGACACATCGAACCCTCACTCAGTTGACGTCGATCGATCGATGTACTTCTGAGGTACATCGAACCCTCACCTTCTGGACGTCGATCGATCGACGTCCATCTGAGGCACATCGATCCCTCAGCTTCTGGACATCGATCGATGTCTCCATATTTCAGAATTCCCATCCTGAAATTCCTGCAGTCCATTCAACAATACCATTCAACCATTCTCACCCTCCCATGTTTCCTTACCCCAATATACACATCAACAAGGTCACAATAAAATCACGGAGTAAAGCGCAGAGAATAACCACGTTGGGACACATGTATAGGATCATAATCGAATCAAGAATTAAAAGCAACAACACATAAAAATACCATTTTGCCTATGCAAATCTTCATACTGTTTTGAGGAAATAAATAGTATGCACCTACCTCGATCCTAGCGAGAATTGATAGATAAACGAGAGACGTTCGTGACCTTGCTAGGGTTGTGAATTTCCTCCTCTTGAATCCTTGGATCAACGATCCTTCTTTTCTCTTTTCTTTTCCTCTTGGCCGAAATTGTGATAGGGAGAAGGGGGAGAGGAGTGGCTGCCGTTTTTGGAGAAGAGAGGGGGAAGGATTAGGATTAGTCAAAATTTGAGTGAGAGATGGAGAGTTATAAGTGAGGAATTTGGGGAAAAAGATAAGGGTGATTAAGGGGAAAACTTAGGGAGAGTTTGACTAATTAAATAAAAAGGGAATTAGCTATTTAAATATTTTTATTACTATTTCACTTTATTTTATTTTATTTTTCCTTTCCTTTTACACGGTTATAACAGCGATGAAACAACTTTCTTAAAAGGCGATATTGCTTTCAAGCACAAAAAAAAAGACGAAATTTCGCTCCGCAAAAACCGCAACCTAAAACCGTTTCAAACAAACGCCGCCGCCGGTAAACTCACATCGGCGATTCATCGGAATCGCTGATCATGGATACTCCAACCTCTGAACGTACCACGGAAGAGAGAGATCAATATCAACGAAGTGTCAAGAAGTATAAACGTCCTGCAATTGACGACCCGCCGTCACCCACGAACCAACCCATGCAGGAGGGTAGGGCTTGGGCTGATCTTCTTAGAACTCCACCCCACGATGCATCTCTACAGACGGAAGGACCTTACACCAGAGATGGAGAATCGGATGATGAGGATGACATGGAATTAAACATGCCGATACAGAGAGATGATCCAATGACCGAAAATGCATGCAATGGCCAATTCTCTCTGGACATCTCACCGGAAGAATGGAAATCCTTGTGTCGTCCATGGCGTCGTGCATTGATCATTAAACCATTAGGACGACACATTTCGTATAATACACTGTCGCAAAGATTATACACTTTGTGGGCATTACAGGGACGCTTGGAAATTGTTGACCTAGAAGATGGCTACTATATCATACGATTTTACAGTAAAGATGATTATGAACATGTCTTACACAATGGTCCGTGGGTAATTCAAGGGCATTATTTAACCATCACCAAATTTCAGCCAGGCTTCTCGCCATCCCTGGCAACGATAAATAGCACTATGGTATGGGTCCGTATCCCTCGACTACCAGTGGAGTTCTTCAATGAAAATTTCCTGATGCGAGTAGGAGATAAACTTGGAAAGGCCATTAAAATTGATCTACACACAATGAGGGTACTACGAGGAAAATGCGCACGAGTGTGCGTTGAGGTGGATTTGCAAAAACCACTTGTTTCAACAGTGTTTCTCAATGGTCAGGTATTGAAGATTGAATACGAAAGTTTGCATTTGATATGTTTCCACTGTGGAAAATATGGGCACCACACTGATACATGTCCGGCCAAGCAGAATTTAGAAAACCCGGTCACCATTGACCCCGAGCCATCAAGAACAAATCCGCAGCCAGCCGATCCTTTCGGGCCATGGATGATTGCGAAGCATAATATACGCCGCAGACCTAAATTACCACGTACGGTACCTGCATCAACGGGTGAACCCAATGAAGTGAGACCTACCCCTTCCCAGACAATCCCATAGACGACGCGTACAGGCTCGCGATTTGCGCCCATAGCCATAGATACTGATGATACGCACCCCGATGATCCTGCGGATCTCACTGCGGCAGCCCTTCGTGCAATTCCTGATCAAGGTCCCGCTGCTATCTTCACTACCGCAACCCGCACGCAAGTATTGCAATCTCGTTCGCGTAAACAAAGAGGTATACATGTCGGAGAACCCTCAAGGATTCGCCTTTCATCTCGCAATATCAATACTCGACACCACGTTGACGTCCCTGTCATCCGGAGCGAACCCTCAGCTCAGACAGATACAATCCAAAATGCTGTTGCCAACACTACAAGAATACCAAAAATACTACAGCGCCCATTGATGGACATCACCAATGGAAACCTTGTAGAAACGGGAGGCATTACGGTGAATACCCCTTCTTATGAACCCATGATGGGAATGCAAGATGTGTCCTTTTTGGAGGCTGGTGATCAAACTAAGCAGCACCCACCAGATATTATGAGGCAGGAGCACATTCAACAAATGGAAGATCGTATGGAGCCAACTTCTCACATTATGATAGTTGATGATGGTGGGCCTACTGCCCTTGGAGCCGATCATATCCCCATATCACAATAAATTTATGATGAAGATTCTAGCATGGAATTGTCGTGGCGTGGGGTCACCAAGCACTATGCGTGCACTTATGCAAATGGTGAGGGAACATAAACCCTCTTTACTATTTCTCATGGAAACTAGAGTGCCTAGTTCTCGAGCACACTATATAATTCGGCACACATACTTCACTCATGTAGCGGTGGTTGAGGCTCGTGGATTCTCCGGCGGACTCTGGTGTTTTTGGGAATATCCTGCCCTACACATCCGTGTATTAAGTTACACAGCACAGATAATGAACCTAGCAATCCTTGATGGTATAAATATTTCGTGGATTGTCTCTCTTGTATATGCGTCTCCAACACTATGCCTCCGGGAAATATTTTACGACTATGTTGAAGCAATGGCGCCTCATGTACACAGCCCTTGGCTATTAATGGGAGATTTTAATCAAGTAATTCGCCAAGAAGACAAAAGAGGTGGGCGCCTCGTGCAAGGAATTGGTGTTGAACGTATGCTCCGCATGACTACCCACTGTATGTTGCAAGAAATGACGTTCTCAGGTCCACGATTCACTTGGAGTAATGGGCAACTTGGTCGATCACATATCGAACAACGCCTTGACCAAGTTTGGGCGAATTCAAGTTGGCATTCGCAGTTCCCCTCATCCTCGCTGCACCATCTTCCGCGCGTGCAATCGGATCACCACCCACTATTGCTCACTGTCTTGTCTGCTCCAAACTTGCCACCCACGAAAAGTCCATTCAGATTTCAAGAATCTTGGCTGTTGCACAATGCATATCCAAAATTTATGGAAACAGCCTGGCAGGCATACCCAGGGGATATTGGCCGCACTATTTCTGAGTTTACTGTCCGTATGGAAGCTTGGCGGGATACTGTGTTTGGCAATCTCAAGCACCGTAGAAAACGTTGTTTAGCACGATTGGAAGGGTTGCAAAAGGCGTTAAGTAGCAAACCCTCGACATTCCTAACTCGGCTGGAGGGGGAACTACTAACTGAATACGATGATATTGTACACCAAGAGGAAGCCTACTGGCGTCAGAAAAATCAATTACATTGGCTAACAGAAGGTGAACGTAACTCTCGCTACTTTCATACGTTGATGAAGATACGCCAACGATCGAACAAGATAAATGCACTCCGGGATGTGAATGGAGAGTGGATCACCGATGCTACACAAATCAAACATATCATTCAAAACCACTATAAGGCATTATTTTCAAATACTGCCGACCCCACGGAACTTGAAGATATTCGCCTACCACTTTTAGAAGATGCTGATATTCAAAGGTTAAATAGACCCGTTGAGTCCTCTGAGGTGGAAAATGCAATATTCCAGATGGGTGCATATAAAGCTCCTGGCCCAGATGGCCTACCCCCCGTATTCTTCCAACGAAATTGGACGACTGTCGGGCCAACAGTTACATCTTTTGTGTTAGACGCGTTTCAACAAGGATGTTTTCCGGCTGAGTTAAACACTACCATGATTACATTGATTCCCAAACAATCTCCCCCCGAAGATGCTTCACAATTTCGCCCTATTGCACTTACCAATGTGATAGTCAAGTTGATATCGAAGATAATTGCTAATCGCCTCAAGAGTGTTATTGATAAACTAGTCTCCCCGATGCAGGGTGCATTTATTCAAGGACGACAGGCTGCAGATAATATCATCATCGCTCAAGAGATAATGCATACTATGCGTATTAAGAAAGGTCGAACAGGACACATGGCAGTTAAAATCGATCTTGAAAAAGCCTACGACAAGGTGAATTGGAGATTTTTAAGACGCCTACTGCATGCGGCTGGCTTTAGCGACAACATGGTAAATATCATCATGTACACGATCACATCGGCATCTATAAAATTGTTGTGGAATGGAGAATGTCTAGAACCCTTTCAACCTCAACGTGGGATACGTCAAGGTGACCCTTTAGCACCCTACTTGTTTTTATTGTGCATGGAGATTTTGCATAACAAAATAAAAGAGGCTGTTGATTTGCGAGTATGGCGACCTATTAAGACGTCCAGGAGGGGGCCTTGCGTGTCCCATCTTTTTTTCGCTGATGACCTACTACTATTCGGAGAGGCATCCGAACGTCAATGTGCTATTATGGAGAATGTCCTTAAAGAGTTTTGTCTAGTCTCTGGCCAAAGTATAAGCATCCGAAAATCTCATGCCATGGTATCCCGCAATATCGCAGGTGAGTTCACTTCCGCGGTGTTGAACAGAATGGGCATTAGACTCACAACATCCCTTGGCAAATACCTAGGGCTACCACTGTTACATGATCGTGGAGATAGACATACGTACGCTTATATACTTGATAAGATACGCGCGAAGCTTAGCCCCTGGAAGGCGAAGAATCTTTCACTGGCCTCAAGGTATCTTTTAGTGCAAAGTGTTTTATCATTAATACCATTATATATTATGCAAACGGTGAGACTGACAACTAGCCTGCTAAAGACTGCTGAGAAGTTATCCCGACAATTCTTATGGGGCGAATTTGAGGATACGAGAAAACTTCACTGGTGTTCGTGGGATGTTATATGTCTACCGAAGTTAAGCGGTGGGTTGGGTATCAAACGACTAAAGGAGATGAATATAGCAATGATAGCCAAATTGGGTTGGCAACTTCTCACTCGGCCTGACCTTCTCTGGGTGCAAATACTAACGTGTAAGTATGGACAGCTGTTACACGCTCGAGGTTCATCTAGGGACTCTCCTACTTGGCGCTATATTCGGTCCACCATACCGCTGCTGCTGGATGGGTTGACGCGATCGGAGGATGAAGAACATGTAGAGCAAAATGGAGTCGTTCAATGGAAGGGGACGTCATCCGGGAAGTTCACGGTAAATTCTGCCTACAACATGCAACTCCCGGCGGCCCCTCCAACGCAGGCAGGCATATGGCGAGATGTTTGGGCTCTGAGTGGCCCATCCCGACTTAATTTGTTCCTGTGGCAGGTATGCCACAATGGCCTCTCCACTAAGGTTTTTCTTCATAATCGCCATATAGCTGCGACTACCCAATGTGATATCTGTGGCCGCTATCCGGAGGACACACTACATGCACTTCGGGATTGTACGTGGGTAAAAGGAGTTTGGCATACACTCTTGACACAACCTCAGGCGAATAGCTTCTACAATGACCGAAATGCTACTACATGGGTTGCGAACAACTTGGAGAGTCCCGTACAAGTTGATGCCTTAGGTGTCGAGTGGCGCTATATTTTTCGAGAGACAATCCTTCTCATATGGTACTGGCGGAATCAAATAGTTCATGACCATGTCGACCAGAGACCACCTCCTCACTGCATCCGTGGACAAGTATATCATAGGGCACGAATGAAACACACTATTAACATATGTAGCATTAGATGATTGTTGTGTACATATATATGCTCTGATGTCAGACACAGTTGGTGTATTTTGCCCACATTTTTGAGTTGAATAAAAGACCCCCTTCTCCAAAAAAAAAAAAA
>AP025046.1:2432438-2595783 GCA_036186865.1 Eustoma russellianum
AAAAAAAAAAAAAAGGCGATATTGCTTTTTTTTTAGGGAGACAATTGCTTTCCATAATATAGCAAACCCTTTTTTATTTCTTCTAAAAAAATATGATAGAAGATTTCTGCATTTGAGGAGAATTTATAGACATATTGGAATCATTTCTTAAAGAGACATGTCTTTTTTCATGAGTTACAATTTGTGACTGAAACCTCAACTATGTTCTCTTAGTTAAAACAGAAGTTCAGGTTTTTTTTTTTATTAAACTGAAAAACAAAAATTAAATAAAATAAAAAACTTAATAACAAAAATAAAAAAAATTATTTTCATGTCTCTAAAGTCCAAGTCTTGAATATGTAATACTTCTTCTGTCTCAAAATATACATTTGTATTGATTTCCAATAGAGTGCAATTTATACTATATTAGAGAAAATCTAAATCAACTAATATTTTGAGACAAAAGACGTTTCTGGTGCACTACGCTTCTGCGTTTCTGCAGAGTCTGGAGAGGAACCGGATTTGTAATATGCCACAAACCAATATTACAAAACTGCACTAATACTTAACATGATGTATGCCCACGACTAGTAATAAAATTGTGGCACATGTTATAAAAATATATCTAATGATTCAATTTACTTATCGAATAAACGCTTCTCTTAGAATTCTCGATTTAATTAGCAGAGAACAGGATGTGTCCTCAGTTAAGAAATTATTATTAATAAATCAAGAGATACATTGATGCTCTTTCACCAAAACCAACCTTCTTTTTTTGGGAAGGAGACAGAAGAGCGATGGCGGGGGCAGAATTTCAAAATAGGGCATACATAATTGTATATATAACTTTAGATCGATAAAATCTAAAATACTTAGTCCATGGACTGGCTGAGCAATTGTATACACAGCAACATGGCTTTGGTAAGATTCATCTCTCTCTGTCTGAACTTTGAGACATCGTTCTTACACTTTAATTGTTTCAATATCTGACTCAACTCCGACTGTACCTTTAAGTTCAGGGTTCAACAACTGGATTTCATAGCTAGAACTAAGGAGCTGAGGAGAATTGCAAATGCTGAGAATCAGCAGTGTGAGGAATTGACTTTTGGGATGAGAATGCAACACTCCAAAGTGAGAAGAAAGAAGCTCATACCAAACTAGCCACTTTCAACTCACACGTGGATCAGTTGTAAAGAAGAATCTCATACCAAACTAGCCACTTCCAACTCGCACGTGGATCAGTTGCAAGGAAGAATCTCAAATCTAGAGCTGACTTTGAGCCAGGCTCAATCAAAACCAGAGTCTTTGCAGAAGGAGCTGGAGGCCGAGGGGAAGAGCAAGGCGGATCTTGAGCAACAGATGTCGCAACTACATCAGGCACATCAGCAACTGACCACTCATTCGAGCAGCAGTTGGCTAAAACCAGAGCAATTGCAGTAGCCAAGTTCAGGAAGTCTGAACTCTTCCTAGAAAACATAATCGTTCTGCAAAGCTTCCTCTGGGATATGAGACAGACGAATGCAGTCGACGTCTGCACAGAGGTGGATCCACATTTGAATAGAAAAGACCTAAGGATAAGTGACTTGTACAACTCTCTGTAGAGGCAGAGTTTGATGAGCTGCTCTAACAATTCTAGGACGGGGCTTACCTGAGAGAAGTAGATGAGTAGACTAGGCAGCCTTTGTCTATAGCTCCTTAGGTCATTATATTCATTGCACCTTTCAATTCCAAACATTTTAACGAACAAAATACCAACAAAATGAAAGTTTTCACAAGACTTTTTGAGTTCTGCTTTGTGTTCTGTTTTGTTGTCTTTTAACTCTGATAATTGCTAACCAGAATATCATAAAAACTTCTGACTTTCACCAGCCTAGTCACATCGGACAATTGAAGCTTAGCTGACCCAAGTAATCATAATAATAAGATGCGAAAACCATCAGGAAATTCTCCCATGTGTTTTAACCTCATACTTCTTAAATCTGAGGCGAGTTAAACGCAGACGGCAATTGATTATAAAAGTACTATGACTTTTCCCGATTACAATCACCTCGGGGCACTTAGAATAATGATGAAGCTGAGTAATAAGCCATTTTGGCCCAAACTTGTGATCAACTCCAAATTCCATGTGTACTCACCTCGACCTCCAAGGTTAATAAAGCACACAAATCCACTAATTTTTCACACAAGACATCCACCTTGGGCCCTCTAAAGCTAAGCCGTATACATGTATAGCTCCTTGAAATATAGCCTAATGAATAATTGAACTAGGTTTCAAGTCCAAAAAACTTGTTCCATATTAACATCAGAAATTTTTATTGCCTGGTCCAGCCCCCTGAACTTAGCCTAAAATAAGTTATATTAGTTCTCAAGGTTCGAGTTCAAAAATATCTTGCCGATAACTATTGTCTGAGTTACAAACACTTTGAGTCCTTTTGTTAGGAAGATAATAACTACTCGGACTCGCTGAGATCAAACATGCATGGCAAACCTATACCGTCTTGATCCCCTTGTTGGAGCGTCCAGACCTGCTGAGTGTTGGAGTGCGCAAAACATGTTGTATCTTAATCCCCGTGCCACCATTGAGGCATGCGCAAAACCTGTTACGACTTAATCTCCTTGATGTGGTTGCTCAGACTTGCTGAGGCCAAGAGGGAAACCTTCCCGTGCACACTTTTAAGAAGTTGCAACGACTCAGACCAGCCAAGACTGCATAGTTGAGGTCTTGCCTCGAGTATCTTACAATGTGTCTAAGCTATTTCTATATTAAAATATTATATAAAACAATTACGAAGTGTACTTAATTTTCTCGAAAGCAAAATTTACAAGTATTATAAATGAAATAGTTTCAGGTTTGATGCATGCCAACTTCGTGGCAGTGTCCTACCAGCTAGAGTTTATAACTTGTAGGCTCTACAAAGAGAAGCGCTGATGACGCGATACAACTCTTCCCATATTGGGTCAAGACTAGCTGAGGGGCTGACATGACTTGCAGCATTCTTTCAAAGAACGAGGTCTCCAACTTTGAAAAATTTGTGATATGCTCTTGAATCATAGTATTGAAGGATCAAGTTTTTGTACTATGCCATTTGAATATGAGTTCGCTCTCTTTTTTCTTCGAGGCTGTCGATATTTAAGAGTAGACTTAAATTATTATTCTTATCAGAATAATTTTCTAATTTGGCTGTCGTGGAGCCAATCTCAGCTAGAATGACGGGTTTGGACGCTGGGCATCTCGTCTACCCATCCAATCTCAGCTGGAATGACCGCTTCATCAGTACGAGAGATGATCCAAATAATGAAAACAACCGTCCAATTCTCATGAAGACGCAGTTTGTTGCAAGAACTAACATTCTTAAGAACCTCCACAAGTTGAACAACGTTAGAGGTCCCTGAGCTATTGCTCTGGAGAAAACCCTCTGATGCTCAAGTCTGTTATGAGTTTAATCAAGTTGATTTGCTAGAATTTTAGAGGAACATGTCTCATGTTTTTGTTTTGGCTGGAATATTTTTGGAATATTTGCTCATTTGAGTGGACTTGGTCTTCTGTCGGCCGCTTTGGCTCTTTTGTATGGTTCGGACAACTAATACATGGTGAGGAGCTTTGGAGGAGTAACACGTGTCCTGTCTTGCTAGCGCCTTGCTTCTGTACAGTCGCCACGTGTCGTGAGCTACTTGTGCATGATGGCCATGTGTAAAGGCAAACAGCATAGCTACTTGTGGTACAGTCCACTTGTGTGATGAGCTGAACTGGAAGGCAAGACATACTAAATCTTCGCTTGGTTTGACTGGTCTAGTCGAGTCCGGATACCTTATGTTGAGACCATTGGAGCTGAACCGAGCTAATAGATGACCGGGTTGACCATATGGCATTAACATAAGCGCTTTTCATGACAAGACCAACTCATGTTGCTCCGCAGCCTTCTGGGTCGAGTTCATTGCATCCTTCATCATTCTCTTCTTGATGGCCGCTATGGGAAATGATCCTCCATCAGTAAGAACCTATCTTCTTTTTGGTGTGGTAATGTAGGCTTGTGTCTTCTATATTCTCTTGTAAGCTACATAAAGAGTTGAATTTTGGTATCAGAAAAGTACAGTCTCGTTACTAGTTGTTCCCAGACTGACTAGGTGGAAAATATTCTAAGTGAACACATGAATGTGCATCTTTGTTATCATAAATGGCAAAACTATGGCTAGTTCTTACACTCCGTTCATTCTAAAGAATGAAATAAGCGCGTGAAGTTGATAATCAACAACTCAAGACTAGACAATTAACTGAAGACATGGTCAACACCTAACTAGATATGAGGTTGTTTAGTTGAGTGTTATCCATAGTGTGGTTAATATTTATCTTAAGTTAGTTTGTAATTATTTATTGAAATAAGCTCCTACTTTTGGGGAGTGGGTTATAGTGTAGAACGTTGGTTTGTTTGACTCCTATTTTGTAGGACGTCATGGAACGTGCACAGTAGCCATGTTTCGGTTGGTTTTATCGTTTTATGTACATGCAGCATGCATGGGCGAATTTTTATGCGAATAAGAAAAAAGACCAATTCTAGCAACTTTGGTTTTTCCTTCTGTTACTTTTGTTTTGCCTTCGGTCTTCGCCGTGCCTTAGTTTTATTCTCTTGTGATTCTCATTAAACTTTACATTTGGTATCAGAGCCATATACACTTTATCACCTTAGCATTGAATCTACCCACAGTATGAGTGAATTACAGGTTGTTGGTGGAGTTAAGAAATTGAACAACCAGAATTACAACTCGTGGTCAACATGTATGATTTCGTACTTGCAAGGACAAGATTTGTGGGAGGTAGTCAATGGCAGTGAGACCAGATCACCTGATGCAGAAGACGTTGCTGGGGTACGAAAATGGAAGATCAAAGCTGGAAAGGCTTTGTTCGTGTTAAAGACAACAGTTGAGGAGGATGTGTTAGAGCACATTCGAGATTCAAGCACACCGAAAGATGCTTGGGATACACTGACAAAGTTATTCTCCAAAAGAAATGATACTCGGTTACAATTGCTTGAGAGTGAGCTGTTGTCAATTTCACAAGGTGAGCTATCCATCAGTCAGTACTTCCATAAGGTGAAAATGTTGTGTAGAGAGATTTCTGAGCTAGATTCTGAGGCTCCGATTGGAGATACGAGAACAAAGAGAATTATAATTCATGGGCTCAAACCAGAGTACAGAGGGTTTGTAGCTGCCATACAAGGATGGCCTGTTCAACCATCAGTTGTTGAGTTTGAGAATCTACTAGCTGGGCAGGAGGCATTGGCTAAGCAGATGGGTGGCGTGACCTTAAGAAATGATGAGCAAGCCATGTATGTGAGTAAAGGAAGGCGAAGTGCGAAGCCACAATTCGCAGATCAAAGAAAGAAAGAAGATTTCGGACGGGATCATCAAACTGGAGATGTAAAGGGTTTGAAAATTGATGGCAATAAGAGAAGGTTTGGAGGTAAATGCTACAATTGTGGAAAGAAGGGGCATAGAGCTCGTGATTGCTGGTCTAAGAAGAGAGTAGTAGAAAGCAATGTAGCAGCATCTAAGATGAAGAAGAATGGGACATTGAAGCAATGGTGGCCATAGACGAAGAGATGTTGGTGAATGACAAAGAACATGTCCTTATGGTTACATTAAGACACGTTAATTATGAGAAGGATTGGATAGTAGACTCTGGATGTTCAAACCATATGACTGGTGACAAAGGTAAGCTTGAAGATATAGCGGAATACAAAGGTAATCGTGTTGTTGTGACTGCTAACAATAACAAGTTGCCTATTGCACATGTGGGAAAAGCAACCGTGTCGCCACAACAAAGTGTTGAAGTCATCCCACTCCAGACCGTGTACCATGTGCCAGGTATGAAGAAGAATTTGCTTTCAGTTGCTCAATTAACTGCTGCTGGACATCATGTAGTGTTTGGTCCGAATGATGTGAAAGTGTTTCGGAACATTGAGATTAAAGAAGATCCTGTGATGGAAGGAAAGAAAGTGGATTCAGTTTATGTAATGTCAACAGAGACAGTTTATGTTGATAAGACAAGGAAAACTGAGTCAGCAGATCTCTAGCATGCAAGACTGGGCCATGTAAGTTACAACAAACTTGATATTATGATGAAAAGATCTATGTTAAGAGGTCTTCCTAGGCTTGAGGTAAGACAAGATGGTGTGCGTGCCGGATGCCAGTATGGAAAGGCACATCAATTGCCATATGCAGATTCAAAGTACAAGGCCTCAGTTGTACTTGAATTGATCCACTCTGATGTGTTTGGACCAGTAAAGCAACCCTCCATTAGAGGTATGAAATATATGATTACATTCATTGATGATTGCTCCAGGTATGTGTGGGTTTACTTTATGAAGGAAAAATCAGAGGCTATTACAAAGTTCAAAGAATTTAAAGTGGAGGTGGAAGCAAAACATGAAAAGAAGATCATGTGTCTTCGAACGGATAATGGTGGTGAGTTCACCTCAGGAGAATTTTATAGCCTTCTGCGCAAGGAAGGAATTCAACGGCAATTGACATGTGCAAACACACCACAGCAGAATGGGGTTGCGGAGCGCAAGAACAGACATTTGGTCGAGATTTGCAAGAGTATGCTACACGCTATGTCTATGCCTGGGAGATTTTGGGCTGAAGCAATGAGGACTGCAGTTTATGTTACAAACAGGTTACCTCAACAAAAACTTAACTTTATTTCTCCCTATGAAATTTTGATGAATAAGACACCTTCAGTAAACTACTTTCGGGTGTTTGGGAGTATTTGTTATGTGTTTGTACCCCATCATCTAAGGAGTAAAATGGAGAAGAAAGCCATCAAGTGTATTTTTGTAGGATATGATAAATGTCGGAAAGGATGGAGATGCCGTGATCCTCTAACTGGACGGTGCTATGTGTCACGTAATGTTGTGTTTGATGAAGCATTGTCATGGTGGTCTACAAACAAGCAAGCAAAGTATAATCCTTCGGATGAGCCTGAGGAGTCACGGGCTACAAAAGTACATTTTGAAAATGGAGAAGGTGCAGCCGAAAATGGAGAAGGTGCAGCCGAAATTGAGGATCCAAATGGGGCTGTAGGTGAGCAGCCGAATATTCCTTCTAATCCATGGCAAGTTGAAATACCTCAGCAACTGAAAGAAGGTGAACCAAGTTCTGCACCAAGGAGGTCCGAGAGAGTCAAGAAACCAAACCCCAGGTATGCAAATGCTGCTATTGTAGAAGAGATCACAGAGCCAGAGTGCTATGAAGATGCAGCGAAAATTGTTGAGTGGCATAAGGCTATGGAAGACGAAATTTCAGCATTACAACAAAATCAAACTTGGTTGCTTGTGCCTAAGCGAAAAGATGTAAGTCCTATTTCATGTAAATGGGTTTACAAATTAAAGAAAAGAAATGATCGTTCAATTGAAAGGTACAAAGCACGTTTAGTTGCACGTGGGTTTTCTCAGCAGTATGGTTTGGATTATGAAGAAACATTCAGCCCAGTAGCGAAGATAACAACCGTACGAGTGTTGCTAGCAATAGCAGCTAACAAAAGTTGAAGATTATTACAAATGGATGTTAAAAATGCATTTTTGTATGGTGAGTTAGATCATGACATCTATATGACTCAGCCAGCAGGTTTTGAGGACAAAGAAAACCTGGAATATGTGTGCAAGCTAAGGAAAGCGTTATATAGATTAAAGCAAGCTCCAAGAGCCTGGTATGGTAAAATTTCGGAATTTCTTGTCTTCTGTGGATACAAAATGACTAACTCGGATTCAAGTTTATTTGTTAAGAGAGTTGGATTAAAAATGTCTGTTGTGTTGGTGTATGTTGATGATTTAATCATTACGGGAGATGCACATGAAGAAATGCAGCAGATAAAGCAAAACTTGTCTGTACGTTTTTACATGAAGGAGCTTGGTAATCTTAGACACTTTCTTGGATTGCAAGTTGAACAAATGAAGGATGGAATTCTGTTACACCAAGGTAAATATGCTGCTGATTTGCTAAAGAGGTTCGGCATGGTGTCTTGCAAGCCCGTGAACACGGCTTTGGAGCTGAATACTAAGCTAAGTGCATTTGAAGGAGAAGCGATTGAGGATGCTGCTATGTATCGGCGTTTGGTAGGAAGTTTGATTTACTTGACACTAACTAGGCCAGATATTTCATGTGCTGTTGGGGTAGTTAGTAGATTTATGCAAAGTCCAAAGAAGCCACATGTAGAGGCGGCTAAGCGTATACTGCGATACATTAAGGGAACCATTGGTTTTGGTGTGTGGTATGAACGTGAAGCTGAACTTAAGCTAAAAGGGTTTTGTGACGCTGATTACTCTGGTGACTTTGATACTTGAAGGTCAACTTCAGGGTTTGTGTTTATGTTAGGATCCGGCGCAATATCATGGTGTAGCAAACGTCAACCTACTGTGTCTTTATCAACCAGCAGCAGCTGTAGCAGCGCAAGAGTGTGTTTGGCTTGTGCAGTTATTAAGCGAGTTGTGCCAGTATAACAACGAAAGTGTGCAAATGTTTTGTGATAATTTGTCTTCGATTCAACTGGCTGAAACCCCAGTTTTTCATGCAAGAACTAAGCATATTGAAGTGCATTATCATTTCATTAGAGAAAAGGTATTACAAGGAGAAATTGAACTGCAGCATATTAATACTCAAGATCAAGTTGCAGATGTGTTCACAAAAGGCTTTAATGGAAACAAACTTGTGCAGTTTCGTAATCAACTGGGTATGAAAACCTTGGTGCAAATCGGTGGTTGCAGTGAGTTGGTGTTGAGGGGGAGAAGTGAAGACATGGTCAACACCTAACTAGATATGATGTTGTTTAGTTGAGTGTTATCCATAGTGTGGTTAATATTTATCTTAAGTTAGTTTGTAATTATTTATTGAAATAAGCTCCTACTTTTGGGGAGTGGGTTGTAGTGTAGAACGTTGGTTTGTTTGACTCCTATTTTGTAGGACGTCATGGAACGTGCACAGTTGTTGTAACCGTCAGTTACAAAAGAAAAAAAAAGAACTTTAATTAATTAATTAATTAATTAATTAAATCAAATGTTAAAAAAAAGGAAACATTATCCTAATTAACTACCCACTTCCCCCACCCCTTCAAACCGCCCCCACCACCCCCCAAATTTCTCCCATCCCATTCATTAAAAATCCCTAAATTACTCCTCCACCCACAAATAACGTCAACAACATTTAGAAAAAGGAGAGAGAGAGCAATTGTGAGGAGGAAGGATGGACAATTTCGGCTGAGAGAAAAGGAAAAAGAGGGAAAGGGGAAAAGAGAAGAGAGAAGAAAAAGAGAGAAGAAAGGAAGGGATATTGGCCACCCACATCAAATTCCATCTTCTTTTTGATCAGTGAAGTCGTATTCAAGAGGTAGGTTACCCTCCCCTCTGTCGGATTGCTTTGGATTCCCTCGCATTCTGTATTGGGATATTTTGATTATCACTGTATGTTTATTTTTGATATATTTACTACGGATTCTTTTGGTATGTTTTGGTACGAAAATTTCGTGTTTGGCCTTAGATATAGATCACATAGCACGGAAATAGGTTGGAACGGGTTTGGGTTGTCGAAAAACGAGTTCGGAGGCGGCGCGTTTAGCACACGCGTGGCGGCCACGCGCTTCTTTGAGCGGCGCGTACAAGTTACGCGCTGACATATTGATGTCATCGTGTTCATGACGTTATAAGCAGACCAATGGATTTGGTTTGGGGTAAATCAGAGTTAAAACCAAAAAGTTATGGATTTTTGAAGGAAATTAGAATTTAAAAAAATAATAAAAGAAATTAAAAAAAATAGAGGCGTAAAAGGCCACAGCCTGCCTTTGGTATTCTGGCTTGCAATGGTAGGCAGGCCTATTTTCAGCAGGCCAGGAGCAAGGCGGAGCGGACACTGTCTCAACAGGCCAGTGATTGCGGCCCAAAAGCGAAGGAAAATAAATGAAAACAAAAAAGAAGGCGCAGCAGTAACAGGCTGGAAAATGGAGCCGGCCCAAAATGAAACTGATTTTAAAAGAAGAGAGAAGCTAACAGGCCAGCAGTTCTTCTTTTGAGGCTGGGCCGCGCAGAAATAGGGCCAAGAAAAAAAAATGATAACAGGCCTGGTTTGTCTAAATGGAGTAATATAAGGATAAATAATAATATGATATAATTATTATAAAACAAAAAAAACGGAAATCGGAAAGTAAGTAAACCGAAGAGGAAATTAAAGTAAAATAAAATAATCCAAAAAGAAAATAAAATATATAAATAGTTTACAAAAGGAGGCTTCGTGCAGTTGGAAAAGAAAAGATATAATAATAATAACTTAATATTAATGATAATTTACGATTAAGAAAATCTAGAAACCCATTAAATAATTTAAAATAAAAGAAATCAAAATAGTAGGGAAAGATAAAAATATTTAAATAAAACATTTAAGTGTTTGAAAGCCTAGGAAAAATAAAATAAAGTGTAGAAACCTAAAATAAAGTCTAGAAAGATAAAATAACGGTAGAAGATAAAATACAGTAATGAACCCCACGCAACATAGGGTAACTACGCAATATAGGTAATACGCAACATAGAACGGAGCATGCAACATAGGACAAACGGAAGTGTGCAAGTGTGACGCATTCATGGCACGAGCATTGCATTTGGCCTATGAGCTGTGTGGCCTGACGAGGCGTGTGATGGGTGTTGGTAATAATGGTTACCTTCACTCGATAGGACCCGGGACATGCATAACATATCATGGAAAAAGAAGAGCATAGCATGCGATACTAAGTGACTGCGTGTGACACGTTGATAGAAGTGCATGCATCATGATGTTGTGCATTGCATTGTTATTGTTGAGATTATCGTTTATCTTGTTATTAACTGTTTCAGTGCTATGTGTTGGGATACGGATCGGGTCGGGTATGTGTTATTTCATTATTTATGCTTTATTTGCTTTATTATTTATTTGTTTATGCTTCATTGCTTTATTTATCTGTTCCATGCTTTATGTGCTTTATGTGTTACCCGACTCAGTATGTGACAGTCCCTTTTCGGGAGAGACGGGTAACCTACGAGTGACTCCCATCACTCACCCCCCACCACCCCTCCACAGGTGAGCAGGATTACGAGTATATATAATTAACGAGGGTGGGACAGATTACACAAGCTGGGACTAGTGAGCTGGACTCAAGAAGGAATCTTGTTGACCGGGAGCTTGTTACTTGGGATAGTCGGATAGACCTCCATATAGGTTATTATTTTGATTTTAGTATTTCATATTTGACTTAGCTGGTTTCGTCAACCCTTGTACTTGATCTTATTTTGATGGATTTAATTGACTCAAGACGTTTATTTCTTTAATTATCGTTTCCGCGAAAAAAATTTCCACGTCAGTTCTAACGTGTAGAGAAGTTGAACGATGCTTTGTAGTCCTCTTAATAGGCTACGGCGGGTGCACTGTTCCCGAAGTTAGGGCTCGGGAGCGGGGCGCTACAACAGTAGCCGTGTTTCGGTTGGTTTTATCGTTTTATGTACATGCAGCATGCATGGGCGAATTTTTATGCGAATAAGAAAAAAAGACCAATTCTAGCAACTTTGGTTTTTCCTTCTGTTGCTTTTGTTTTGCCTTCTGTCTTCGCCGTGCCTTAGTTTTATTCTCTTGTGATTCTCATTAAACTTTACATTAACCTACAATTTATCAATTGAAATGATATGTTCTAATGCTGAATTTCACGATAAGCAGACAGCGCAGTTGTATGCATTTTTAGCTGGAGTTGCTATTGGCCTTGGAGTCCTCATCACTAGGCAACATTTTTTCTTACTCCTTATCTCAAGTACTAATATTATGACCAGTATCGCCTTAAAAAAAAGAGAAAGGAATGATAATAATGAGATGAATGAAAGATACTTAAGAGCTATGATTATAAAATAAAAGTTAATGGTTATCCTAAACTATAAGATTGGAATAAGATAGGAACTAAACTATTATGGATTTACCTTACAAAGATTTCCCTAAACCTATTTAAAAAAAAACTACTTAAAATATATCTAATTTAATTATATATATCTACCAATAACTAAAATAAAACCTTACCACTTTCTCCCCAAAACAGTCGCTGCTTTTCTCCCCTCCCAAATTCCCCTCAAATGTTTCGGCAGCCTTGGGAAAGCAGCAGCCTTTTCCCTTAATTAACTTAGAGAACTTCCCAAGGGTAAATTAATGGCATCAAATTTGAGCAGAGGCGTTGCCCTATAGATACAAAAGAATCTTCAACGGATTTGTCGCCACTGAGCAAGATAAGAAGAAAAAAAAGGCCAAGCTTTGTCCAATTTCAAACCCGATTTTTCGTATGTATCGTATAATCGAAGTGAGAGGCAAGTACCCTTACTATATTTGCTATGATTTTGTAAAACATATGGTTATATTTTCGATATTAACTTCGGATCATGCATACGTATAATTGTGTGCATAAATGGATATATATAATGTAGTGTGGTAGGAATTTTACAAAGTGAATTGCAAGTGCTGTGTGTGTGACCGTTTCTGTGTGTGTATATAAAGTTGTGAAATTTAGTAAATATATAAAAAGAAGAAGGAAACAATATAGCAAATTGTGCTGCGCATGTGTGCTGACCGTGTGTGTGTTTACATGGGTTAAATGAATTTATTTTTTTAGCCAAAAGAGGCCTCTGGCCGAATAAATTTGGAAAAAAAAAAGCAAAGTAAATTGAATTTGTGCCGTGAATGCATTGAATGGCCACATGCACATTGGATATATTTATGTTACCAGTGTCGTGTGAAATGTGCACAGGGTGTATAAAAGTGGTGAGAGTCTTATAGTTATATATATATGTTGGTATGAAAAAAGGAAAAAAAATAGAAAACTATGAACTAATTATTTTAAGTAAGTCAAATTAACCTTTATTATTGGGTATTGATGTTTATACTACAATTGTTTAGATTCAAGCCTAGAGGAGAAGGGAGTTAATTCGTCAAAAAGGTAGGTGCCTCTTCTCCCTCAAACGAATATGATTCATGCATGCTTGATGGTACACTAATGTGTTTCGTTGTTTTATTTGTTTAAGTTGTAAATTTTGTTTCGTTGTTTTATTTGTTTAAGTTGTAAATTTTGTATATGTTGGAAAGCATGAGATATATTGTTTATGGCTGCTATGTGCGTGTATGTGTGTGAAATTGGTGGTATGATTGAATCGAAAACAAAATACCCTTAACGAATTGGGGAAAAAGGGGGAACTTTTACATTAGGAGCCTTTAAAAAGTTGTGTTTTGGCCTTAGAATAGGTTCCTATAGACTGGAAATAGGAGAAAATGGGGGTTGGGATCGAAAAACGAATCACAGCGCGCGTTGCCACTGGTGGAACAACCATTACATAAATAAATAAATAATTAAATTAAGGCAGAGAACAGGCCGGCCAACGGACCGGGTCGACTGGCCAGCGGGTCGAAACGAAGGCGGCCCATTAACCTCTTAAAAAAATGTATCGGGCCTGGCGGATCAGGCCAGGAAAATATAATTAAATACCAATAAGAATTCAAATAAATTCCAGAAAATATAAAAGGTTAAAATTAAATTATTTTCACTTCATTTCTGAAAATTAGTAAATTTAAGTAATTAAAAATAAATAGTAATAAATAGAATTAAATAAGGGAGAAATAGGAAAAATTAGTAGAACATTTTAGAAAATTAATACAAGCTAAGGGAAAATTAAGGGTGATGATAAATAACAACTTTCTAATATTCGAATAATTTACGAACCTAAATTTGAGTGCCGGAAGATGGTGAGGATGGGCCAGGGGCCTCAGGCGATTATGTTGGTTGCATTCATGGCACGTGCATTGCATGATGGTGGGTCGTGGCGTACGGGTCACGGGCGCTCAGGATGGTGTACGGTGGCGGGGCCAAGTACACTCAGGATGGTGACTGTGGGTGGGTACGACCCACAGCCACTCAGTAGGTCCCGGGATCATGCATTGCATGGCGGAGATATCGGCATTTTGTGTGACATGACTTTGTTGCGTGTGACATGCATAGTAGGACATGCATCACGACGTTGCGTATTTTTATGTGGAGTGCTTTACTTACCGCATTTACTTTATCTTATGCATGTTATCTTATATTTATGTGCTATGCGGTTATCTCATATTTATGTGATATGTGGTTATATCATTTCGGTATGCACGTTTTGTATTGGTTTGAGGCGGGCATCTACTGTGTGATTTCTGTCACTCTCCCCTGCTTCCCAGGTGAGTCGGATGAGGACTACGAGCACATCTTTGTTGAGGACGGGACGGACATAGCTGAGTGAGCTGGTTGATAGTTGCAGCTAGGATACGAGGGGAACTCTGCAACTGATTTTTCGTAGTTGTCTTTTGGGGATTTTAACAGACTTCTTTATTACTTTTATTATCAGAATTTTTATTCATTAATGTAATGACGATTATTGGAGTTTAATTTAAGTTATGATTTACGTTTCTGCGAGAAAAATTTCTGCGTCATTTTTGACAAGTAAGAGATTGATTCGACGCTTTGTATTCTCCTTAGTGAGATACGGCGGGTGCACTGTTCCCGATGTTAGGGCTCGGGGGCAGGGCGCTACAGGTGGTATCAGAGCCGAGGCTTCAGATCTGTCTCGGAAACGCAGGCTTAATTAGATCACTTAGACATAAGTTACGATCTTTTATAAAATTTCGATCTTACCCCTAATAAACAAAGTAGACTTAAGATATGATCTTAGACCTAGGTTATGATCGGGTTATGGGAGGTGTGTGCCGATGGTGAGCTTTCCTTGTCTAACCATCGATTTATCGGCGTTCAACCTTCCAACTTATTATTGACTAATCCGATTTCTTCTCATGAACTTGGATAACAGGAAATGCCTCCATGACGTGAGCCAGCTGGGAATGGTGGCGAGAACCACCAGAATCAGATGATCATCCCCAAGCACTTGAAGATGTCATAGCCACCATGACCAACCTTAGCACAGTAGCACCAGCTGCTGAACTAGCATGGACCTGAGATTCTTCGAAAAGGAGATGCGGAGGAGTGATGGCGCAGCAAAACTGACACCACCGATCACTCGGACTGAAATTCGGGATGAGTTTAAGAAGTACTACGTGTTCGACGGTGCGATCTTTTAGAGCATAGCTCTAGATCCACAGCGGAAGCATAGATTTAGGATATGATATTAGAAAGTAAGTTACGATTCTGCCCTTAAGTCACGATCTTAGAAATAAGTGTCGACTTTTAGTCGTAAGCATTGATTATATATTGGGCATGTTCTTGAAAATAAAACGTGACTTTAGAAATTAAGTGATGATCCTACCCGTAAGTCACGATTGTAGACATAAGCGACGATCTTAATTAAGAGTTGATCTTCAACTTAAGCATTAGTTTAGTCATAAACGATGATTATATACTGCGTATGATTGTAACTAAGAAGTGATCTTAGACATAAGCGATGATTTGAACATAAGCACTGATCTTAGTCGTAAGCTGTGATTATATTCTAACTATTGAACTTAGAAATAAGTAATGATTTTAGACGTAAGGAATGATGACACAAAGTATCGATTCTAGAAATAAGTCATGACATTAGACCTAAGTGATGATCGGATAAGGGATATGCCCACGTATACCTAGGGCACTCCAGACGACTTTGAATTATTTGCCTTGCATAAGTGTTGATTATAACCATTCGTACAATTCCTTAGACCTGACCCCTGCAAACCGATATCATTATGATAAATAAAACAAGACCTCTACATCGACAGTAGTGTCAGAACGCGACTAGGTCTAAGTGGAGATCGTAGATCTTAAGGGATGATTGTAGTAAAATGATAAAGGCTAAGTAATGATTTATAAGCGATATGATCAGTAGAGTTTAACAAAGAATACCGTACAAAGGAGTTTATAGCCATGATTAAGAGGTTGAATTTTAGAATGTCAAATAAGCCAAAGATATTAGTCCTATTAGAGATATTGATTGATAATGATAAGTGAATACTACTAAAATAAGTACAGTGGAATGACGAATTATTACAAATTGGATTAAGTGTTGATCCCTAGAAACACGTAAGTACAGATGTACCGAGTAGGCTTGAATTGTAGCAGAGTAAGTATGAACAAGTTGTTTTTCAGGTGAGATCTAACTAAGTTAAAACCCGCAGATGAGATAACCAAGTAAAGAAGTACGATGGGTCAGTGTGGCGTGTGGAAGCATGGTGAATTAGAACATCTTAAGTCGATTAATATTTTAGTGTGCCATATTAAGATTGACAACTTAAGTTAAAGATCCATAAGAAACGGTACATAGGTGGAATTTCCGCTGACCCTAAAAGGTGACTTAGAAAAATTATACGAAGTATTGGACTATAATTTTTCAAGTAGCCAACTATTTTCATATAAGCACGTACACCAAGATATATTCTACATTTCAAAGGTATTTCAAAGATCTTGCTTCTAAATATTTCGACTAATTTCAATCTTTTATACAGTATATTACTTCACAAGGCTATATCCCTTTCTGAATTTATATATCAACATAATGAAATTTCAACTACTCAGACAACTCCAAAAAAAATAATAAAGAGATATATTTTAAACCAATAATGTTTTCGAAGAATGATGTTTATATATTCCTTATATTTCAAAAAAACTTTCATTAGCTATATTTATTTTGCTAAAATAATTTTATTTATCAACTTTTCGATATTGCAAGCATTTTACACATTAAATGCTTTTGAAGTTATTTGTCTACTTGCGATGAACTTTTTTTTTGTGAAGCAGAAATACTTTCAATGCATATATACATATTCTTTTTTTTTAAAATGAGGTGTACCTTATTCAAATTGTTTGATAAAAAAAACATCACATTTGTTGACTTTTCAATTGTTGTATTTTGTGAAACAAAACATAGCCTTCAACATATATATCTTTCGTTGGAAAGAAAAAGACACCGTGTTCAAATCGTTGTGTGAAAAGAGAAATTTTACGATTGTTGTGTCTCTATTATTTGAAAGTGGTTTTAACCGTAATACTTTTGCGAACAAGTTATATCGTTGTTTTATAAATGGTCAATTGAGACATCGCGTAGTGAAAACAAATATACATAATACCTTGACTATTGTGTTTAGAAAACAAAATTTAGAACGGATATTATTTTACATAGTTACAGCTATATTCTAAATCATAGCTACGTAAACTACTTTTCTTTTAAAGAAAAATATGTCCATATGCATGCTTCGTATACTAGGGTGTTGATGTTATCTCCGAAAAAGTAAGAGCATGATTATTGAACTAGATCGTAGGACTAATAATTGATTTTGAGAATTTTATAGTAAAGGAAAATGATGGATGGCATATTGGAGGACTCGATGGATATTACAGATGGTCATGTAATTAGGAGATGAATCATACATGATGAGTTAAAAAAAATCGAAATTGTAGATTACGTGTATATAAGTGGAACGATACACGTCAAGTGGTATAACTGAAAGTTCATAAGTTGTAATTATAGAGAATTACGTTAAAGGTTATAGTACATCTAAGAACCGATGTTAGAAGGCTGCTAATGGCTGCAGCTACAAGTACGTTATAAATCGACGATTGAGATATGGAACCCCCAGTATGGTGACAATACTCATAAGTTTGATTCTAGAATTATAAGAAAGGTAGGTTATGATCTTATACAAGCGGAGGACAATGGACTTGGAAATCACCTTGTATGCACACAAGGAATGACTTTGATGACTTAGTCCTATGTCATGGAAGTGAATGATGAAGTATCGGAATATGCAACGGATATTTTAATTTGGTCATTATCTAGATAAATGGATTAAGTAGAATTATATTAAGTGGTTGATTACATAACACGCAAGTTTCGAGGACGAAACTTATTGTAAGGGAGGAGGAATATTATGACCTGTATTGCCTTAAAAAAAGAGAAAGGAATGATAATAATGAGATAACGAAAGATACTTACAAGGAAGAGCTATGATTATAAAATAAAAGTTAATGGTTATCCTAAACTATAAGATTGGAATAAGATAGGAACTAAACTATTATGGATTTACCTTACAAAGATTTCCCTAAACCTATTTAAAAAAAAAACTACTTAAAATATATCTAATTTAATTATATATATCTACCAATAACTAAAATAAAACCCTACCACTTTCTCCCCAAAACAGTCGCTGCTTTTCTCCCCTCCCAAATTCCCCTCAAATGTTTCGGCAGCCTTGGGAAAGCAGCAGCCTTTTCCCTTAATTAACTTAGAGAACTTCCCAAGGGTAAATTAATGGCATCAAATTTGAGCAGAGGCGTTGCCCTATAGATACAAAAGAATCTTCAACGGATTTGTCGCCACTGAGCAAGATAAGAAGAAAAAAAAGGCCAAGCTTTGTCCAATTTCAAACCCGATTTTTCGTGTGTATCGTATAATCGAAGTGAGAGGCAAGTACCCTTACTATATTTGCTATGATTTTGTAAAACATATGGTTATATTTTCGATATTAACTTCGGATCATGCATACGTATAATTGCGTGCATAAATGGATATATATAATGTAGTGTGGTAGGAATTTTACAAAGTGAATTGCAAGTGCTGTGTGTGTGACCGTTTCAGTGTGTGTATATAAAGTTGTGAAATTTAGTAAATATATAAAAAGAAGAAGGAAACAATATAGCAAATTGTGCTGCGCATGTGTGCTGACCGTGTGTGTGTTTACATGGGTTAAATGAATTTATTTTTTTAGCCAAAAGAGGCCTCTGGCCGAATAAATTTGAAAAAAAAGCAAAGTAAATTGAATTTGTGCCGTGAATGCATTGAATGGCCACATGCACATTGAATATATTTATGTTACCAGTGTCGTGTGAAATGTGCACAGGGTGTATAAAAGTGGTGAGAGTCTTATAGTTATATATATATATATATGTTGGTATGAAAAAGAGGGAAAAAAAATAGAAAACTATGAACTAATTATTTTAAGTAAGTCAAATTAACCTTTATTATTGGGTATTGATGTTTATACTACAATTGTTTAGATTCAAGCCTAGAGGAGAAGGGAGTTAATTCGTCAAAAAGGTAGGTGCCTCTTCTCCCTCAAACGAATATGATTCATGCATGCTTGATGGTACACTAATGTGTTTCGTTGTTTTATTTGTTTAAGTTGTAAATTTTGTTTCGTTGTTTTATTTGTTTAAGTTGTAAATTTTGTTTCGTTGTTTTATTTGTTTAAGTTGTAAATTTTGTATATGTTGGAAAGCATGAGATATATTTTTTATGGCTGCTATGTGCGTGTATGTGTGTGAAATTGGTGGTATGATTGAATCGAAAACAAAATACCCTTAACGAATTGGGGAAAAAGGGGGAACTTTCACATTAGGAGCCTTTAAAAAGTTGTGTTTTGGCCTTAGAATAGGTTCCTATAGATTTGAAATAGGAGAAAATGGGGGTTGGGATCGAAAAACGAATCACAGCGCGCGTTGCCACTGGTGGAACAACCATTACATAAATAAATAAATAATTAAATTAAGACAGAGAACAGGCCGGCCAACGGACCAGGTCGACTGGCCCAGCGGGTCGGACCGAAGGCGGCCCATTAACCTCTTAAAAAAAATGTATCGGGCCTGGCGGATTAGGCCAGGAAAATATAATTAAATACCAATAAGAATTCAAATAAATTCCAGAAAATATAAAAGGTTAAAATTAAATTATTTTCACTTCATTTTTGAAGTTTGGTAAATTTAAGTAATTAAAAATAAATAGTAATAAATAGAATTAAATAAGGGAGAAATAGAAAAAATTAGTAGAACATTTTAGAAAATTAATACAAGCTAAGGGAAAATTAAGGGTGATGATAAATAACAACTTTCTAATATTCAAAAAATTACGAACCTAAATTTGAGTGCCGGAAGATGGTGAGGATGGGCCAGGGGCCTCAGGCGATTATGTTGGTTGCATTCATGGCACGTGCATTGCATGATGGTGGGTCGTGGCGTACGGGTCACGGGCGCTCAGGATGGTGTACGGTGGCGGGGCCAAGTACACTCAGGATGGTGACTGTGGGTGGGTACGACCCACAGCCACTCAGTAGGTCCCGGGATCATGCATTGCATGGCGGAGATATCGGCATTTTGTGTGACATGACTTTGTTGCGTGTGACATGCATAGTAGGACATGCATCACGACGTTGCGCATTTTTATGTGGAGTGCTTTACTTACCGCATTTACTTTATCTTATGCATGTTATCTTATATTTATGTGCTATGCGGTTATCTCATATTTATATGATATGTGGTTATATCATTTCGGTATGCACGTTTTGTATTGGTTTGAGGCGGGCATCTACTGTGTGATTTCTGTCACTCACCCCTACTTCCCATGTGAGCCGGATGAGGACTACGAGCACATCCTTGTTGAGGACGGGACGGACATAGCTGAGTGGGCTGGTTGATTGTTGCAGCTAGGATACGAGGGGAACTCTGCAGCTGATTTTTCGTAGTTATCTTTTGGGGATTTTCACAGACTTCTTTATTACTTTTATTATCAGAATTTTTATTCATTAATGTAATGACGATTATTGGAGTTTAATTTAAGTTATGATTTACGCTTCCGCGAGAAAAATTTCTACGTCATTTTTGACAAGTAAGAGATTGATTCGACGCTTTGTATTCTCCTTAGTGAGATACGGCGGGTGCACTGTTCCCGATGTTAGGGCTCGGGGGCGGGGCGCTACAACTAATAACTTCAAGTTTATTTCAAATGGATGCTTCATAGAGAACACTATTTTGTAGGCCTGTTTCTGGAGGTTCAATAAACCCTCCAAGATCACTAGGGCCAGCAGTTCTTTTATGGGACTTCAATTTCTTGTGGATATATATTGTCTGCCAGACCTTGGGATCCATTTGTGGTGGCCTATTGTATCGGATCCTACGGCTTAAAGGTTGGTCCCGCAAATAAACCAACCCATCATCATGAAGCACTATTTCTCTTTGATGAGGGAATGGGTTCTCCCCCACCTGTATCAGAGGCCCCTTAGCCAGGTGGGATGTAAATCGAGGGATGTGCTCCACCGGCAGCCCTGCAAAAGGAGAGGACACTCGAGACTCAGCCAGCCCAGAGGCAACCCTTGTAATCTTTCAACAAGGATTGTCTCCACACGGACTCGAACTCGGGACGTCGGAGTTCTAGCCCCAATCACCTTTGTCACTTACCACTGGACAATGCCCCTGGGGCATGAAGCACTATTTCTCAAATATATATGTCATGGTACATCTTTATTAGCTCTTGGGGTTAGACCTATACCTATATTCATGAAAGCAGGATCTTATAAAAATAAAGATCATTATCTTATTATTTTTTATATTTTCCTTTCAATATGCAAACGTTTCTAGTGTTAGAAGGGAATTTACATGTACAAAAGTTGTGGCTCTCATATTGTATTTTGATCCTGAGTATTGATGTTTCCTGTAAAAGAATATTTTAAGATGAATCGAGAGACTAAATAGTGAACTTGTGTAGTACCTTGAGATTGGTGCTGGAGGTTCAGGACTCAATGATGGGTTCTCCAGTTAATATATCATATGAATCGATTCGGTAGAATAAAATGGGTAAGACACGTTATATAAGTCAATAAAACTTAACGATCAAAGCTGATACATCTAAGATGACAGTTCGTGAGTTCCAATCTCTACACACACAGGTTTTCTCTGCTTTTATAGTATCAAATATTCTCGCCACTTTTGGATTATATATGTTATAAATTGATTATAAAACTTACGCTATAATAAAAGAGAGTTACATAATCAATCTTCAATGTCAGCTCCGGGATACATTGGTATGTGTTGAGATCACCTCACCCACAATTTCCTCATCTCCTTCCCCAATGTACAACACTTGGCAACACCCCCCTCCCCCAACACCCTTGTGCAGGTCATCCCTCATCTAGTCTCACCTACCCTGTTGTCACGTGTCGTGCGGTGAGAAAGGAGGTAATGGAATTGTAGGTGAGGTAATCTCAAACCCATTGGTATACGTATGTTATAATCAGCCTTTAGTGTAGTGGTTTGGCCAATAGCATGTGTACATAAATATAAGATCATTAAGACACATACATACATATATGTAGGTAATCCTCATGCCGCCATAGCATAGTCCAATTGGTGGACACTTTGTGTAGGTCATTGCGTGAGATCTCACCTAGTCTAAGAGACTGTTGGGCTCCCAATTTACATCTTCCACACATGCTCTTTGGGACTAAGACAATGAGAGTCTCCGGAGTAAAGGATTTCACCTTTTTCTCCAGGGTCATCCACATCACTTACTCCAAGGTCATACCCATCACTTACGGTATGATGTGATCTTACTGAGACATGATTACGAGGAGGGAAGAATAGTAGATAAAGGACCCAGATGGTCTCCTCTTTCAACAACTAAAAGCCAATCCTTATAGAGAAAGGCAAATAAAAGTCAAAGGAAATGGGAAGAACATGGGTTGAGATCTCCTCACCCCAACTTTACTTATTTCTTTTGAGACCACGCGACACGTGGCACCAAGGGAGGATGGTGACCCTCATCTAGCCTCACCATTCCTCTTGCTGCCACGTGTCGCGCGGTCACGCGTCACCGCACCTCCTTGCGGTGAGGTGTTCCTATCCCAAGAATATGTGGCTATTACTTAAACAACCATATCTTCCTTGGATTTTTATGCAACAATTATGTATGGTAGTGGAGGTTTTGTTTAGTCCACTTCATGAATATAAGTCTGCTTTAACATTCTTGGAGTCTTCATCCACAAAATTAACTTTCACGAATCAAGATTCTTGCATCTTTGAGCGAACCTCCACCGCAAGATTAATTGTAATGAAAAAAGATCAGTGATTTTTTTTTTAAGTATACTAATTTTAGAACATACTAACATATAGTTATTTTTATTTCGACCAAGAGAGTTATTTTTCTATATATATTTTACTTTAAGTCAAATCAAGAGAGCAGTAACATTTTTATATTAAATTTTCTCTACATGGCAAATATTTCATCTTTTGTTCTTTACATTTTTAGGTCTACAGACAAGTCCTTCACGTAAGCTACGCGGAGACCTCATACCGCATTAGAGTCGGACTCCAATCTGTTAAAATACTATTAGAACTACCTAATTATGATTAGATCTACAATAAATCTATCTAGATTGGGGGTTCAGATCCCCTCACCGCAACTCCGTCATCGTACTCGCCACCGCGCGACACGTGACAACATGGTGGGATGGTGAGGCTAGATGAAATAATCCTCATCTACCCTCACCATCCCACCCTGCTGCCACATGTCGTGTACTCATGAATGGGGTGAGAGGAATACCGGTGAGGTGATCCCCTCCGTTAGACTGGAGGAAGAAGGGGTGTAGAGAAGAAGAGAAAGGAATAAAGAGATAGATAGAGGTAGAGTAGAGACCAACGGTGGTTTTGATATTGTTTAACCGAATTTGTTAAATGGTGTAAAAATAAAACAATTTTGAAAAAATTTGTGTACAATATAAAAATTTGATAGTTATGATATAATTTTGACAAAATGTGACTTTAGAATAAAAATGTGATTTCCCCTAAAAATGTTAAATCAATCATTTTATCACTAAAAGCAACGTGTTCTCAGTCATTTGTCCGGCATGACATTGTTCGAGGAATAGACCTCCACTCTATGTAATAGTGCGCTTAGACTGACTTCACGTATTGAACAAATATTCCTATTTATCCCTCCAAAAGGAAGGGGGAAAAGTATCTGTAAATAATCCTAAATATATAGAGAATGATTTGAGCCTAAAAGGGGTGTTTAATCGCCCTAAGAGCATAGTTCAATTGATACTTGAATTGGAATTTGTTCAAAGAGCATAGTCCAGTTCAATTCTAGGACCACACACAGTGTGGGTGTTACTCTGCTACTAGGTTGAAAGCTTGGTTTATGAAAGGACGGTCACTGAGTAAGATCTCACCCAACCTAAAAGACCGTTGCGTTCTTGATTTGCATCCTCCACACATTCTCCTCGAAACTTGAATGGTGAGTGAAGGATTTCACCTTTTCTTGAAAAGGGGTGTTCAGTCTTTTTTCTTCAAGTAAAAAGGGGTATTTAGTTGGGACTCAATATCTACCACAATAATACGATTTTTTGCACCCTATTTTCTTCTTTTTATCCTTTTCGAGACACGATTTTCCGAACTCTGGTCACCAAATCAACAAAGAATTCGCGCCTCTCCCTTCCTAAAAAAAATGGGAGCGGGATTTCATGACCCCATCCCCCCTCCCCCACATAGTCGGTAACAAAGGACCTCGTGCTACGTGGCAGTAGGGATGGTGAAGCTGGACAGAAGTGACCTTCACCCAATTTTATATTTTTCTACTGCCACGTGGCGGACGGTCACAAGGGGATGAAAGAGTGGGCGGTCATAGGATCCAGACCTTAAAAAAATGACCCACTTTGGTTTCTCATACATAGATTAACGAATGTACTCAATATATTAATTTCGAATAGGTTATCCTTACAAATGTAAACATGTTTATTGTATTTGATGGTTGATGAATACTCATAGGGGTAATGGTAAAATGGAAGAAAAAGAAAAATCGAAAATGCTTTTTATTTAGATGAATAGGTAACCTGGGACGAAATATTGCTCTTAAATGGATAACTACTTTTATCCCCCAAAAAAAAGTGGATAATTATTTTGGGACGTGCATGATATATAGCTATAGCGGTGACGTCTTTTTTTTTGGTTGGGTTGGGGATGGGGTGGGGTGGGGGGTGATTGAGATGATTGATATCATACGTGCATAGACACAAACATACGTGCATACTCATATATTTAGATGTACATATGAATACATGAAGATTTATCAATAAAACGTTAAATGATAAAGTAATAAATGGTTAACAGTGTTTCCCATTGTGAGAAACGATCAGACGGTAACTTATGAAAAACACATGATCATGTGAAAATTATTTCGACTAAATGATGTAAGATGACATAAAATGAGGTACAAAAGGAATTTATTTTGCACGTACTTTATTTCATTTATATATTATGTTAAGTTTGATTGATATTGTTTCAAAAAGAAAAGTTTAAATGATGTTATGAACAACACGTATCAGCCGGTGATATATGTGATGAAGGAAAATAGTGTAAAAGGATCCCATCCAGATTTTATCATGATTTTTGAATCACTTAATATCTGAGTGATTATCACAATATTGAATAATGAGAAAACTTTGAGTTAAGGACCACTGAACTTAAAATATTAAAAGAAGATTTAATAATTATTATAACAGTCTTAAGAAAATTTAAAGTTTTGAAAAAAGAGAGTTAATGACTCCTAAAATATAATTTAGAAACTTAATGTTTACACATCACTACTTATTTAACAAATAAGGTCCTAATTAGTATTTCCTTTGTTCCAAAAATATTGTCACGTTTGACCTTTTAACATAGTATAAAATACACTATACTGAAAATCTAACTGTGGTAATATTTTTAGAACATATGGAGTAACAATTTTCTGTACAAAATATAAATATAAATATTTCCTAGCTGATTCTTTTACTCGGAATTTTATTTTAAAAATGATTAAACAATTCTTTTTAAAATTACCATAAATTATTAGTTATAAAATATTTTTATTTTAATTGATAACAATTAAAACAGGATAAATATTACTAATGAAGAAAAAAGCTACAGTAAAACGAACAAATAAGTTCTTTCACTTGATATTTGTTGTTTCCAATTTAGATCTTCATCACTAACTAATATATAAATTTTAGAGATTCTAATGGCTCATATATTTTAATACATCACTGTTTCTTTTTTTATTTTCTTGCTTTTGGTATCATATATTTTGCTTTTGCTTTTGGTATCATTATTTTATATTCCTCTATAAAATATTTAGTCAGTCAATAAATAGTCAACGACAGATCAGGGTCTGAGACAACTCTTGCAGCTCGGCAGGAATGTGCTTCTGCTCGGCTATTTTACGCCTTTAGCTGAGGCAAGTTTGTTAAAACGGCTAAGGTAAATTCATCTTGGTCAGCTCGGCCGCATGCCTGAGTCAGGTTGGCACTTGCTCAACTTGACCAAGACTGATTAAGTATAAAGTCATCTTACAAAGACAACTCTACATATTGCACCTCGGCTCGGCAATGCCTCGGTCAAAGTAACCTCTTATGGTCAACCTCGGCAAATAAAAGAGATTCACAGTGCACTTCTACAAGATGCATATTCAGCTCGGCCTCAACTTCATATCAACACCAAGCTCTAGCCTCGGCCTTACTCACATAAGGTCCGTTGTTCAGAGTATCTCGGATAAGATCAAAGAAGATATTATCTGCTAACATCTGGGACCCACCAAGGCAACTTACAAGAATACTTTCCAGGTGTCAAGCACCGACTGGCTCAGTACAAGGTCATCATGATATGCCGACCTACACATCGTAGGTTCAGCCATCGACACAGATACTGTCTCAGGCTCTTGTCCCATCATACTGCAGCTCTGCAGTGGACTAGACCGCCATCTCAGACACATCACCATCCCATCAATCGGGCAAGGGGTCAGACCACCTCAGTCCTAAGTATAAATACCCCTCTATCCAGACGGAGAAAGGGATCCCAATTTTGGAGAACAACTTCTGGAGCCTTCTCTCAAGAACTCCATCTCGGCCAATACATAAACAGCCATAGACTCATTGAGTTCTTATTACATGTTTCATCTAAACCTTATTCCAGCATAAATTGCCTACTCTAAACACCCATAACTGACTTAAGCGTCGGAGGGTTTTCCCAGGGCAGCGCCCTGGGACCTCTAACGTTTCTCTTCCTTCTCAGGTTCCAGTGACGGATTTAGACGGAAGATTAACGACACACAACTCGGGTCATCTCTGATCCACACGGTGAGCGATTCTGGTCTCATCATTTGGCGCTAGAGGAAGGGCTTCTCTTTTGCCTTCATATTCCTTAAAACAGCTTTTCAAAGTTTTCTTGATATTGATCCTACCCGTCTATCGTGTGAAAGATGGATAAAAAAGATAGAAAAGGGTCCAAGCAACCTATAACATCTAAGAGATGTCAAAGATCTTCTCAACAACAACTGGAACAGTGTTCCCTAGAACCAGCAGAACCTTCAAATTCTGCTGCCTTCACTTATGAGGAGCATATGCGAGCCAAAAATTATGTGGCTCAAAATCCTAGTGTATTTCAGGATGTGGTGAAAGAGATGAAGGGAAAAGCTTCTGCGGCGGGACCCAGCAGGTTCCATCCCAGCAACTCTATTCCACAAGAAGAACTCCTGGAGTACTCTCCAACTCAGCCTCACTATCATCCCAAGCGTCAGGCCGAATTTATGACTGAGGCTATGCGCTCAGGACAAATGTCTAGTCACCAGCACTTAAAACGCGCACAAAAGGCGCTGCTGCCATTCAAACATGGTAGAGAAGTTGACAATAACGACAAAACCCTACAGCAAGAAAGGCGCTCTATCAAGGTTCGGTTAGGAGGCCGAGGAAAAGAAAGGAACTCTCTGTTGGCTTCAAAGGCTCATGTTCTTTCCTACATGAGGAAGAAGGGCCTGGCAAGAGAACCTCAGCCTCTCACAGGACCACTCCACAATAGGAACCATCAATTGTACTGCCTATATCATCATGATATTGGGCATGATACAGAAGACTGTAAGCAACTCGGCCAGGAGATTAGGCGTCTGATTGAGCTCGGTCACTTGCAACAGTTCTACAATCCGAGGTCAAGGCTGCACAACAGGCTCAACTTTGGCAGGCTTCCTCCGGATGAGAGTTGCCGACCTGAGCATCAGCATAGGTCACCAAGAGATGAGGATTCAGATTCGGGCGGACAGAGATTGCAGGTTTCCAAAAGTATACGACTGACATAAAAGTATAGGCCTGCGAAAGCATAACGGTTCATCTTTCTAGCATGTACCCAAAATCTTCATGTACGTAAATGTACTTTAAATACATTGATTTCAATGTTTATTACAAATTTGCTATTTGCAAAAGAGTTGTCCAGATATTAAGCAGGATTTTTCTCGCCAAATGGGATTAGAAGTCCCCATCATATTTTATTCAAGTTTCTTATCCGGCTCAGCCCGGCACCTCCTTCTATTTGGCAGCAAATTGACTGCAAGACCTATTAATGGGGACAGAGGTATTCCCCAGCTCGGCTTAATATTATCTAAGGGCCTATCTTTAATCAAATTTA
Source organism: Eustoma russellianum (assembly GCA_036186865.1). NCBI lineage: Eukaryota > Viridiplantae > Streptophyta > Magnoliopsida > Gentianales > Gentianaceae > Eustoma > Eustoma russellianum. The sequence continues at coordinate 2,460,661 of AP025046.1, forward strand.
TGGTCCAGCTTAGCTCGGCCTTATGATGTCAGAAGATCAGTATATACTCTTGACCGGCCTAGCCCGGCTAACTCATCGTCCAGGCTTTGATAGAATGCCCTCCCATGTTAGGGGTTCGACTATATGTTCTCTGTCTAATAGTTTTAAGAGAACTCCGAATGTGGCAGGTTTCACATCTCGGCAAAAACGTGATAGGTTTCACGTACAAATGCGACATGTTTCGCAAAATGGCCCAGGAGGTCATCTCTGTTCTCTGCCTAACGGTTTTAAGGGAACTCCGAATGTGAAAGGTTTCACATCTTGGCAAAAACGTGACAGGATTCATGTACGAATGCGACAAGTTTCACAAAAATTGCCTAGGAGGTCATCTATGTTCTCTGCCTAATGGTTTGAATGAAACTCCGAATGTGACATGTTTCACATCTCGGCAAAAACATGACAGGATTCACGTACGAATGCGACAGGTTTCGCAAAAATAGCCCAGGAGGTCATCTCTGTTCTCTGCCTAATGGTTTGAAGGGAATTCCGAATATGACAGGTTTCACATCTCGGCAAAAACGTGATAGGATTAACGTACGAATGCGACAGGTTTCGCAAAAATGGCCTAGGAGGTCATCTCTGTTCTCTGTCAAATGGTTTTAAGGGAACTCTAAATGTGACAGGCTTCGCACTTTTGACAAAATGACTCAAGAGGTCACATTAGCTCAAGTGGCCTAAATGGTCTTTTCAGCTCAAAGACTTACGAAGTCAGTTCAAATACTTGGAAGAACCCAAGAAGAATTCAGCAGAGCAGATCTTGGAATCCAGATCGGCCCTACAAAATTGCTGAACAGAAATTATCTCGGCCGCTACAAGGGAAGCCTGGGCCGAAAGACCCTCTCAGCCTAAATATTTTTGGCTATTTTGGATTAAAGACTTAGATTATTACTAAGCATCATTTAGACCGAATCTCGGCTAAAGTAGTGAAAGATTCATTCTTAGACCATTCTTGGCTCAGCTCGGCGGAATAACAGGTTTATTCTATATTTTAAAGCTTTGTAACTTAGCTTATTTTCAGTTAAACTGATTAAGGTTGCTAAGGCCGACATATGATCTCGGCAACAATAAGTTTGGAAAGTAAAGACTTAGCAGAAAAGCTGAGGTTGAAGAGCATAACAAAAGGAAAAAAACAAGTTGCAAAGACAGGAAATTTTTCCATTGATATAGAATTGAAGTACAGATTACAAATTGGGGTCTGCTCAAACAATGATTACAAAGAAGATCCTAAGACTAGTCTTCGTCTTCCCTCAAGTCGGCTCCTTCCAAGAACTGCTGGAACTGAGTGTCAAATTCTTGAGAAGTACTTAAGTTGTGCAGCTCGGCCAGACGAGAATCTTCTTTGTTCAGCTCTGGATAGATTTCTGAGCAGACGTCAATGGCCTCTTTTCGGCCAACCTCCATAGCTGAACTTTGAAGCATAATCATATTTTCTTCGAACAGCTTGGATTTCCTAAAATCAGCAACTGCCTTAACTTCAGCCTCGGCCAATTGTTGACGTTGTTGATCCAGCTGCTCTTCATAAGTGTCGCTCCTCTGCAACAGTTCAGCTTTCTCCTTCTTTAAGGCCTCAATCTCAGTAAGAGATTGGGTGGAGGCCAGTTCCAGTTCGGCCACTTTATGTTCCAACTCATCAACCTTTGAGTTGGAAGTGGCTAACTTCATTTCAGCATCCTCAGCCCTTTGCTGAAAATTGGAGACCTCGGCTTGCAAAGAATTGACTTGCTGAGTCAGCCCGGCTCTTTGTTGGTCAGCCTCTTCAAGCTCTCTGGTTTTGACTTGAAGATCTTCAAAAAATTCTTCTCCTCGGGCCAAGGTCTCTAACTCCTGAGCTCGGACCTGCCAGAAAGCAGAGTTAAAAAAATGACTAAGTGATGAAAGTAAACAAACACTTAGAAAATTTGGCTTCCCAAAGCAATGTTGGAGTGAAGGATGTTCTTCAGGCTCTCCCAAGAAGTTGCTCTGAACTTTTGTTGATCTAAGGGGAGAACCGTCACTTTGTTTAGCTTCCTGGTTGTGGCTGGGTCCACAGCTGAGTCACCCTCTGAAAACCCAATCAGAATTGGGTCATGTATCTCGGCTGGCTGAGGCAGGACTTCCTAAACTGGCCTGGAAGGAGTTGCTTCATATGCAAGCTGAGAAGGGCCTGCATCCTGGCCGCTGGATGGGCCTTTGTCTCGGCGCCTTTTCTTATGACGAAGGCTTGAGCCATCACCAACTTCTGCTGAAAAATCTGGTTCAGTAGAGGCATGAGGTTGGATCTCGGCCTCAGGCTCATCATCCATAATTTCGATCGATAGAGCTATAGAAAGCATAACAGATCAAATCAGAAACAAAGCTCAACACTTCGAAAAATTCAAGGTTGGAAAAAGTTCTAGTTACCTGGTTCGGGCTCTACTTGCACGGGTTCGGCAGTAGCATAAATTGGGGACAAAGCTGGAGCAGAAGTTCCCCCAGCAGATGAAAGAGCAACCACTCTTCTGGCCTTACGGGCTCTCTTTCTGGCCGCCGCCTCAGCTAGTCTGCTAGAATGGGAAGAGTTGCCAGAAGCCATTGAGCCTGCATCAAGGATAAAACAGTTAGCTACTGAAAATAAGAAAAATACTAAAAGAAAAGTGCATCAAGACCGACCTCTGACAATGATCAAATTGTCAGGAGAAATGGGCAGATAGTTTTGACCCACAGCCAAATGGCTCAGGTCGGCTGCCATCAAAATGTCGTAGTCCACCCTTTGCCAGTCAATGACGATTGGGAGACTTCGCAGTTCGGCTGCCTCATCATAGTACTCTGGGCACGGCTTCATGTTGTCTGCTCTGCCAGACTTCCAGATGTTCCCGCTCGGCAGCTCAGCTTTTTTGACATAAAAAAATCTACCTTTCCATCTCTTATTGGAGGTAGAAATATTAACAGCGAAAGGAAATTCGGTGTTAGAGGCTCGCTTGCTGAAATAATACCAGCTATGCGAGGCCCGACAGGCAAAAAGGGCTCTAAAAACAGCGGCGTTATATGGAAATTCAGCTATTATGAGGAAAAGGAGATAACAAAGAATGAGTTTCAGACCATTTGGTTGGATCTGAGGAATTGTAAGACTATAAGCCCGCATAATTCAGGTAAGAGGTTCAGGAATAGGTAGATTAAAGCCCGACTTGAAGTAGTCCTCATAGACTGCTTCATAATCATTTGGAAGATCATAAGCAGTCTGACCAGGCAAAGGTAGGATTGGGCCGAACCGATTCTGGCCAATCTTATGGAATTTGCAGATCCGGTTCAGATCGACCTCAGACAAAGTGCAAAAAGACTCTTGAACCAAGGGAGACGGAAGACCTCTTTCCAAAACCCCAGAAAATAGGGATGGAGCCAGAGGAATTTCAGTTGCCGGAGTAGGAGCAATCCCTGCTTGCTCCAGTGAAGAGTCAACCACGGTGACGGCTCTGCTGGACTGAGCAGTGTCACAAGTGGTCCAGCGCAGATTACTAATAGGACAGTCATCACGAGAGACCGTCCTCACAGACAGAGATGGAGAGTTGGAATGCTCTCCACCACCGGCAGCGTAAGAAGTACCCTCAGAAAGGTTTTGAGAATCATGAGAAGAAACAGACATGATGAAGAAGTAAGAAGGAAGACTTACAGAAAAGTTGATGAAAAGGATGAAGAAGGCTGAAGGTAACTGAGGACGCCGGAGAAGACTGACGGAAGAAGTTTAGAAAATTGTCGGAGAAGGAAGCAGAGAGCAAAAACAGAAAATGGAAGTAATAAAAGGTTCAAGCGGTGGTGGAAGGCTCTATTTATAGGATTTCATCTCGGCAGCCCAAGGGTCACCTCGATGTTATCGTCCTCGATCTCTGTAACCGCCGAATGCGAAGAGGTGTATAACTGACGCCTCGTACTCTGTGCAGACAGTAAATACGCAGAGCAGCCCAATCAGAGGCAGACATGTCACATTCGAAAGGACGACTCATTTAGGGCTCTGAATCAATTAGCCTGCCCTCTCTGGTTAGCTCGGCCAAACTAATCTAGGGGCAAATGATGAGCCAAAAAATATTCAGTCAGTCAACAAACAGTCAACGACAGATCAGGGTCTGAGACAACTCTTGCAGCTCGGCAGGAATGTGCTTCTGCTCGGTTATTTTACACCTTTAGCTGAGGCAAGTTTGTTAAAACGGCTAAGGCAAATTCATCTTGGTCAGCTCGGCCGCATGCCTGAGTCAGGTCGGCACTTGCTCAACTTGACCAAGACTGATCAAGTATAAAGTCATCTTACAAAGACAACTCTACATATTGCACCTCGGCTCGGCAATGCCTCGGTCAAAGTAACTTCTTATGGTCAACCTCGGCAAATAAAAGAGATTCACAGTGCACTTCTACAAGATGAATATTCAGCTCGGCTTCAACTTCATATCAACACCGAGCTCTAGCCTCGGCCTTACTCACATAAGGTCCGTTGTTCAGAGTATCTCGGATAAGATCAAATAAGATACTATCTGCTAACATCTGGGACCCACCAAGGCAACTTACAAGAATACTTTCCAGGTATCAAGCACCGACTGGCTCAATACAAGGTCATCATGATAGGCCGACCTACACATCGTAGGTTCAGCCACTGACACAGATACGGTCTCAGGCTCTTGTCCCATCATACTGCAGCTCTGCAGTGGACTAGACCGCCATCTCAGACACATCACCATCCCATCAATCGGGCAAGGGGCCAGACCTCCTCAGTCCTAAGTATAAATACCCCTCTATCCAGACGGGGAAAGGGATCCCAATTGTGGAGAACAACTTCTGGAGCCTTCTCTCAAGAACTCCATCTCGGCCAATACATAAACAGCCATAGACTCATTGAGTTCTTATTACAGGTTTCATCTAAACCTTATTCCAGCATAAATTGCCTACTCTAAACACCCATAACTGACTTAAGCGTTGGAGGGTTTTCTCGGGACAGCGCCATGAGACCTCTAACGTTTCTATTCCTTCTCAGGTTCCAGTGACGGATTTAAAAGGAAAATTAACGACACACAACTCGGGTCATCTCTGATCCACACGGTGAGCGATTCTGGTCTCATCACTGAACTTTCTAAAATTTCTATATCAATCACAAGAAACACCGACTTAAACTACCTACTTGTTTGTTTGCCTGTAGTATTTTTTCAGCATTAGTAACATTTCCTTATGTCTTGTCAATTAAAATAAAATCATTTCACGTTTAATACTACCCGATAGATTAAAGAAATTCTTACTTATTTTCAAAGTACAATTGTGCAGAAATGAATTATCAAAATAGACGATATATATATATATATATATATATATATATATATATATATATATATATATGTGTGTGTGTATCTATATATATGATGTGAGACGACTGAAGATATGCGATAGTTATTGGTGTTATCTATAGTGATTCTTAGCAGTAAGAGTAACTGATGGTAACGAGATATATATAAGAAAAAGAAAAAAGACAACAAAAGTATTTATTTTTACATTCTTGTCAAATAAGTAGTGATTTATAAATATTAAGTTTCTAAATTATTTTAAATTGGTTTTAAATTCTTTTTTTTTTAAAATTAAAATTTCTTGTGACCCTGATAATAAGTATTGAACTATATGACTATTTGAAAATTTACTGGCCCTTTATTCAGATTTTCTCTTGAATAAACCCAGATTTTCTAATTTCAACCGGCAACGTGAGAAAATTCATCACCATCATCCAGACCTAGTATATTTTAATAACAGTAAAAGTTATCGTTAGAGTCTGGAGAGGGTAAGTAGTAGGCAGACAATACCTCTATCCTAAAGGATAGACAGTCTGTTTCTAGTGAGACTCCCGGCTCTATATGTACATGCAGAAATGACATAATAATAGAGATATGATGTGGTAGTGTGTTGTTAATCAAAATCTGACTAGTAAAAATAACTAATATTTGATGTAGCACAGGCGTACAAGTCTAAATTGTTGTCCTAACCTAGACAAATGACTAAGTTTTTCTACTAATTTGTGGGACCCACTATTCCAACTGGCGCCCATAGAAAACACCGTCCCATCCTTTGTCCCACAACTACACCTGCTCCCTTGCAATTGGGAATCTAAGGGATAAGAAGAAAACACAAAACAAAACTAGTCCGATGTTAAATTGTATTATAAAAAAATTATGAATTTTGATGATATCACTATAAGTATTTAGAGTTTTGTTATAACAGATTTCGAGCTTGACATCTAATCAACACCGAACATCTAAAAAAATTGCTATCCAAATTCAATTTACATAATCTACCAAGTTTTTTAAAACTAAAATGAGCTTTTGTATTAAATAAGCCAGAAAATAGAAACAAATAAAAATAAAAATAAAGAAAGAAAATGACTTGCTATCCATTTCCTATTAAATTACCCAACTGCCCTCTCTGTTGTTCTATATCTACAACCTTTGTCACCTTCCCGTTCTATCTTCCGTCTACTTACGTTTCTTGCTAATTTTAGAGCGAGAGAAATTCGCGTCGTTGCAACTATTTAGAAATATTTGTTAGGATTTGAATATGTTGGGAGTATTTAGCAGTGCAATAGTGTCTCCACCGCCGGAGCTGGTGGCCGCCGGCAGCAGGACACCGTCACCGAAGATCACCGCCGATGCTCTGATCAATCGGTTTTTGAAGAACAATTCCTCCGCTGTGTCCGTACAAGTCGGCGACGATGTCCGGTTGGCTTTCACTCACGGCAATGAATCAGCTTCTCAACCCAGGTAAATTGGACATGATCAAATTATTGAATTTTTTCTTCTGGTAACTGAAGATTCATTAGACAAAAAAGTCGAGATATTAAGGTCGGAAAAGATGAAACTTTATGCGTAAGCTTAATGATCGTAAGGAGAAACTTATTTGGCGATCAACGACTCGGATTGTCCGATGATAAAACCTTTATATATGTTGATAGAACCTTATCTTATGTGATGATGATCGATGATTCTGATTGATTTATTTGATGACGTGATATGTTATACGTAGAAAGAATATCGTGAAGGATGCTGATGAATAATTAAACTTACAGTAATGAGATAGACATAGTATAAAAAAAAATAAAAATTGTTACAATAATATGAACCAACAAAACTACTTATTTTTAGAATCGACTGCGTATATTATATACAAAATATAAAAATAATTACAATGACTATGAACAATCTAATTCTCATCAATATGTCCACTCGTATCGTACAACGATGTACACTTAATCCATTCTCCATGTATGGTTATGGTTATGATTAAGATTAAGGTTAGAATTAGAGTTAGGATTAGTGGTAGGATCAGGGTTTATGGTTGTGGTTAGGGTTAGTCATACAATTAAGGAGACAACACAATTAACGAGACACCACACAAAATATAGCTTTTTCTATGCCAGAGTAGAAGAGAGAGAAACGAATAAGACGTTTGAATAAGGGAGAAACGGGCGAAATTTCTTAAGGATAGCGTCTTAGATGGGGTCGGATCCCCTGACCGCCGCGCCCCGCACCATCCTCGGGACCGCCCGCCACGTGGCAACAGGTGTTTTTTGTTACCGTCCCCACTGGGGGTCAGGAGATCCCAACTGTTAGGTGGGTCGTTTTGCACCTCCAGAATGGTTTTGCCCTAGCATCATTGAGAATGACGCCTTATGGTGTCTCTGAGACGTCATTTTGAATGGCGGCTTAGATTATCTAAGGCGTCATTTACCTAATGTTTGAATTTTTCCGAAACACACTATTTTTCAATTTTTTTATTAAAACTACAAAAATTTTCGAATTATATCGAACTTTATATATGCCTTAAATTCAAAGAAGATGACCATATGGTCTTAGATTCACTTGTTTTTTTTTTTTTTATTTCTATGTTTAAGTTTTTATGTTTTATTTGTCTTAAATGCAACTGCTACTATTATTTTCATCTTTTGCACTGTTTTTCAAATTTGTATTTTTTATTTGAAGAAATTTCGATATTGTTTCAGTTAAATGAAAAGGAAAAAATGAAGAAATATATATGGATTTTGTTCTTCCTGCTTTTTGAAGTGCTATCAGAGGTTTTGTTGAATGTTCATTTCATGACAAGTAAGATTAGTCGTGTTACATGTATGTTGGGCTAGATACACATTAAACTAAAATAAAATAAAAAAACATCCTAGAAATCTTCAAGTTGTAATAAATTAGAAATATCAAATATCATGTCTTTATACTGATGAGCCAACGTATATTAAATCAAAGTAAATAGTAACAGCAAGTGGCGCCTTTATGTAACTAATGTAAACAATCTAGTTATGAACGGAAGGAAAATCTAAATAATAGGAGAAAATAAGGCTTATAGTACTTGTCATCTTTCATTGATGACGCTACAATAATACGTCCTTTCATAATCACGTCACATCATATTTCATATGTCACACCTAATTTCATATATAGGAGTGCACCTGAAATGTATTATCAAAATTTATTATTCCTTTTCACCAGGAAGCTCTATAGAAATGAAACAGTAAAAGCCTTAAAGACTAGAGGTTCGATCTTTTGCATTTAATTCAGATTCTTTCTTGTTTATTTTTGAAGAAAATACAAATATCATATACTCAAAAAAGCACACGATCTAATCGATCACAGCAAATGTCAATGCATCTAGGGGATGCTACCTGTACAGATACTAATGTAGCAAAACAAAAAGAATACAACATTAAACTACCAAGCTAAGATAATACAACGAGATGAATGTATTAAAGGTAGCCGGGCAAAACAATGATGCTTCCCAAAATCAAGGGTCAAATTTGAGAGTTGTCAATATTGATGCGTACTTAATGCGAAGTTATATGAACAAAAAGGTCTCTAAGTTTTCTTTTCATTTTTTAATAAGAAAAAAGGTCTCTAAGTTTCTTCGTTTATTTCTTTTCAAAAGAGCTCCATCTTTTGATCTAACATCACACACGCACGCTTCCAAGTTTACAAATCGAGATGTTCAAAGGACCCGATTTTAGGCGAGTCGTTCTAGTTTGTAGAGGGTATCTTGTTATAGTAGATTTTACACCAATCTTGTAGATTTTTTTGTATAAAAATACACTAGATGTGTGCAGACTAAATTAAGTCAGACTTTGTCTCTTAAATTAGTTATATATCTATCCTTCATTGTTTTACCTGTTACCATGTTTAGGGCTCACAAATATAATTGTACGAATGACAAGCTAATTTACGTGAACGAATCAATTTATATAAATTAATCAATCATTCACATTATATTCCTACATAAACAAAAGTTATCGCTAGGGTCTGGAGAGAGGGAACGGCAAGCAAACAATACATTTATCCCAAGAGATAGAGTGTTTGCTTCTAATGAGACCTCCGACTCTATATACCTACATAAATGACACAGTTTGATTCCAGTGAGGCCTCCGGCTCAATCTACCTACATAAATGACACAATAATAGGGATATGATGTGCTATTGTGTTAGTGAATGAATTCGGGAAATACAATTTACATAAAAGAATGCAATTTAAAAATTAGTCTATACAGTACTGCATTCTTTTAATATCAAGTATTGAATTTTTTATGTTATGACGAATCTGGATAAAAGAAATATTATAAGCCAAACGATGTTTTAAATAATGACTGAGATCAGATTTTCATCTAGGGGACACAATTTAAACATGTGACCTCAATGTTACCATTTTGGGGAACTATCATATGTTAGGTTTAAATGCTTGTTAATTTAGAAAGATTGTCGTATTCCTCAAAAGGATCGAATCATTGTAATTAGAAACCCCGCAGATTACGTATTCTAAATACAGTAAGCTAGCAAGTAGCTACAACTGTCTATAGCTGGGGATCTAAGAACTAGAGATTATGGGATTAATGTAGTGATTTGTCTTCGTATTTTATACTTTTTTATTCATGCATTTGTCGTGTATTACACCATGTCTAAAGAAAAAACATGATACCAAAGTTTATAGGGTTCTTTTCCAAGACGATTGTAGTTATTATTTAAATCGAAGTTTGGTTAAATTGTTTTAAATTAGCTAACTTAATTTATTTTGATGAAGTTGGACTCAATTGATAAGATTGTTGTTTTGTGCTTTGAGTTTACGGGTCAAATACACGGAAATAGCATCTTGCACAAAAGTATAGGGCTAAGTCTGCATACATCAAATTGCGTAGCGACCCGGTCCCTTCTCAGATCCTGCGCAAAAATATTTAAGCCACGTGTCCCAAGGACACAGGATTCCCCTAATTTTGGAATTCGGATGCTATTTTCGGGGATAGGATCCCCTCACCGCAAGGGGGTACGGTGACGCGTGACCGTACGACACGTGGCAGCAAGGGGGGTGGAGAGGCTAGATGCAGGTGACCCTCATCTAGCATCACCACCCTCCTTTGCTGCCACGTGTCGCGTGGTCACAAAAAGGATGAGGAAAATGGGGGTGAGGAGATCTCAATCCCTATTTTCGTACTCAGTCCACTATCTGGGAATCTAGTACCCACTAGATATTGAGAATTTGCCCTGTGCATCCACGGTTTTACAAGAATTGGAATTTCCGTCTGTATTATGCTTGTCTCAAAAGGCATGAATCGAATTTTGAGCTCTTTTCGCTTTAAATTCCGCTCTGAACCAAATGAAACCTCAAGACTTCCATTTTTGGCCAGCTTAAAAACGAATTACTCAGATCACTTTAATCATGTAGTTATATCTGAAAGACAATGTAGCATTCAATTTTATGCTAAAGCGCTGACCAGTTTGAATAAAACTCCAGATCCTTTGCTGCCAAGGATGATATATTTTGCTTGTTTGAGGGAGCACTTAGCAATTTAGGGAGTCTAAAGCAGCAGTATGGCCTAGGCAAGTCCGCAAATGAGGTGGTTCTGATGATTGAAGCGTACAAGGCTCTACGTGACAGAGCTCCATACCCTGCAAGCCATGTCGTTGGCCACCTTGAGGGAAATTTTGCTTTCATAATCTTTGACAAGGCTACCTCCACTTTGTTTGTGGCCACTGTGAGTAATCCCACCCACTTTGTGTCAAGTTGAATACTCCATGGTTAGGTGTCTTTGAACTCTCATTGTTGTTGATGTTGATATATATGGCAGGATCAAATGGCTAAGGTACCACTTTATTGGGGAATCACAGCCGACGGGTGCGTAGCGTTTGCCAATGATGCTGACTTGCTCAAGGGTGCATGTGGCAAATCACTTGCATCTTTCCCTCAAGGTTGGTTAGAATAGCTATGCTTGTCTCAAGACAATATCCCTCACCCACAATTCCCTCACCCCTCTCCCCACCCCACGACACGTAGCAGCAGGGGAGGAAATTGTTATGAGGGGATCCAAACCCGTCTTCTTGGTTACATAATGACAAAGAATCTGTCTTTTGATTGATTACCTTAGTGGCTTGAGTTTTAGGATGCTTCTTTTTCACAGCTTAAACTGATCAAGTTTTCCTTGTACTTGGTCTTTCAGGATGCTTCTTTTCCACAACTTTTGGTGAAATCAGAAGCTATGAGAATCCAAAGAACAAGATCACTGCCGTTCCAGCTAAGGAGGAAGAAATATGGGGAGCAAAATTTATGGTATGTCCATTGTTGTTACCTTACTCAACAAATGTGCTTTTCATTCATATTGTGAATTAGCAGTTGATCGACACAGCTTGACGCAATTTTCATTATGAGTCATCGAGAAACAACCTCTGTGTGTTTCTAACACATGTGTATGGTTGTGTATATTCGACTCCCCATACCTCGCCATAGACGAAAGCCTCTAAAACAATAGGATAATGTTGTTGTTGTGGTGTTATAATTATCCCTAATTATTTTGATACCATTATTCAACTTCACATAGTGGCAGACCCCCAGATAAGTTGATAATAATTTCTCATCAAAGCGAATACTAATTCAAGACTCCAAAATTAAACAGAATTTCGTATCTCAGCTACTAAAATCAATGTTCTATCTATGTGCAACGTGGCTTTGAAGGTTATATTGTCGTTTGCTTTATGCATCTCTTCTGTTCTGAGCAAGACAAACATTGAAAAGAAGAATGGACAGTCTGAGGATTGCCTAATGACATTAGGAAATTAGTTTATGAATTAGATACCGTGACATATTTGTTAAACGTCGTACCTAAGAAAATACTATACATTATAAACATAAACCGAACTCGAGTTATGTTACTAGTTTAAGAGTTTTATCATTAAAACGTAAGTACATCTGCGACTATTTTGTAGCTATTAGTCAAACCAGTCTCTAGGCAGTTTTACATGAAAGAAATGCGAAGTATTTCATTGTATAAAGATAGAAAATTATAACTTATAGTGACTCTGTTGATGGTGTTGCAGGTGGAAGGGCCAGCAGTGTTTGCATCCTCAAAATGAGAGAAATTGGTGTGAGGCAAGAAAGAGTGGGAGGCTTTTCTTTGTTTTTGGAAGTTGTGGTGGGCATTTGAAGTCCAAAAAGTCTGTAAATTATTATTTACGAGTTAGTCTCTTGCCGATGTTAAAGAAAAGGAGCTATGTCCCTTTGGGTTTCTTCTCTTCTTTACTTGTGTTTCGACTTGGAACTTTGCTTCTTTAGGTTTCTTAAGAATAAATTGTCTCATCTCTTGTATAGTTATATTTCTGTGTTTTTCACTTGGCCTAAGCTTGTATCTTCATCTTCTCAATTTCCTACAATTTTGCTCAAATCACAAACATGAAAAAAGTTGGAGAAAATTGCGTCCGTGAAATAGCTCCTCACCTAGCATCAAATTTATAATTTCTTTGTACTACACGATTTTGCCTTCTTTTGTTAAAAAATACCTTTTCTTTCTTACTCGGTAGACTCTATTCTGTACTTTAAAAATCTTATTGGTAAATAAGTCATTTCACCAACACAATCTTAATGATAGATCATGTGTTCTAGGTAGCTAATGAAATGAATATTTCCTTGTCTTTCATTGATTCAATCACAAGTATAAATACAACAATATTCCTAGTATATGCCTCTAATTATGCTCTATCTTATCCTCTATCATAATGATACAATTATGGAGAATATTTGCATATTTGGTATGTTCTATATAAGGTCCAATTAATGATACACAATGAATGACAATATTGAATACAGAATATACTGCAATCAATGCAGTATATTCGGCTGTTACACTCCCGCAGTCGAAACGGGAGGTTCACGAACGTTGAGACTGGCCTTTGGTGAAGATATCGGTGAGTTGATGCCGTGATGGAACATGATAGACGCGAATATGACCTTGAGCAACTTTCTCACGTACAAAATGTATATCCATTTCAATGTGCTTAGTGTGTTGATGTTGAACCGGATTACTTGATAGATAAACAGCACTTACATTGTCACAATAAACAAGAGTTGCCTTTGTAAGAGGGCAACGAAGCTCAAGAAGTAAGTTGCGTAGCCAATAAGATTCAGCAACGACATTTGCCACACCTCGATATTCGGCCTCGGCGTTGGATCGTGATAAAGTGGGTTGACGTTTTGAGGACCAAGAAATAAGATTATCACCAAAGAAGATACAGTAACCAGAAGTAGAACGCCGCGTGTCGGGACAACCGCCCCAATCCGCATCAGTGTAGCAGAGAAGATTAGTATGACTGGATTTTGATAGATGGAGGCCGAAATGCAGGGTACCTTTGAGATAGCGTAATACACGCTTGAGGGCAGTCATATGGACGTCATGAGGGGCATGCATATGAAGGCAGATTTGTTGAACTGCACAGGTGATATCCGGACGTGTAAAAGTGAGATATTGAAGAGCGCCAGCGAGGCTGCGATATAGAGTGGGATTATCATATAAAACGCCATCATTGATGTTGCGTTTGGAGGAGGTGTCGATTGGTGTGGAGATGGGTTTACAATTGGTCATGCCAGCATGTTCAATAATTTCTGTGGCATATTTTTGTTGGTGTAGAAAGATACCATTTGAGCCGCGGGTTACCGCAATACCAAGGAAGTAACTCATTGGGCCGAGATCTTTCATAGCGAACTCGGAGGCAAGAAGATCCATTAGGCGGATGCGGAGTGCATCAGATGAAGTCGTTAGAATAATATCATCAACATAAAGAAGAAGATATACAATGTCAGTGCCATGATGATAGATAAAAAGAGAGTGATCACAACGACTATAGACAAAACCAATAGAAGAGGCATAATCAGCAAACCGTTGGTACCAAGCACGCGGAGCTTGTTTCAAGCCATAAAGAGATTTCTTAAGCAAGCAGACATAGTCAGGATAGTTCGGATCTCGGAAACCCATAGGTTGATGCATGTAGACAGTTTCTTGTATAGTGCCATGTAAGAATGCATTTTTGACATCAAGTTGATGAATGGGCCATGATTGGGACAATGCCAAATGAAGTACAGTGCGAATAGTAGCAGGCTTGACAACGAGACTGAAAGTTTCAGTGCAGTCAATGCCTTGTTGTGAACGTCCATCACCTACAAGACGAGCTTTATGTCGCTCAAAAGAACCATCAGAACGAGTTTTATGACGGAAAATCCACATGGAACGTAAAATGTTAACATTGGGTGGACGGGGTACTAATACCCACGTATTATTTTTAATAAGAGCATCAAATTCATCTAGCATGGCAGCGTGCCAATGTGGATCACGAAGGGCTTCAGTGGGATTCTGGGGAAGAGGTGAGGGAGAGGTCATGAGATTAAGGTTAAGGGGATGCTTAGGCTTGAAAATACCATGCATGCTTCGTGTCGTGATGGTACGAGTTGTGGGGGGGGGGGGAACTGGGTAGGGATCGCCGAAGTGGGAGGGGGCGTGGATGGGGGTGGGGTTGGTGTTGGGGACGAGGGAGGGGCGGCGGTGTTAGGGGGTTGGTGGAGTTGCGGATGATGAATAATGGGGAAGTACGAGTCATCGAGGAAATTGTATTATTGGGAGGGGGTGGGAGAGATTGTAGTATAGGGAAAAGTGTGTTCATAAAAAATGACATGTCGTGAGATGATAATTTTACCCGTAGATATTTCACAACATTTGTACCCCCTGTGATTAGGTGGATAACCCAGAAAAATGCATGGTGTGGAGCGAGCTTGAAGTTTGTGAATAGTAGTGGAGGGTATAAGGGGATAGCAGAGACAGCCAAAGACGCGTAGATGAGCGTAAGAAGGGTCTTTGTGGTAGAGTATTTGAGTGGGTGAGAGATATGATAAGGTTTTGCTGGGTAGAATATTTAGTAGGTATGTGGCCATGAATAGGGCGTGATGCCAAAATGTAGGTGGTAGACCATAGTGGATGAGGAGAGTACGAATTATATTATTGATGGTACGGATGGTACGTTCAGCTTTACCATTTTGGGACGATGTATGTGGGCAAGATAAGCTGAGAGTCATACCATTTTGTTGACAGAAACTGTGGAATTGGGAGTTGGTGTATTCACGGCCGTTGTCACACTACAAACATTTAACAGGGACACCAAATTGAGTATGAATATAATTGTAAAGATTGAGAAAATGAGAGAAGACTTGGGATTTGTGACCCATAGGAAATGTCCATAAGAAATTGGAATAGTCATCAATAAACAATACATAATATTTGTGACCTGTAGAACTCAGAATAGGGAAAGTCCATACATCGCTGTGTAAAATATCAAATGGCATAGTTGTTTTATTGAGAGAATCAGAAAATGGCAATTTCACATGTTTGCCAAGTACACAAGATGAACACTGAGATTGAATACATTGAGAATTGCAACTGATAATATTTTTATTGCATAAAAACTGAAAAATAGGTCGGCCAGGATGGCCTAGTCGGTTATGCCATAAGTCTGCGGACGAAACAGTGAGCGCGGCTGGAGTGGGAGTGGGCGGCGGTTTGGTTATGGGGTAAAGATCACCAACACTATTGCATCTCATGAGTTGGGTGCCCGTATGTCGATCCTTCACAGAGAAACCAGAAGCATCAAATTCAATTGAGACATTATTATCAGTGGTAAAACGACAAACAGAAATAAGGTTTTTGACTAGTTGAGGAGCATGTAGAATATTTGATAAGTGTAGTGGGGGGGAGTGGAGGGGGTAGGCGTGCATGGCCGAAGCCATGAACGGGAATAGAGTGACTACTGCCAACTATAATAGAATTTGAATGCGGCTTATTAAAATAAGACGAGAGTATACCTGAATTGGATGTCATGTAGGATGTGGCGCCGGTGTCCATGTACCAAGTGGGATCTGGAGAGTTGAGTGATAAAGTATGCATGGCTTGGTCAATGTCGGTAGGCAGGTAGGGGGAGGGGAGGTGGGCGGCATGATGTGCTTGGGTAGAACGAGGGCCTAAGAGGCCGGATTGTTGTGGTTGAGAAGGTGTAGGTGATGAGGTGGGATATGGGCAGGGAGGGTTAAACCATGGTGGAGAGGGCCAGCACCAAGGGGAATAGGATTGCCATGGGTTAAAGGATTGTTGGTTCTAGGGTGGACGGTTGGAACGGACACGGCCGCGTCCGCGACCGCGCCCGCGGTGGGGTGAGCCGCGGTAGGTTGGGCGGAGAGAGGGGGGTTGTTAGGCGGACTAGGTTCAGATCGGGGGTTGTGGTTTTGGTTGGTGGTGGTGAGGGCGGTGTCAGCAACTTTAGCAACAGAGGCGGTTTGTTTGGCTTTGCGGGTTTCTTCAAGGATGAGACGGGAGCGGGCTTCATAGAAAGTGGGTAGTGGATTGCTCTGTTATATGATAGTAGCAACACCGTCATAATTCTCGTTCAAATCACTGACTAGTTGAAGGACTAGCCGTTGATCAGAGACCGTAGAGCCAACATTAGATAATTGATCTGCGAGAGATTTTAGTTCTTGACAGTAAAAAGAAATGTTAGAGAAATTATCAAGACGAGTGTTTGAGAATCGGTGCTTAAGATAGATAGCACGTGAGTGTTTGTTATCCTGAAAGATGTTCTGCAAGTTGTCCCAGGCGTTCTTAGCAGTTAAATCAGGAGCAAGAATGGTGTGCAGTAAGTCAGTAGAGATAGTACCATATATCCATTGTAGAACAATGGCATCGAGGCGGCTCCATAGTTCCGTGTCTGGAGAAGCAGTTTTGTCGTGAGACGTAGAAGCATCAGACAAAGGTGAGATGATGTGATCAAGAACTTGATATGCACGACAGTGAATTTTGAATAGTTCAGACCAGGAGGAATATTTGCTTTTCTCCATTTCAAGAGTGATTGGTATGAAAGTTTTGATATTCGTGACAGCAAGTGCAGGGTGAAACTTGGTGTCAGCCATTGTGATTGAGTAAAAGGAGCGAGAGATGGTGGTAGACGGTTAGTGATGGCCGTCGGTGAGGAGATGGCCGCCGGTGAGGAGAGGAGGGAAGAGGGAGTTTTAGGAGGAAGTCTCTGATACCATAATGGAATGAATATTTCCTTGCCTTTCATTGATTCAATCACAAGTATAAATACAACAATATTCCTAGTATATGCCTCTAATTATGCTCTATCTTATCCTCTATCATAATGATACAATTATGGAGAATATTTGCATATTTGGTATGTTCTATATAAAGTACAATTAATGATACACAATGAATGACAATATTGAATACAGAATATACTGTAATCAATGCAGTATTTTCGGCTGTTAGTAGCAATATACCGAAACTTCTCTAAAATAACCATAAAGGTTTCTTGTTAATTTCTGATTCTTTCGGATCTCTAGTCTCTTGGATCTATCCCCTCAACTGGTTCTCATGTTCTATCTTTTTTCTTTCTCCATTTTCCTTTCCTTATGCTTCTGTGACTCTTTTAATAGGATATTGAAGGGTCAATCAACAATCAAGAGGGCATGACGTGGAGATGAGGGGAAAAAAGAGACTTGATTGTAAAAGAATGGTGAAAGAATAGTGGAGGAGGAGGCCAAAGAGTGCGTGAGAGAAAAAAAAGATGGTTAAAATTAATGAGTGACGAGAAGAAAAGCAACACGTTTCAAAATATATAAATGTAACCGATTCGACACTTTTTAGTTAACACCATCTGACTACTCAGAGGTGTAGGTTGCTCAGGGTTCATGTTGGAAAAGTATTTAAAAGTACTTTAAATCTTGTGATCCAATCTTGTATAATGGTATATGATCTATTCATAGGAGATTGGATGAAGTTTGAAGTGTTTTATGGACAGTGGAAAGAAGTGGAAGCGTCACAAACATATGAGACGCTTCATGTGTTGAATAAAGTTTACAAAACATTTCGAACGCCTAGTTTAGGCGCCTAATGTAGGTTGAAACGCCTAAAGTAGGTGTTCGAAGTGTTCCAGAACACTTCGAACGCCTGCATAAGGCGCCTGAAGTGTTCCAGAAAATCTTTCAGAACACTTCGAACGCCTACATGAGGCGCCTGAAGTGTTCCAGAAAATCTTCCAGAACACTTCGAACGCCTACATGAGGCGCCTAAAGTGTCCAGAAAACGTTCATAACACTTCGAGCGCCTATGTTAGACGCCTGAAGTGTTGCGTCTATTTATAAAAGATGCAACTTCTGCACCATATGACATCTCTCTTCAAAATGAACGTTCATGGCTGATCCAAGGGGAATGAGTCTGCAGAAAAAGGGTCTTTTCCAACTGTTTTTCTTAAACTAAAAGCCTATAAATAGTAAGCTTTCATATCTTAAACATATACATGAAAATTTCCTGAAAACTACAAAATTTCTGCAGCACTTTCTTCTTCTATTCTTCCTACTATCAATCTCTTCTGCCATCAAGTTCAAACTCTTTCTAGTAGAGCAAACTAAAGAGAGTAAGCCATTATATCTTGGGAAGCATTTGCTATTGCAATCTATCTTGCTCATCGGTGGAGGCTAAATTGCTTTAAGGACAGAGTTATCCCGAAACTCGTCTCGGCTTTAATTGTCTTTCTTGATTGGTTTTTCCTGTGCCATATACATATTTTCTAACAGTTCACGCCTGCCATTCAGAAATATATAGTCAAGTCGGCGTTGTCCAAGAAACACATGGCGCTCCCTTGACGCCGACACCACAACCAGGTCATACACGACTATCACGCTGGTCCCAACCGATCTTCTTCAGAGACTTGTATCAATGTTAACCACCTCGGCCACTACCTTCACCTCAGGAATTAATGTCAGGTTAGCCAGTGCCATTAGATCGGTCCCACAAATGGATATCGAAAAAACCAACGCAAGTCACCCCAGCTCCATCAAGCTAATCCACACCACGCAAACAACTTCTTCATGCAACGCGACACTTGACGCTGCCTGATGGCTATTGCAAGCAGAACAAAACTTGTGACATCATCCCACAGTCCTACACATGCATTGGTCAAGCAAAGCATACAAGAGGAATGCATGCCGCTAGACATAAGGCATGTGGAGAAGGATTCAAACAGAATCAGGAAACATTTTTCTTGAAATACACAACATCTCCCGAAAGAGATAGGTCTTCTCTTCGACTCTAAAAATCTTAATTGTGAATCATGAACACGCCTATGACTGACATGAGTGTCAGAGGGTTTTCTCCGGAGCTATAACTTCGTGGCCTCTAATGTTATTCATTTGTGCAGGGTAAAGCTGCCAAATTTCATTTTACTACCAAGATCAAGCGAGAGATGCAACAAGGCGAGTCTAAACTCATCATTTTGACGCTAGAACGAGGGCCAACCAGGCCTTGTTTTTGCAATTTTCTCACAAAAGCCCACATAAAACCACCCTAAATAGGTAAAACCAATCAATATGATGATGGAAAATCTTCCCAACATCGAAGAAATTGAGGGTCTAATAATCTATTAGAGCAGAACTTCAGCGAGCGTGTTGTGCGCCATGATGAACATCCAGGAATCACCCATGAAAAACGTATGAAGCTATGCAATACATCGCACAAAACATGGGTGTGTTCTAGGCCCTGGTTGAACATACGAAAGAAAAAGCTCCGGAAGCTACACGCACATTGAAGCCACCTACATGGCTGCCAAGAGGGTCAAAAGTCTGAAGAATATTTTACAAGGCCAAAGGATGAATTTATGGCGATGCAAGGGGGTAAAAACAAAAAGCTGAGCCTCCTCCATCTTGAAGAAAGCCTTTGGGGATTAAGTCGCGTCATTCTAAGCCAGTGCACCGGACATCATTATCCTATTACAGTGAGGTGGTTTTGAGGATGAGGCATCCTCGGGCTGTTAGGAGCACAAGCGGACAGTACAAGAAAGTCATATTTCTGAAGACATTAGGGAATATCTCACCACGGGCAATTTTGAGGTGCTCAAAATAGACACCTATGATGGCCCCTCAATCTGGCGGGTCATCTCTTCAAGTTTCAAATAGCTATGAATCTGAAAAATATACTTGATCCTTTTAGGTGCAAGACATTCCCTGTACATTTGAGGGGAAAAACACTTAGATGGTTTAAAGAGTTACCATCACAGTCAATTTACTCTTTCAAGCAATTGGCTCAAATATTCAAGGCACATTATGTGTCTTTTAAACCTTTCATAGAAAAACTCTTCACATTTGATGTCTTTAAGACAAAAACTCGAAGAGCCAGTCCTCCCGTACATGCAACGTTTACGGACAAGTCCTACATATGCATTGGCTAACCAAAATATACAAAAGGAAAGCATCTCGCCAGACATAAGGCATGTGGAGAAAGATTCAAAGAGAATTAAAAAACATTCTTCTTAAGATATACAACATACCCAAAAAGACATGGGTCTTCTATTAAACTCTAACAAGCTTAACTACCACTCACGAGCAAAGGGTTTCTTTTGGAGCGACAACTTCAGGCCTCTAAAATTGTTATTTTATGCAGGGTAAAGATAGTCAAAAATTATACATTTTACTACCAATTTCAAACAAGCAAGCAATACAAAAGATGGGTCCGAACTCATCAACGGGAATTGTGTTTTTGTCTTCCAAGTAATATGCAGGATGACATTTCATTCCGAACGAGGAGGTAGAGCCATTTCGTCGGATGATATGTACAAGCATAAACTTTTATAAAATAAATGGCTTGTCGTTGTTGTGTCCATCCATGCTTTTATTGAGACGGGATCTTATCACCTCAATTTTCTTTACATCACTCCCCACCGCACGACACGTGACTGCAGAGGGGGTGGTGAGACTAGATGCGGGTCACCCTCATCTAGTCCATCATCTCCTACTGCCACGTATCGTGCGGTGGAAGATGGAATGAGAGAAAATGGGTAACGAGATCCTAACCCGCTTTTACTTCCCTTTTGAATCATGTAACCGACCTAGAAACTGCATTTGTTGATTGATGGGGCTGGTTGGCCAAGCAAACAACAGGCGCTCTGGTAGATGATTTGGGGTGTCTATGTCAAAACGGGAATCCTTCTCTTTCATCCTAACAATATTCAGATCAAAACAAATTAGCGAACATGATAAATAATTCTTTTTGACATATTAATACCAACATTATTATGCACACGTAACAAAAGGCCTACGGTTCCTATGTAACTTCGACAATCTTTGTTGTTTGTTTACATATGTTTATGAAATACGTGTACAATTGGTCTAACGTGTCATATTTGAATCCCTTAATTGTCTCAACTTCTAAAAAGTTTACTGCTTATAGTTAGATCACTTTTCATTAGTAATATGTTTATATCATCTGCTATTCAGTGTATCTGCATCGATTCAAATGAACGTTTCATTTCTGGTTTTATGGTCTTATTTTTTTTCTCTGAAGCAAAAAGTCAAATTCCTACTTTCAAAGGCTTTTATTGTTCTAGCCTTATGGAGCTGCGTAGAGGATATAAATAAAAAACTTAACGGCTTCTTAGAATGGTAATACATTACCAAACAAACACACAAGAAGTCCACAACAAACCAGACCTGTAAGCCATCATCCAATTAAGTCGGATTCAAGTCTTTGGCTTTCATGCCCAGATAGCGGTATCGTAAATCAGGAACCTGACGGCTTTCTGAATGGTAAGACATTACAGACAACCCACACAAGAAGCACACAGCAAACCAGAATTGTAACCTAACATTCAATTAAGTTGGATTCGGTTATTTGGCACTCATGCTTAGATAGCAGTATTACTTCCACGCTGCATGTCTGTTGATTCGAACATGCATCTTTCTAGAACAATGTCCTAATCAATTGGGCCTTATTCTTTTTTCTTGGGTCTTATTCTTTTTTCTGATTTTACATTTGTAAGCAAAAGGTTGAACCCCAAACCCAAGGAGCGCTCACACTCCGGTCCGACAAGACAGATGGGAGGATGTAAATCAGATACTCATCGGCCCGTTAAGAGAGAGGCACAGAACACGTAGACCCACACTAAGGGCCTACACTCCATACCTACATTGGAGTCTGAAGATAAGACACCCACAATGCAGGCTGCGGGATTCAAACTTTGCACCTTGTTAGCAAATCTGCCTCTCCGGAACCAACTGAGCTATGCCATGCGGGTTTTCTGATTTTACATTTGGTTGTATTTGAGATGGATGAGACTCACCAAAAGTTACATGCTGTAAACATAACATCAAATAGTATATTCACTGAAATATAATATTCTCATACATAGATCTAAGCAAGAGAATCACCAAATTAACATTAGAATGAATATGTTGTCCAATGTTTTTGTTTCTATCAAACAAACATATATCACTAATTATAAATTTCTAATAGTTGTATCTTAGAAACACGTAGATTTACCAAAGTCTCCTTTTCAGTTTCTTCCCCCCCCCCCCCCCCCCCCAAAAAAAAAAAAAAAAAAAAAAATCCCCCCTTCTTTTTTTACAGTATAAAGAAAGAAACGACTTTCTGGTGGAAGTCACTAGCATAATACACTTGTTAAATTGATAGAATTCATTTTTAATAAACTATAGCTAATAGCAATAAGTGTCTTTTCTAGCGTGGGGTTTTCCCGTTGCATATTTTGTTTATATATGTTGAACTCTGAGGTGTGAGTGGTGACAGCATGAGTGTTGGACTAAACTACTACACTTTTCTCTCTTCTTTCTCTTAACCCTTTGGTCCACTTTTTCTTTACTCCAAAACCCAGCCTACCCAGGTTTGTTTCGACGAAAGCATGCGTTTCTGTACCTGCATTTTATTTAACATCCTTGTTTTGTTGTGATGTTAAATTTTATTGGGCGATTTGGACCCAATCTTTTTGTTTATATTTTCCTTACCATAATTACAAGAACTGGGTTTTCTTTGTTCTTCTTTATGTCTGCCAGTTGATTATTGAGCTTAGTTGAGTTCTGGAAGCATAAGTTTCCCCTAGGAGGTATAGGTGGCTATGCTTTTTCCTCTTATTCCCCCCTTCAAAGACCTGTAAAGGTTATTCCTTTTCTGTTTTTCATCGAAGTTGCCTTTTTTTGGGGGATGGGATTGGGGCTAGTGGGGGGGGGGGTTTGGAACCACTTTATGTTATGATTTTGATGGTTGAGTGGTTCTGTTTCCTGTACAGTGGGCCTTTCATGTGTATGCACGTGGGCTTAGTGGTTGTTCTTTTTCTTTCTTATGTTTTTCTTCTTTTCTGCCTTTCCTTGTCTGTTTTAACGGAATGGAATCAAGATCGACGTTTGATGCTGCTGCGATTTAAATCTAGACCTTTTGTCTTAAAAGTCTTCGATACAAAGTTGATATCATTGAGACTCAGAAGCTCAAACTTTTGCTCCCAATACCACCTCAGGTTTTAGTATGTGGATTGAGATTCATTAGTGCTTAGTTTTTTGTTTGTTTTTTGCCGTCTGCCTTTATTTTCTTAATGATTCTTCTGTTTGTTCTTGATGTGAAATGTTACTTTATGGATAATTCTCCCGTGGGGTTGTAAGGTCTCAGTTTTGATTTGAACACGAAAGAGTTAGGGTATCGAATTTTTGGTGAAATTAATTAGTACGTCATAGAAAAGTTATACGTGTGGTTTGTGGTTATTTCTTGGATGGATTTTGGACTTAGCTGATTTACTGTGATAATTTGCTAGCTTATTTATTTATTTTTGGGATCTTTCTTCTCTGATTTGCGACTTCTCTATTTCCCCGCTTTCTTCTAAGGGAGTGCTTGTTATAGCTGTGGTTTGGCTACTATCTGTGTTGAGAAGTGTGATACTTCGATCATCACGTGCATCCTGAAATATTTATTCTGCTTATGTGTCTAAACTATGGTGGATTTCAACTATTTGCTTTCAATAGACAGTCTTTGCAATTTCTCGTAAAGATTTTCTTATTCTGCTTTTATTGTTGAGTTCTTCAGCTGTATGATTTTTCAGGATCGTCGAATCTGAAAAGAAAATTGTTTTTTAATCATCCTGGATCATAGCATGCTGGCTTAAAGCCTGTTAATGGATGCTTCAATGTTTAAAATCTGTGATGTTATGATATTCTGAGCGCGAGTTTCATTGGGTATTAGTATGCTTTCAACTTGGGAGAAACACCTAAGAAGTCTAGAAAAGCCCTTGTGGAATTTGAGGTCTTCGTTTTTCTTATCCCCCATTTTCCATATTTTTGGATAGTAACCTGTTTTTTCATATTATGATGGGGTGAACTCAATGTCCTATTGGGATAAATCTACGTAACAAATTCATTGGTAGCTGCATTTGGATGCTTGGTTGCGGATTTGTTGGCATGAAAGGGCGTACTGTTATCTTCAACCTCCTTTTGTACAGAGTTGTGTAGTTTTTCAGTTGTCTTAAGAACACTTTGATGCTGTTCTAGATTCTAATTTGTTTATTTAGTTTCAGTTTTGGATCCAAGCGCATCGTGTTTGAACTCAGGTTATGTTAAGAGTTTACCCTTTTTGCAAATTGCTGACATAGTACTTTGGCAACTAATCTGCAGTCCAACTTAACATAATCCTGAATTTACAAGGCTTGGGAAATGGATCATCAAGCAAACGGACAACCACTAGGTACACATCGCTGTTTTTTTGTCCCTGTGCACTATTGGGTCATATTGTGGTAGCAGTTGATCGACACAGCTTGACGTAATATAGGAAAACAATCTCTTTATGTGTCTAACAGATGGGTATAGTTGCGTACATCCAAACCCCCATACCCTGCTATAGACGGGAGCCTCTAAGGCAAGGTGGTAATGTTATTGTTGTGGTGGTGCTGTGCACTATTGGGTCATGTCAAACTAAGCAATTTGACTGCTCGTCTCATCAGCTGGTCCAGTTCAAACTCTACAAGGGGCTGGACTTCCTCCCTCAGCTGGGCAAATGGCACAACACCAGCTTGATTATCAGCATATTCACCAACAGCAGCTACAGCAATTGCAGCAACAACTGCAGAACTTTTGGGCAGGCCAATGCCAAGAAATCGAGCAGATTACTGATTTCAAAAACCACAGCCTGCCATTGGCTAGGATCAAGAAGATAATGAAAGCGGACGAGGATGTTAGGATGATATCTGCAGAAGCACCTGTTGTATTTGCTCGGGCCTGTGAGATGTTTATCCTTGAATTGACCCTACGCTCGTGGAACCACACAGAGGAAAATAAGAGGAGGACACTTCAGAAAAACGACATTGCAGCTGCCATCGCAAGGACCGACATATTTGATTTTTTGGTTGATATTGTACCAAGAGAAGACTTGAAAGATGAGATGCTTGGGTCGATCCCTAGGGGTACTCTTCCTGTGGGAGGTCCTGCAGAAGGTGTTCCTTACTATTACATGCCAGCACAGCCAGCCCCAGCTGTTGCAGCTCCGGGAATTTTCATGGGTAAGCCTGTGGATCAGGCCCTTTACGGTCAGCAGGCTCATCCATATATGGGTCAGCAGATGTGGCCGCACCAACAGCCTCCATCTTCAGATTCTTAATCTGGATTAGAACAAAGTGAGTAATTTGTTTTAGTCTGATTTCTCTTCATTTTGTCATACTGCTAACCATGTCTCAAGGAAGTGATGGCTTTCTGCTTTGCAAATGTGTATTCATGTCCTGGGTTAAAATCTCTGAAGCAGGCTATATATAAATAAACTAATGTCAAAGTGGCTCAACCATTTCACGAGCCATGGGTATGGTTGGTGCATCAGGCGGCCCTTTTCATCAATTTTGCCCCATGATGAAGTGATGTTACCGGTATTTTATTCACAAAAAGAAAAAGAAGGAAATTACCGGTTTTGCCCTGGTCACTGTACAAGATGAATCGTTTCAAAGGGGCTTCTGAAATAGTGATATTTTATGTTTAAGTTATTGGCTTTAACTAAACTTCTAGTAAATTCAATTGCTTCACAATTCTTTACTTTTCATTTTCATGTGCACCTTTTTACAGAAGGAATGGATTTTCAGTCATTTCTCTGAATTTCTTTATGCCTCATAACGTGATAGTGTTATTTTCCTATTTTCGGTTTTGCAGGTCAATTACCTTGTATGATTGATTAGAATTCCGCTTATTTAACATGTTGCTACTGCCTGACACATCTGGTAAAAGGGTCTTTGCAGAATTCGCCGACTGATTGAACTATGAACTATGGATAGAAGATGGAAATGAGGGGTGACAGCACATGAATAATTCCAAGATATGCAAAGTACCTTAAGGAGTAGCAGTTCTTAGGTTTGGTTGTCTGGCAAAACATGAAGTAACAAGATGTGTCTTGGAATTAGTGGAACTTGGATGTATATTTAGCATTAGATGTCTCTTAGAAAGCGCATGGTAGATATCATGGCTTTTTTGTAAGCTTATGTTGCTGATAGTACTACTCTTTATCATACTGTTTCTTCTATTACCCCTAGACCATATAGTTGATGGTTTAATTCATATGCTCTATCTTAATGATATTGAAGTGTGCTCCTTATCAATCTCTTTTGCAATTAATATTCCTTTTCACCGGAAGCAAACTCTCTACCCCTTGAGATAATAGATGTATTGTTTGTCTGCCGTTTACCTTCCCAAACTCTAGGGATAGCTTTTGATGCCGTTGAGATATACTGGTTATGATTGATCTGATCCTTCAGTTTCCTTGCTAGTACTGAAGTTGGTTAGAGCTGACATTTACATTCAAGATTGATCCTTGATATCTGTTGCCAGATCTATAGTTATAACTTTTGCCATTCAATAGCCAACTGAATCACTTTTCTTTGTTTTGAATCTAATCTGCTTAACCTCAACCCAAATCCTAGTTAAATTATGTCGTACAGGGAGTGTTTTTTCATGATTCTTCTTCATCTTGATTTTATGACTTATGCTTTAACTGAACGTTTTAGCTCTGGTACTGTGTGACTTATGGTTCAACTTCAACGTGTGCCAACGTGTGGAAAACTATACGCACAGCTCTTAAACAGTAAACAAAAAGTTCCATGATCAAAACCAATGGAAGTGACGGTATGGTTGGACTCAGTATGTACTATAACGTAAGCTCCATTGGTCTGACTGCCAACACCTGTTCGTCTTTCATTTCAATCAATCACTGATTACTACGATGCTGAATATATACTCGTTGACAAATCATGATTTCACGAGCACAGAGATCTTTACATCTGTCTTCCAAGGACTCATGACGCACACTGCGCGTGCTGAACCAAAACTTAAGAACCTCAGCTAAATACTACACAAGCCAATCGACTAAGCAGGGAAATCTCATTCAGGGTGACTCGAGCCGAGCTAAGTTAGCTGAGTTTCAGAACTTACTGTTAACTGAAAGCTTCGGGAGAACCACAAAGTTAAAGAACCAGATAATTCTATCAGCTCTGGAGTAGAAGGCGGTCAAATTTTCATTCAGGAGACTATCCTTTCGACACAACAATGGATATTGCAAGCATCTTGTCGGTTCATTGATGTCAGCAATCCACAGGACAGATCTCCTCCAAACTGCAGAATTTTTTTTTTTTTTTGGCGAACAATGAGGTCACATAGGATCAATGAGCAGTATCTTTCAACATATTTGGATTATTTACAAAGTATGGAAGTTTGTTTACCTTCTGCCCAAGCATTCTATTATATCACCGGTGACTGTAGACCGTTTCTTGCTCTCAAATGCAAGGGATGCAGCCCTTCTTAGTAAAGCAGACCCCGCAATGCAGCCTGATACAGTTGGGTTCATGCTTGGCTTCCCTCGGCTAGCAGACTGCCGAGCCCAAGATAAAAATACAGCAACACTGGCAGCAATTACAAGATAATCATCGTTGGATTAGCGATAATACCGAGTCAGTGAAAAGATCTTAGAACATGCCACACACAGATGGGTAAGATTCTGGTTATTACTTACTCCGAAAGAAGCGTAGTATGGTCCTCCTATCATACTGATAAGTGATGAAGAAAGTTCTTCCTTAAAGAGTAACATCTCTGCTCAGGAACCTTAATGCTTTTTCCCATCATTCCTTTGGATACCAGTAAATAATATGTTTACCCAAATAACTAATGATTGAGGCTTTATATGTTATTCTCACCATGTCCCTTCCATATTGCCAAACGGGCTTGCACTTACATCACTAATTTTTGTCATAGTTTTCATATAGCTCACACGAAGGTTCCAAGATCTCTCACATTGTGACATAAGAAGAAAATAACACAATGAAGAAAAAGCAAATATCACAATCTAGGAGAAAAGTTTACTTTTTCTTTTTCATATAGCTCACGCGAAGGTTCCAAGATCTCTCACATTGTGCCATAAGAAGAAAATAACACAATGAAGAAAAAGCAAATATCACAATCTAGGAGAAAAGTTTACTTTTTCTTCAGAGAAGCATGAAAATTATACTCACCTTCCAGAGAGTATGTCTCCCTGACCACCACAACGCCGAGGAGAGCCATAAATGGCCACTGTGCTAACTGTATGAGCCAGACATGCCATCCACATACACGTGTATAAAAGCATCAACAGAACATAAATATCAAGGGTAACCGCGCTCAATTTAGACAAGAGCAACACATAAACAGTTTTGGCAACTTGTAGGCTAGTGCAGTTTGCAAGCTAAAAATGCTTGATTTCTGAATATTTGAAAACTCGAAGAACAAGAGAAAAGATAGTAACCCTTTTCTGGGGTGCTGTAGAACTTACACAAATCTTATAATGTAAATTGTATTTTACTCTAACCTGAAAAGCCATGATGTAATCCATGGAGGAAAAGAATGACATAAATGCATTAGACAGATGCAAAAGCTAAAGTAGTATGTGCTACTTCATGATGCAACGAACAAAATGGCTTCTAAGATACGTCAGAAATCATAACAGAAAGAAGGTCAAATATTAGAAGAATTCACACTCATTGACACTTAGTGGTCATGAATGCTGTAGAAACATCTGTCTTTTATATTCAGGTCAATATTCTTTAATGGACAAAGGAATTGGGGGAAAAATTAAAAAATTGTCTTATTATGATTGAACTATTTGGCTTTCTAATCCGCTTTGCAAGCTTTTACTACACTGAACCCTAAGATATACAGGAAGCTTTCAAGATTTGTTTAGAGAAAGTAACACAAATCTTCATACATTACGGATCAATAGGCAATGTCTGAGAATGACTGTCAAGTTAAACTATCATCAGCAAAAGGTTAGTCCGCCTGAAGAAATTTGAAGTTTTTGCTTTTCTTTGCCCCAACCTTTACCCATCTCCTATTCATTTTTTTTTTCTTTTCCCCTTTTCTGCAAAGCCTTCAAAGATTTCAGAACCTGAGGGGAAGAAGAAAAACAAAAGAAAAGAAAAGAGTACCTGATTCACCATCACTGATAAAATCTGACTTTCCTTTCCTCAAGATTGTCACGCCACCAATTCTGACGAGGAAAAAATTGTGTTCATTGAAGATCAGGAAACAAACTCATGGATACGCTATCGCGAAGGGATAAACATATAACAAATGATGATACAGCAGTATGAGAACGAAAATAAAAGGTCCAACAGTTCGAATCAATAATAATGGGAAAAACACATAAAGACATGAAATAAGGAGACAGGAGGGAATGAAAGAGTATTAGAACATCCATTGTCCTTCCAACTTCACTTGATTATGCACAACTAAATTAGCTGGAAGAAATATAAAACTTCACTACCAATTACTCCCCCGACCCAAATATAAGTCCATATTACTATTTCGTGATGTCCCAAAATAAAAGACCACATGCTATAATGGCAAGAAAAAGTAAGTTCTTTTACCAAATTGTCCTTATTAAAGTACATCTTTTAAAACAAACAACTAACTATCATGGAGAAATCTGGAAAAAGGAGCAATAATTAAGTTTTGAACAATATTTCCTAAACTGTGCGCCATTTACATGGACTTAAAGGAGAACAAAAACTACTATGCATCTTGAACATCAGCAAATGGAGACTTAGCACTCAATGAACAAATGAGGATTGAAATGATACCCTTTGGACAGATTTAATAGCTGCTCAGCTCCGTTTTGATCATTTACTTCACAGCCCAGTACTTTCTGGGCAAGTCGCTTATACTCATTCACATTTGGGGTCAGCACGGCAAAAGGATAACCTCTAACTAGATCTAGACAATTGGTAACAAGAAACAGACCATCCTGAAAGTAAGCCACAGAATAAAAAGATACTTCACGGAAAAGTTAAGTTACTAAGCCAACAAAAAGCAACTTCATATTCTTATTTACATACCCCATCAATCACCATTGGGATATTGGATTGCCTTGCATGCTTCATGATGTCACTCACACAATCCTGAAAATTAGCTTCAGCCTTAGATAAGAATCGAACTTTTATCGTATTTAGCATAAAAATAACACGCGTCATGATTTTAAAAGACAGACCAGGAATCTACAGTAATCGCACTTGGTTTATGGAAACGCTAGAAAGCAAGGGCACTGATGAAACAGGTATTCTCAAATTAAGAACATCTAAAATACATTAGATTTGAGATGAAAAAGTCCACGTTTACCAACATCTGGAAATATAGCAACTTCAATTTTTCATGAATGTTTAAATATGATTCTGGTGTACTCTGGACTACACTGATCTCAGATAGCCACATAACTTGAATCTAAGGGATTTCTAATAACAAATCCATGACCGGGACCACAAGGCTAGAAGATACATACCAGGAGAAACGGGTCTCTTCCAAGGCCTGGACCAATGACAAGGCAGTCAAACCTTTCCAACCATTTGTCTACATCCTGAATTACTTTTGCTGACATCGATGTTTTCTCCTCTTCCCTAGAAGCACATCCCCATAAAAGCATATTGTGAATGTAGGCCAAATGCTAAAGCAAACATGTGAAGCTGAGTTAGAGAACCTGAAACGAAAACAAAGATACCTGATGTTGTAAGATTCTACCAAAACAGGATGCACAATCAACTCAGGGCTGTAGCTTTTTATCACTGGAGCAGCATCTTTAGTGCAGAACACATGAGACAAATCAGCACCCTGGAGTAACAAAAAAAAAAAAAAAAGCACACTTATTATATGTATTATGTAATCAGCATCAAATAAAATGATTAGCAGATAACTTCAACACGAATATATTATGCTAAGTACATGTACTCCGTACTTGGTATCATATAAAACGTTCAGCAGATAACTTCGAGAATAACAAATGAAGGTGTCAATATAATCTAAATCTTATTGGGGGGAAGTATTTGATAGACAGCACTAACAATCTTTAATGCTGAAATAGCTGCAAAATATGGAGCACCAGTGTATTCACGGCATCCACCTACAACTGCTATCTTCCCTGTTTACCAAAAACAGAAAACACGTATTCTTGTTTAGCGTCATTCAGTCAAAGAAGAAGTGAAAGCAAAGTACAATACAACTAGATAAAATGGCATTATTGCCAGCTCAAGCTAAGAAAATAAAGCTGGACCAATGATGATTCTAAAACCAAAATCGAGCTCTAAAATTATCACCTACAAAATGTGTCTTGAACTGTGGAAATAGGAAACCTTACAGGTACTTTTGCTTTTAGAAGGTAAACATTGGCCTGCAATTGTTGCAAACCATCGATTGAACCATGATAAAGACCTTTTTCTTAACTCGGATTATCCTAATAGCAATTGGTCCTTGTCTGGAAGCTCGCAGTTTTGTTTTTTTTTTTTTTCTTTTTTCAACTTTTACCACACGTTCACGGGAAGGAATACGATTTTAACCCTGCTTGATACCAAAAAGTGCAATGATCTTCATTACTAGCATAATTAATTGAATCAGAAACGACTATTATTACAAGTATCAGCTTTTCTGTGCCGATAGGATCTTGCCTTGGGTCCAACTCAACCAGAGCTGATAGATGATGAAGCAAAAAAGGTTTCCAACATGACCACATAAAAGTTCCCTCCTCGACTCAAAACAAATTTAGGATAGAACTGGGATAGACGTAACAAGATTCATCAACTGCCAGCAATGCAATTCCACGCTGGACATTACACATTTCTTTTAGCAACAAAGCACCACTTTGCCAGCGATAGACTTTCAGCTTACATCAAAATAAAGACTATCACCTTTCTCACCCCCAAGCATATACAGAGAAATTCCTGTATTTATCATCCTGGAAGTATCTTCTCTCCATAAATTTTGCGGGCATTTAGTGAAATCCATAATTTCCTAAACATAAGTGGACAAAATTCGCTTTCATAGACTAATAAGTTTGAACCCAGGAAATCAAGTTCCAAACTTTTTATGAATTCGAAAGAAATAGGCTAAAATAAGAAAATAGATTTTCAACGTAAAATCTTTACAAGGATAGGGGTAGAAAATGTTGGTACATAAACATGTAGAAGAAGAACTCACCAGATTGGCCCTTATGTCTTGATGAATCAAGATTAGGAATGATTGATCTGACTACCCTAACAGCATCAGCCTCCAGAGCGGGCCCACAACTCATCACGGATTGCATCCGGATAGTACTATGATGATGATAATTTCGGTCAACGAAGTTACAATTTTGGCAAAAGCCCGGCAAACACCGAATCAAGAAATTTTGCCTTCTATAAACAGCCGCAGCCGCAGCGGAGCTACCCAACATATAATTCTGTTTCAAGGAATAACGTTGACAAATGATTACAACTAATTATTTACTTATCGATTCCCATATGAAATTTAAGCGATTTGATCTAAACTTTAAAGTCACAAATGTGCAAGAAACTTCTACAGGTCAAGGAACCTTTTGAGTTTGAGGTTTTGAAGATAAATGCTGTAAAGCTATGAGCTTTACGAGGGAAGGGGAACACGTGTGAAGTATGCAAGTAGCGGTAGGTAAATAAAGGTATAACTTCACTCTTTATTTGTTATACTATATATTGCATATTATTAATGGGTACTTCAAATTTTCATTCCACATTATCCTTATTAGAATAAAGACAAATTCAGGAGGCTCGCTTCTCCTACAAGCGCTACGGCGGGCTGGTCGGAATCAGCACGGCAAGCAGTATTCTTTTCCGTTTCTGAAACCGTTGCTCCGGGCTAGGGTTGTCACTGTTTTTTGGTCTTTATGCAGATAATTTATGGGTCCCTAACCTCGAGAAAGGTTTGTAGCTACGGTTTTGTAGGGGCTCTTTTTTTGTGCTCGTTCAGTATTTTGCTTCTCCCTCAATTTGCTTAGTGACATTTCCTTGTTTGTCTTTTCTCTAATATTTTTCTTCCCACATTTTTAATTCGAATCCTGTTTATATGGCTGAATATAGAGAAAAATGCTGCACTTTCTACTCTTTTTTCCAATGTAATTCAAAGGCCCTTGGATTTGAGACTGCAATGTAGCATCCATTTGAAACTTTTGCCCACATTTTCTTTGTAGTCAAAGTCCAAGTAGTTTATTTTCTACTAGTACGCGTTTTAGACAATTTACAGTAAGGAGTTCCTTGAAACTGCATGCTGGGAAACAGATAGGTGATCTTCTTGACGAGGAAAGTGTTTCTAGTTTTGAT
This sequence comes from Eustoma russellianum, assembly GCA_036186865.1. Classification (NCBI taxonomy): domain Eukaryota; kingdom Viridiplantae; phylum Streptophyta; class Magnoliopsida; order Gentianales; family Gentianaceae; genus Eustoma; species Eustoma russellianum. The sequence goes on from AP025046.1 coordinate 2,494,434, forward strand.
TGGGCTGATGAGAAACAAGGAGAAAATCTGGACGACAGATTACCTTGGAAAGAGGCTATTATCTACAAGAGGAATCCTTCGATTTGGCATATAGAGATTGTACGTTAGAGAGGTTAGGACTAGGAAAAGCTCTCAACATGGGTATCTAAATCACGTGCTAGCATAATGGGATTGAGGGTGACAAAAGCTGTGAAATATTATCCTGATGGAACACCTGCCCTGATTTCTGTTTAGATGCGTTACTTTTCCTGGGACACATTATTGGCTATAATAATCTTGGTCTTTCGTTGCTTGGTGGATTGGAGTGACCAAGGAAGCCAATAATGGGGTTATTGCGCAATTCAGTAATAAATTTACATTGAATCATCTATTGATAATCAGTATGCAAAAGTCCTTCCGCACGGCTGTGTTATATTCTTCCTGTTGCCCATCCAGATGTTCCTCTTCGTGTATTTTTACTGTCTACATACAATCATGGAATGTTACATTTCCATCAGAATTGTAAAAAAGGGAAAAGAAAAATGAAGTGAGGGAAAAAAGAGCCTGAGTCAATATATAGATGATTGGTTTAATGATAGTAAAATGCCCAACTTACTGCTGGATTCTTGAACAATCAATGTGTTAGTCTTCTGTTCCTTGGTGTCATTTTGTTTATTTGTGATCTAGTGAGTAGTTACCTCGATTACACCTCCGTGAAGTATGTCCCCCCCTGATTCCCCACATGCTATGGTGCTGGGGGCTTTCTCGTGAAGATCTTCCATTGGTATGCATTGGCCTGCTCAGGAAATGTGCCATCAGCTAGAATGCTAAACGATATAGTTGGTGTGTGAAATGTTGCCTCACATAGTGTTGGCTTTCATTATTAGCCCTGCATTCTTCAGGATATCCGTGTCCTAATTATACATATCTAAGTACTTTTCTATCGGTATAGGTGTGGTGGACCAGCTGCCGATACTGTATTTTCCAACTTCTCCCTTCTGCTTACTGAAGAACCCATACAGGAACCAGAAACGATAAAATTGAATTTATCTCACAAGGAAGACAACATAGCAAGCACACCCCTGAACAGGGAGACGAGGATGAGGAAGAAGATGAGTCAATTGAGTTGGATGATTGGTTATACTTTCCGGTTGAACAAAAAGAAATTGACATTTCAAAGCACATCAGAGATCTGATTCATGTGAAAATCACCATTATTGAAGTATGTGATCCGAAGTGCGAAGGTTTATGTCTGAAATGTGGTGTGGATTTAAACAACAGTAGTTGTAAGTGCAAAGTGCAGGATATGGGGAAAAAGAGTTATGGATGTAGCGCCCCGTCCCGAACCCTAGGGTCGGAACCGGTACGCCCGCCATATTCCACTGAGGGATATACAATGCGTCTGTACGAATCCACGCACTTATCAAAACGACAGAGTATTCGATTGCGGAAGCGAAATAAATTAATTCAAAACCCTACATCGAAAGTAAAATCTCCAAATCATATATAGTCAAAATCAAGTCACAATCCCTTATACGACATCGTAAAGTAACAATTAAGAAATCCCTAAGCTATGTCCTCAAATGGAATAATAATTAAAACAAAACTTCCTCAATTCTTAATCCTCAATCTCCAAATAGTCTCTACGAGTCCCACTGAGTCCACTCTGAATCTTCTCCAACCCATATGTAATCATACCCTGAATCGTCTGCAAGAAAACAAAACGAACGGTGTGAGCGACAAAAACGTTACTCAGTAGGTACCCTGCCTGCATCGGCCCTGTGAGATCATACATGCTAGGACAGTAGTGAAATACATATAAGTACGGTATATGAAAATAGATTGTCCACGTTTTCCCAAACACGTATAATGGTCATAACTTCTTAAAACAATCAAAACACATAACCGTGCGAAATGAGCGTGAAATGCAATGCCACATACGTGATGCATGATAACCCTACATTCTCAGAAACATTCATCTAATCGTGCAATGCATGATCCCGGGTCCTAACAGAACGGAACGGAACGGAACGGAACAGATCAGATATGCGACTTAGGTCTCGCATATCCTAACAGAACTGAACAGAACAAAACATATCATATATGCAATGTCGTGATGCATGAATGCACAGAAATCACATTCGGAATCTTCCTTTACTTTCCTTTTCCTTTTCTTTTTCCTTTTCCATTTCTTTTTCTTTTTCTTTTTCTTTTCCCTTTCTCAGCTTCTCGTTCCTGCGCCCACCCCTTTTCAATTTCTTTTTCTTTTACTTTTTCTTTTATTATTCTTTTTCCTTCCCTTTCACGTTTCTACCCCCTGCTCGAATTTCACAACAATTCCCCTATTCTTTCTCAGAATCCTGCTGCCGCCAAACAACTGTCCCCTCTCCCGCTCCCCTCAGCCCCCCCTCTCTATCCACTCCCCCCTCTTATGCTCACCCTCAGCAGCCCCCCTCCAGCAACACCCCCAGCGCACCACCCCCTCCAGCCGCACCCCCCTCTCCAAGCCCCAACCCTCCAGCCGCACCAGCCCTCCCCCCAACACACCCTCTCAGCCACCCCCTCACCCTTATTCCTCCATCCGGCAGCACGTGGTCATAGCTCACCACCACCGGCCACGCGCCGCCGGCACAAACACTTCTTCCTACGATTCCGGTATTCACACACACATCGAAAATCAAATCTTTTTCGAGTTTTATACGAAAATAGTATCACACATATATATACATATACGATCATATATACGGACATACAATTCATCACATATACATATAATTTAATAATCAAGCATCTATACAATCACAAATACTAATGCACGATCTCGTTTTCATAGGAAAATTAAATATTATCGTTTTTGCGTTTAACGGATGTTAAGGGGACACCTACCTGGTACTGGATACGCGTTGAAAGGATTGATCGGGTTGGTGGTGATGTCCCGAACATACGGCTTGAAACTAGAAGAAGAATCGTTTTTCCTCTGGAAGAAGGCGCTGTGCGTCTATGTAGCAGAGAAGAAGTCTAAGCGTTGTTTAAATAGAAATTTGATTAGGGTTTAGGGAAAATTATCAAGTCCAATTAGGTTTTCTAATTAATTAGGCCCAATTGACCCTTTTGCCCTTATTTAAAAAAAGAGGATATAACATTCTCCCCCCTCCCCTTACAAAAAGTTTCGTCCTCGAAACTTGTGTGTTACGTAATCAATAACTTAGTATAGTCCTACATAATTCAGTTTCCTAGATCATGACCGAACTTAGTATCCCTTGCATATTCCGATATGTTATCTATTTCACTTCCTCGATACATGACTAAGTCCTCAAATCATTCAGTGTGTACATTTACAATGTAATCTTTAAACCCATTGTACTCCCCTGACAGATCGTAACCTATTCTTTCTATAGTTCTCGAACCAGCCTTAAGGGTATCGTCATTATACTGACTTCATAACTTAGTCGTTGGTCTATATCATACTTATTTTTGCTATCATGAGCAACCCTCTAAAATCGGTTCCTAGGTGTAGTACAATTGTTAACTTAACGCCTTGTTCACAAGACTCATTCCTGAAGTTGTATGTATTTTTCGAAATACATTGCACTATAGTACGATTTAATTTAGTCCTCACTAGCATCTCCCAAGATGATCTAGTCCTCATAGGGTTCAATCCTTACCTAATTCTCTATAATTAGTGCTTACAAACTTCCACTTATACTACTTGACGTGTATCATTCAACTTATTGCAATCTACAATACCGGATTCTTAAACTTATCAAATATGATCCATCCCCTGGATAATAAATCATACTAACATCTTTTGTGTATGACAATATGATAACTGTTACCGTTCCTTAACACAACCAAGTCTTAAAAATCAGTTCTTATATACTTACGAACTAGCTCTATGATCATGCTCTTAATTTCTCAAAGATATCGTCAGCAACCTAGTATACGAAATATGTGTATGGACATATTTTTCTTCAAGTTAAAATGAAAGTAGCTTAAGTAGCTATAATTTTAAACATAACTTCAACTATTGAAAATACTAAACTCTCTAATTTTCGTAAACACAAAACCCAAAGTATCATAGATTTGTTTTCGCAACCCGATATCTCAAATGACCATTAAAAACGATGACATAACTTTTTCGCAAGGCATTTTGGTAAAATTGCGTCAAACAGTTGAAACTTAATAATGTAGGTTTTATGAAACGATTTGAATATGGTACCTTCCGTTTTAAAATAAACAAGTATATATTTTGTAAGATACTTTGGTTTTTTTCCCCTCTTCTTTTGGCTTCACAAAAGTTAAGAAAGTTCATCGCAAGCAGATGAATAACTTCAAAAACATTTGAACGGTTAAACTACTTGCAATATTAATAGTCGTCAAATTAAATTAATTTTTATCAAAAAAAATAGATGTAACAAAAACAGAAATTGAAAATATTCTGTAAGAAATAAATATAAGCACATCATTTTTTTTTGCAAGAACATCAATATTTAAAAAAATTTTCCCTTTTCAAGGTCGTCAAAAGAATTGAATTTCTTTTATTATATTGTTTTACCAGTACAGAAAAATTAGCCTCGTAAAGTTTAGTAGACTACATAAAGAAATGAGACTCAATAAGGTATTTTCGAAAATAAAATGTCTTTTGAAGTCCTTGTAAAATATAGGTATAACCCGACGTACGTACTTAAATAAAATGTTTATTTTTTAGTGAAATAATAGTCCAATATTTCGTATAATTTCTATAATCCATCCTTATTTTCAAAAAAATATCGATCCGTCTATGTATCGTTTCTTATAAGTCTAACCTTCGCTTACTATGATAAAATCTCTATCTTAAATTGTCCAATCCTAGTATGGCACACTAAATATTTATCGGCTTAAGGTGTTCTAATTCACCATGCTTCCGCGCGCCATACTGATCCATTATATATTTTTTGGTTATTTGAACCCCTAATTATCCTAGTTAAATCTCACGTGGACAAGCAACCACTGCTGGTTCATGCTTACTCTATTTCAATTCAAGCCTACTAGATTCAAACCAAACGTTCTGATGTCAACACTTAGCCCACATTTTGTAATGATATAGTATTCCAAGGCACATACTGTAGTCGATTCTCACAAGTCGCTATTGTTCAATTCCTCTAATAAGACTAATATCGTCGACCTATTTTGATTACCCTACATTCAACATCTTAACCCTAAACTATACATTCTTTTTTACAATATCCTTAACTAAACTCTACTGATTATAACGCTAATCGCTATTTAGTTTCTATCATTCTATAAATCATCTATTCGTATTTATTATACTACTATAATTCATTTCTTATTAGCTACGGTCCCAACTTCGACCTAAGCCTGCTCTGATGTTACCGTCCAAGTAGGGATATGGACCCGCATTACTTTACCCTAATGGTACCGAGTATCATGTTGCAGTTATGGTAAGGCAGCCCGAGTTACTGTCTGACCCATTAATATGCCAACTAACGTTTGTAGCAGGGTATTCTGGTTAACATTGTAATTCATTCAAATCAAGTATATAGTATTCGATTAGGGTTACTAAGATCACGGCTTAAAGAGTTATGATCAACCTCAGATAAGGGAGAATTGTATGGGATATCCTAGGTATACGTGTTTCAAAACCGATCTCCTTCTTAAGTTTAGGATAATAACTTATTCCTACGATCGTTCTTAGCATCATCATTTCTTAAGTCTAAGATCACGTCTTATTTCCAAATCGTAATTAATACATAATCAACACTTATTACTGAATCAGTACTTATGTCTAAAGTCAACTCTTAATCGAGATCGTTTCTTATATCTAAGATCATGACTTAAGTTCAGGATCATCGCTTATAACTGAGATCAATACCTATGTTCATGATCATCGTTTATGTTCAAATCATCACTTATGTCTAAGATTGTGACTTAGAGGCAAAATCGTAACTTATCTTCTAATATCATGGCCTAATTCTACATTTCCGCTGTGCATCTAGAGCCATGATCTGAAGATTGTACTGTCGGCCTGTAATACCTCTTGAACTAATGAAATTAGATCCAAAGTGATTGGCGGTGTCAGTTGTGCTGCACCACCACTCCTCTGCATCCGTTTTAGAAGAGTCTCAAGTCCCAAGTGCGGTGGTGATGGAGCTTGTGGCTACCGAGGTTGTTGCGCCACAGCTTGGGCCATGACCAGTAGTGCGTCGGTCAGGGTTTGGGGAAGCACGACCTGCGGTGGAGCCCTATTCTCAGAAGAATTCATATTGTCGTTCCTATCGTTCTCCTTTCTTGGCGGCATTTTGCTATGACAAGAAAATTTTCAGTTTTTTTTCAAGGGCATTTCAGGAATTATATAAACTTAAGAAATAGAAAACAGTCAAATACATATAAATAAAACTAAAATAGAACCCAACCGTGCCCCAGTCCGATCGTCACTTAGTCTAAATCAAACTTATTCTAACGTCAAACTTAGTCTCAGATCACCGCTTATGTCTAGAATCAAACTTAGTCTAAGATCAAACTTACATCTACGATCAAAACTTAAGTCTATCGTCATCTCTTACGTCTAAAATCATTTCTTAATTCTACGTTTTCCGCAGTAGATCTAGAGCCTCGGCTCTGATACCACCTGTAGCGCCCCGTCCCGAACCCTAGGGTCGGAACCGGTACGCCCGCCGTATTCCACTAAGGGATATACAATGCGTCTGTACGAATCCACGCACTTATCAAAACGACAGAGTATTCGATTGCGGAAGCGAAATAAATTAATTCAAAACCCTACATCGAAAGTAAAATCTCCAAATCATATATAGTCAAAATCAAGTCACAATCCCTTATACGACATCGTAAAGTAACAATTAAGAAATCCCTAAGCTATGTCCTCAAATGGAATAATAATTAAAACAAAACTTCCTCAATTCTTAATCCTCAATATCCAAATAGTCTCTACGAGTCCCACTGAGTCCACTCTGAATCTTCTCCAACCCATATGTAATCATACCCTGAATCGTCTGCAAGAAAACAAAACGAACGGTGTGAGCGACAAAAACGTCACTCAGTAGGTACCCTGCCTGCATCGGCCCTGTGAGATCATACATGCTAGGACAGTAGTGAAATACATATAAGTACGGTATATGAAAATAGATTGTCCACGTTTTTCCAAACACGTATAACGGTCATAACTTCTTAAAACAATCAAAACACATAACCGTGCGAAATGAGCATGAAATGCAATGCCACATACGTGATGCATGATAACCCTACATTCTCAGAAACATTCATCTAATCGTGCAATGCATGATCCCGGGTCCTAACAGAACGGAACGGAACAGAACAGATCAGATATGCGACTTAGGTCTCGCATATCCTAACAGAACAGAACAAAACATATCATATATACAATGTCGTGATGCATGAATGCACAGAAATCACATTCGGAATCTTCCTTTACTTTCCTTTTCCTTTTCTTTTTCCTTTTCCATTTCTTTTTCTTTTTCTTTTTCTTTTCCCTTTCTCAGCTTCTCGTTCCTGCGCCCACCCCTTTTCAATTTCTTTTTCTTTTACTTTTTCTTTTACTTTTTCTTTTATTATTCTTTTTCCTTCCCTTTCACGTTTCTGCCCCTGCTCGAATTTCACAACAATTCCCCTATTCTTTCTCAGAATCCTGCTGCCGCCAAACAACCCTCCCCTCACCCGCTCCCCTCAGCCCCCCCTCTCTATCCACTCCCCCCTCTTATGCTCACCCTCAGCAGCCCCCCTCCAGCAACACCCCCAGCGCACCACCCCCCTCTAGCCGCACCCCCCCTCTCTAGGCCCCAACCCTCCAGCCGCACCAGCCCTCCCCCCAACACACCCTCTCAGCCACCCCCCTCACCCTTATTCCTCCATCCGGCAGCACGTGGTCATAGCCCACCACCACCGGCCACGCGCTGCCGGCACAAACACTTCTTCCTACGATTCCGGTATTCACACGCACATCGAAAATCAAATCTTTTTCGAGTTTTCATACGAAAATAGTATCACACATATATATACATATACGATCATATATACGGACATACAATTCATCATATATACATATAATTTAATAATCAAGCATCTATACAATCACAAATACTAATGCTCGATCTCGTTTTTATAGGAAAATTAAATATTATCGTTTTTGCGTTTAACGGATGTTAAGGGGGCACCTACCTGGTACTGAATACGCGTTGAAAAGATTGATCGGGTTGGTGGTGCTGTCCCGAACATACGGCTTGAAACTAGAAGAAGAATCGTTTTTCCTCTGGAAGAAGGCGCTGTGCGTCTATGTAGCAGAGAAGAAGTCTAAGCGTTATTTAAATAGAAATTTGATTAGGGTTTAGGGAAAATTATCAAATCCAATTAGGTTTTCTAATTAATTAGACCCAATTGACCCTTTTGCCCTTATTTAAAAAAACAGGATATAACAATGGACCTCCAGGAAGTTTGAGGAAATAAATGCAGCAAAAGTAAACTGCATATGTTGATTTGGCAAATTCCATATATATTTTCTGTATCTGTATTAAATCTGGCTTTAAGATGTAGATCTTTCCTATAATTCAGGTGCGATACGTACATCTATCAAGCTTCAACTATGGCACGCTAAAGATCCCCTTTTCTGTTCTTTTTGACAGAGAAATATACAGTGAGTAAAGCTGTTCCAGACCGGTTTAGCTACAGGTAGCGATGCTGATGAGAGTGCGTCAAGGTAATTGGAATGCTGGTTTCGGGCAGTGGAAATAAGAGTAGGAATCCTTCTTTACCTCTCTTCAAATATGGCACATCATCAATATTTCCGAATCTGCCGAAGAAAGTGTTGAATTATTGGCTTATTTCAGAAGTACCACATCGGTGGTAATGAAATGAATAGGGGATTTTAGACTTATAAATAAACCCCTCCTCTTCTTATGTAAATCATCCCAAAACTTGTATCTTCTTCTACATATAAATAGAAGCAAGCAATTCAGCAAGTGTTCGGAGATCAAGCTATCTTGGCTGAAGCTCTAGTGGCAAAGCTTTCGGGTGTGTTTCTCTTTTTATCTCTTTTATTGTTCTGTTCTCTTTATTGTTGTTTTACTGCTTTCTTTCCTATTGTAGTATAGTATTCAATATTATTTGTCGGGTAGTTTTATTAGTGTTCTGTCCAGTTCATTAGTCCTGAACTGGTGCATTTCACGTTGTGTTGTCGTAGTGGGAAAAATACCTGATTTTCCCAACAAGTGGTATCAGAGCCGAAGGTTCGCCCTTGGGCTGTTTGAAATTTGTTGTAATATTGAATATATATATTGAGTCTGTAATGGCAACTAAAGATCAAGAAGCGAAGGGTGTGATCTCAAATATTCCATCGGGGGTATCGGGCTCCTCGTCATCATGGTCGAGGTTCCCGGTGTCCGGTTTGAAATTGGCGGTGGAAATATTTGATGGTACTGGTCATTTCGGTATGTGGCAAGGGGAGGTCTTGGACTCTCTTTTCCAACAGGGTCTTGATATTGCCATTGAAGGAAAGAAACCAGAAAAGATAGAAGATAAAGAGTGGAGCATCATTAATCGGTTGGCGTGCGGAACTATTAGATCTTGCCTGTCCAGAGAGCAGAAGTATGCCTTTAAGAGTGAAACTTTTGCACACAAACTGTGGAAGGCATTGGAGGACAAGTTTCTGAAAAAGAGTGGTCAGAACAAGCTCCTCATGAAGAAAAGACTGTTCCGATTTGATTACCGACCAGGTACTAGTATGAATGAACACATCACTATGTTTAATCAATTAGTAGCAGACCTGCTGAATTTAGATGTGAAATTTGAGGATGAAGATCTGGCTTTGATGTTGTTATCATCTCTTCCCGATGAATTTGAACATTTGGAAACTACATTACTTCATGGGAAAGAGAATGTGTCGTTAGATGCTGTTTGTTCTGCTTTGTATAGTCATGAATTGAGAAAGCAGGATAAGATAAAAAACAAATCAACGACATCAGAAGAAGCACTGGTGGCAAGAGGTCGTCAACAAAGCCAGACAAAAGGAAGAAGAGAAAGGTCTAAGTCCAAAGGCCGAACTGTTGCCAAAGACGAGTGTGCTTTCTGTCGTGAGAAAGGGCACTGGAAGAAAGACTGTCCAAAGCTGAAAAAGAAAGGGAAGACTCCGCAAGATGCAAATGTTGCAGAATGCAAAAGTGATGCGGAATCAGATATCTCTTTGACTGTCTCGCCTTCAGCATCATTACATCCAGATGAGTGGATATTGGATTCTGGTTGTACCTATCATATGTGTCCTATTCGGGAATTTTTCTTTGAATTCCAGGAACTTGTTGGTGGGGTTGTTTACATGGGTAATGATAATCCATGTAAAACAACTGGGATATGATCAATCAAGCTGAGAAATCATGATGGATCCACCAGAATTTTACGGGATGTGCGGTACGTGCCAAAGTTGAAGAAGAATCTCATCTCTTTGGGGGCCTTAGAATCTAAAGGCCTAGTTGTGACGATGCGAGATGGAGTTCTTAAAGCAACTTCAGGAGCACTGGTGATGTTGAAAGGTACGAGGAAAAACAATCTGTATTACTACCAAGGTAATACAGTGGTGGGGGCAGTAGCGGCAGCAACTTCTAGCACAAAGAAGGATGCTGAGGCAACGAAGCTGTGGCATATGAGGTTGGGACATGCTGGAGAAAAGTCCTTGCAAATTCTTGCCAAGCAAGGACTCTTGAAAGGTACTAAGGCTTGCAAACTTGAATTTTGTGAGCATTGTGTTCTTGGAAAACAACGAAGAGTGAAATTTGGCACTGCGATTCATAATACCAAGGGTATTCTGGATTATGTGCATTCGGATGTGTGGGGACCTGCCAAGACTCCATCTATTGGAGGTAGGCATTATTTTGTCACCTTTGTTGATGATTTTTCAAGAAGAGTTTGGGTGTATACAATGAAGAACAAAGATGATGTGCTTGACATTTTCCTTAAGTGGAAAGCACAAGTTGAAAACCAGACAGGAAGGAAGATTAAGGTTCTCCGAACAGACAATGGAGGAGAATACAAGAATGATCCATTCCTGAAGATATGCCAAGACTGTGGCATAGTTCGACACTTCACTGTTAGAAAGACACCACAGCAGAATGGCGTGTCAGAGCGTATGAACAAGACACTTGTGGAGAAAGTTCGTTGTATGCTGTCTAATGCTGGGTTAGACAGAAAATTTTGGGCTGAGGCTGTGACGTACGCTCAACATATCGTCAATCGGTTGACATCATCTGCTATAGATGGCAAAACTCCGTTGGAGGTATGGTCTGGAAAACCTGCAACTGATTATGATTCTTTGCATGTTTTTGGTTCTATTGCATATTATCATGTGATTGAATCAAAGTTGGATCCACGGGCAAAGAAGGCTCTTTTCATGGGCTTCAATCCTGGAGTGAAGAGATACCGTTTATGGTGTCTGGAGGCAAAGAAGACGATTATCAGCAGAGATGTTACCTTTGATGAATCTGCCATGTTGAACAAGGTAAATCAAGGAGCTGATAGTACTCTGCAGCAGGTGGAGTGTACTCCGAAGCAGGTGGAGTTTGAGCAAAGAGTGGTGATCCCAGCACGAAGCACCACCAGTGACTCTCCTATGGCAGAAGAAGAGTCAGATGAAGAAGAGGATTCTACCCAAGAACCTCAACAGCAATCGGCGCCAATTGCAGTTAGAAGGCAAAGACGACAAATTCAAAAGCCTACTCGTTTTGCTGACATGGTAGCCTATGCACTTCCAGTTGTTGATGACATTCCATCCACTTACTCAGAAGCTATTCTAAGTCCAGAAAGAGGAAGCTGGGCAGGTGCAATGGAAGAAGAGATGCAATCTCTGAAGAAGAACAATACGTGGAAGCTGGCACAACTACCAGAAGATAAGAAGGCAATTGGGTGCAAATGGGTATTTGCAAAGAAAGAAGGATTTCCTCATAAAGAAGATGTTCGCTACAAGGCAAGGTTGGTGGCTAAAGGCTTTGCTCAGAGGGAGGGAATTGATTACAATGAAGTGTTTCTCCAGTTGTTAAACATTCCTCCATTAGGATATTGTTGGCCTTGGTAGCACAGTTGAATTTGGAGCTAGCTCAACTTGATGTGAAGACCGCGTTCCTACACGGTGATTTGGAGGAGGAAATCTACATGACTCAGCCAGAAGGATACAAGGTTGCTAGTAAAGAAAATTGGGTTTGTAAACTTACCAAATCGTTATACGGACTGAAACAATCTCCAAGACAGTGGTACAAACGATTTGATAAGTTCATGAAGGGTCAGTCATACAAGAGGAGCAAATACGACCATTGTGTGTATTTGCGCAGACTTCAAGATGGTTCCTACATCTACTTACTCTTATATGTTGATGACATGCTGATAGCAGCAAAGAGCCAAGCAGATATTGACAAGTTGAAGGCTCAGTTGAGTAAAGAGTTTGAGATGAAGGATTTGGGGGAAGCCAAGAAGATTCTCGGCATGGAGATAAGCAGAGACAGAGAGAGGGGTAAACTTTGGCTGTCACAGAAGCAGTATTTGCAGAAGGTACTACAACGGTTTGGTATACATGAAGATTCAAAACCTGTATGTACTCCACTTGCTCCTCATTTGAAACTGAGTAGCCGTTTGTCTCCAACTACTGATGAAGAACGAGAATACATGGCAAAAGTCCCATATGCAAATGCAGTTGGAAGTCTGATGTATGCGATGGTGTGTACGAGACCAGATATTTCACAGTCTGTTAGTGTTGTTAGTAGATACATGCATGATCCAGGCAAGGGTCATTGGCAAGCTGTGAAATGGATTCTACGGTACCTCCAAAATACCGTAGATGTTGGATTGGTATTTGAGCGTGATAAATCACTTGGTCAAGGTGTAATTGGATATTGTGATTCTGATTATGCTGGAGATTTGGATAAGCGACGATCTACAACTGGCTATTTGTTCACTTTAGCAAAAGCGCCAGTTAGTTGGAAGTCTACCTTACAGTCAACGGTGGCTTTGTCTACAACAGAGGCAGAGTATATGGCGATTACAGAGGCTGTGAAGGAAGCAATTTGGCTTTATGGGTTGCTTAAAGACTTGGGAGTTGGTCAGAAACAACTTAAAGTATATTCTGACAGTCAGAGTGCTATTCATTTGGCAAAGAATCAAGTCTTTCATGCACGGACGAAGCATATTGATGTTCGCTATCATTTTGTGCGGGAAATTCTCGAAGAAGAGGAGATAGTTCTCCAGAAGATTCATACTACGGAGAATCCTGCAGATATGTTGACCAAGGTTGTTACAAGGGCCAAGTTTGAACACTGTTTAGACTTGGTTAATATCTTACACGTTTGAGTTTGTACTTCACAGTGCAACATTTGAAAGCTCCACGAAGACTATTTTTTTGTTGATAAATTTTGTATATGGTAGGATTTGAAATTAAGCCAAAGGTGGAGATTTGTTGAATTATTGGCTTATTTCAGAAGTACCACATCGGTGGTAATGAAATGAATAGGGGATTTTAGACTTATAAATAAACCCCTCCTCTTCTTATGTAAATCATCCCAAAACTTGTATCTTCTTCTACATATAAATAGAAGCAAGCAATTCAGCAAGTGTTCGGAGATCAAGCTATCTTGGCTGAAGCTCTAGTGGCAAAGCTTTCGGGTGTGTTTCTCTATTTATCTCTTTTATTGTTCTGTTCTCTTTATTGTTGTTTTACTGCTTTCTTTCCTATTGTAGTATAGTATTCAATATTATTTGTCGGGTAGTTTTATTAGTGTTCTGTCCAGTTCATTAGTCCTGAACTGGTGCATTTCACGTTGTGTTGTCGTAGTGGGAAAAATACCCGATTTTCCCAACAGAAAGCTGGCCAGCAGAGCAAACTCCTCATTGCTATCCTTGCTGATAACACTGTCCAGGAGCTCAATTAGCGAAGGTGCGCTCCTGAAGAATCACCAAGAGCATATATCAGCATGTTGCTCAACAGCTTTAGGAATGTTACATTAGAAGAAACAGTGGCTCAATGGTTCCTCTCAATTCCACATGTCATGGAAGTCCTCTCTTGGCCAAATTGCATGTCGTGGGAAAGGCAATCGTGCAGGAATTTCAATGCAAAGTGCTGAATCTTTGGATGGAAGAGTGGCACACCGTAGCGCTTTCCACCATTTGTATGTCACTGATGGACCATAAAAGGTCCAGATGGAGCATACTTCAGGTTTTTCAGTCGCATGGCAAGCTGGTAATCATTCTTTACAGTGTATTTTCCCATACAATCACTGTTAATCACTCAACTAGCCCCAAAGTCACAAAAATGTTGTTGCATAAGATTCTCCTCCTACACTTCAAAACTTGGTAGAGATTAGAATCAAGTCCCTGACAATGGTGTCACAGGACATACTGCGATACGCATAATGGTGTCATCCGTAGATGTTCAGTTCGAAAGGTTATTTGAGCAACACATCGTTCTGATAATCTCTACTTGATTTTTAACAAACTGTTGCAATTCAGAAGCGCATATAATTAGGAGTATGGAAGCGTAGATTGAAGGCTGAACTGTAAAAAATATTATTCAGACTTACTCATGTTAAATATACACTGGTTTACCTTTTATAAGGCTTGAAAAGAGGTAAAAAACTTCAAGCTACCAACGGCTCTCTAATGGCTGCATTTTATTTACAATAGACAGTTTCTTTAATCGAGTTAGTGGATGTATGTGAATGTAAGTATATACAGTGTATTTGTATATGTACATGTCACCCCTTTTTTGTATTTTTTGGGTTGTGTAATGCTCGGCTCATTGCTCTGTTTAGCTCGATACATCTGTTCAATGTTATTTCTGAGATCCTTGTATTATTCTTGCCTTAGCTCGGCATACCTGCTCATTGTTGCCGCCATCTCATTGCGTTATTGAGGTCTTTCTTTTGCTCAGTTGTAATTGCGTTCAGCTGGGTAACCTGCTCATTGCTGCCGCTATCTAGTCTTACTGAGATCCTTGTTCTGCTCGTCTGTTATTGTGCTCAGCACAGCTCAGCACATCTACTTATTGTTGTCCATTTCCTTAGTGTTCACCTCGTCTCCTCAGCTCGGTGTTCCATCCTTTACTTCGTCACCTAGCTTGGCATTCCATTGTTGCTGTATATATCCTTAGTGCCTTTACCTTGTCACCTCGGTTCGGCATTCTATTCTTCAGCTCAACCACTTTATCACCTCAGTACTACTCATTCTAACTCGGCAGTACATCACCTCGGCTCGACACTTCGTCACCTTGACAATACTTATTCTAGCTCGGCACTACATCACCTCGGCTCAAACACTTCGTCACATCGGTGCTGCATACTTCAGCTCGGTACTTCATCATTTCACCTCAGCACTCTCACTTTAGCTCGAGCACTTCAATTCTGCACTCCTTACCTTGACTCGGTACTTTACTCTGTACTTTTATTTCTGCAGACTATCTTTCGATACAAACATAAAATGAGTCTTGTACAATAAACATACAAAATTAACATAATTACCGAAAGAGCTAAACTAAAGGTGATAAATCATTGGGCGAAAATGGCACTACGTATATTTCCTGAGAAATCTTACGACTTACCATACTTTAGGAGCAACTCTTTTTGAAGGCTAAAAATTTTAATTCACATTGCAGAACACAAAAGGCGGCCACAGCTCACGAGCACCATTGCAGCTTCCTCTGGGGCAATGCAAGCTGAAGAAGTTGCTAAGACTTTGAAAGTCATCCAGTCTGGTAGTTTCTTTGTCTCATGCAATTTTGTTTGGGGGGGGGGGGGGGGGGGTTTACTAGCCCTTGTGACTGGTGGCCTTTCCTCTCAGAGATCAACCATAATGGCATTCGTTGAGGTAGCTACTGCTAGTGTGTTACGTTTACAGCTCTCTGTTTCCAATGGAACTGGTATACGAGCATAGAGAAGTGGCAGGCAAAAAAGGATTAGTAAGTATTTTTGCTGAACATGTAATTTCTTTTGTAAATGACCATTTTGTCACATCCCATGTTAATGGTAGGTGCAACGTTGGTCCATCAAATTGTAGCTTCAATATCTGATAGCATTTCGTTGGTTTTAAAGCATGTATATCCACCTGTCAGTTCTCTGTCAGCAATTGCGATGCAACCACAAGTGATGTCTTCTTATTTGAGTTGGCTTGCAATTCTGTTTATTATCTGCTTTTGTTACTGCATTCAAAGCATGTAAAAACTCGTGTCTTGCCACTAACTGGATTTTTATTAGACCTGCACTTCGTGAATCAACGTTCGGCTCATCCTTTGCATGAAACTGCTCTAGAATTGGTAGTACTCGATGTCAGTCTTAAGTGCGACATGGCAAGTACGACCATGGTCGCTTACATTTTGTAATTTTCTCTTTTTCTCAAAATGACATTATACTCGTCTTGTGGTTACAGGATTCTGCAGCATAGCATGAGAGTTCTTCCTTTTACTCTCCCTGGCATCAATCCTTGCTGGTTCAAAAATCGTTGAAGATGATCCTGTAATGGGCACGCTTCCACTGTCAACAACAAAGCATCCAGGGAGCTGATTTGTAGTCACATTCACGAGGTAGTTTTACGAATAGGAGGGGTATTTTCTTGGGTTTGTTATGAGATAATGTAGGAGAAAGACAGATGAATACACATTATTGCCATTGTTCTTTATCTTTTAATTAGATATATTATCTGTACCGTTATCTTTTCCTCATGACTGCTTATTCCTGATGGCCTCTGGAATAAGGTCTTCATGCCGAGCCTTGTCTTTTTTAAAATGCCCTTTATAGTTGACTCTTGGAGCAAAAAGTCATACTCTGACCTTGAGGGCTCCTACCGTCTCAGTCTCAAGGAGCATTGTGGAGGATACAAATCATAAGCCTAGCTGTCTCCTAGGTTAGATGAGGACTTACGCAGTGACCCACACAAGGTGCCCCCGCAAACCAGGCCTTTGACCTACGAGCAGTGGAACACCCACAGTGTGTCTCAGTAATCGAACTCTTGACCTCTTCGAACAAATCTCAATCTAAGTACCAATTTAGCTATACACTAGGGGCCTTTGTATTTGACACTTGATTGCATTTGTTATTGTTGTTATTTGATAATTTACACCCTGGAATTGGTTAGATCACTGGGTAGGCAAATGTTGTGTGACAAGCTTTGGTGGGTATATGTCATATATGTTCTATTCCAAAGTTTTTACTTGCAAAATTGCACCTTGATCTTATGCTCATTTTCGCACAAACAAACATATTCTCGAAAAGCCTCTATTTTTCGATATTGTATGCACAAAATAACGTTCCACATATAGAACACATCATATGGTCCGAATGTGGTGTCTCGGTAAGAACCGTTGCATCTGGTGCCTTAGATATAGTGTCAAACAAGAAAGGAATCTAATTGCTTGTTCGGACGCAGCGACAATTGAGTCAGAGCTACCGTATCTCCTAGAGAACTTGGGTGTGGTGAAAAATAAGTAAGAGTTCTTAGGCCGTAATTAAATACTAAGTGAGGAAATACTAGGCTAGGTAGAAATATTAGACTAAGAATATGAAACATTGGAACTCTAACGTAGAATACAGTGGAGATAGTGGGCACGATGATAAAGAGAAAATATATATTTTATGTTTGCAAGAGACAAATTGGATTGAAAAAGCTTTGATGTTGAACAAGTCAAGGTTTAAACTCGGGTACACAAGAAATAGAGTTGGAGTTATTATTGAAGTCTCATTGAGAGACGAAGTAGTTTGCATTATTAGGAAAGATGATAGATTTATAGCCCTTAAGTTGGTTCTTTAAAAAAAGAAACAATCAATATTATTAGCATATATGCACCTCAACTGGGTCTTGAGGAGGCTATAAAAGTTCAATTTTAAGAAGATTTAGAAGCTGTAGTGCGTGAAATTCCAATATGTGAGAAGATCTATATAAAAGGAGATTTAAATGGACATGTAGGTAAAAATAATAAGGATTACAATGGGGCACACAGTGGATTTGGTTTTAGAAACAGAAATGATGAAAGAAGATCGATTTTGGAGTTCGCAATAGTATATGACTAGTGTCTAACCTATTTTTTTTTAAAAAAAAAGAGATAAACACTTGATTATATTCAAAACTCGACCAAATAAATCGTAGATAGACTATTTCATGACTCGTAGAATAGATAGAAGTGCTTGTAAATATTGTAAGATGATCCCAAGACAAAGTTTAACAATGCAACACCGTCTTGTAATGTGTGATTTCCGTTATGACATAAAAAGTTGAGAAAACAAAGGCTTATAGAAACCAAGATAAAATGATGGAATTTGAAAGAAGCTAAGCAAAAAGATTTTAGAAAAGCAATATTAGAGCAAGGAGTCTTAAAAATTCAAGTGGCGATGCAAATCAAATGTGGAGAATGTATCGGTAAAGATAAAGAAAATAGCGAGAAAATTACTTAGCGAGTTAAAAGGTTGAGCACATTCAAATGAAGAATGTTGGTGGTGAAAAAAAGAAGTGCAAGACAAAGTAAAACCAAGACAATTAGTTATAAGCCATTTAACTTTGCGAGAACAAGAAAATTGAAAAAATTACAGCTTGCTATAAAAGAAGCTAAATAAGCTGTAAGTGAGGTCAAATCAAAATCGTTTGAAGATTTTTCTCTAGTATTGTTCCCCATTCATTTTAACCTAGTTCATTGTAATTTATACTCAACTCTCCTGGTTTCATAGTCGATTACGAAAAATCTAAATTAATAAGAAGACATCGTATTGTTTTTTTTATTAAAAATGCTTTCAATTTTCACTTTTACTCTTTCATACATTACTTGCATATCATTAGTGTAGTGTATTCAGTAATTTTTTACAAATATAATTTTGGAATTAAACATTACTTCTGAAACCTTTTGATGCATTACTTGTATATCGTCAATGCATTGAATTTTTTTTTTTTTTGCAAGGATAATTTTATGCATATAAAATAATTTACATTGTTATGAGCAAAACATACTATCAAGAAGCTAAAATAGACAGAAAACGTGAAAGACGTGCATGATGGGGGGGGGGGGGGTACACAACAACAAAGAAACACTATAAAAGGAGAAAATATTATCCTAGTTTGACTTTGTCATAGTTCTTAATTATATCTAAATCAAACTACGACAAGGAATGATATAAAATAAACATTTATTTAAGAAGCTACCTATGTTAAAAACGTATTTAAGAAGTTGATATAAAAAATTATCAATGGTTATGTAAAAGGTTGTCTATGCGAAGATGAGACTCATTGGTTGTTCAAGGGTTTCTACTCTCCCATCTATAAACCTTTGTAGATGCCATCGAAAAATATGTCTTAATAAACAATCCCTTATGCTTCCAGAGTATAGTCTAGTTGATACTCGGATTAAGAATTGCTACCAAGAAGACAAGAGTTCGAATTTAGGGACACACAGTGTGAGTGCTCCACTTCTGCTAGTTTGTAGAGGTACCATGGAGGGGTGCTCCACTTCTGCTAGTTTGTAGGATGCACCTTGTGTGGGTCACTGCGTGAATCCTCACCAACTTAGGAGGCCGCTGGATACTTGTGCATCCTACACAAAGCTTCGTGGGACTGGAGCGGTAGGAGCCAATGACGATATATTTCACCTTTTTGCTACCAATAAACAATCCCGGACACTTGTTTTACTCATATAAAGACACGAGGAATCCAAATACAAACCAGTTGCGGTATTTGAACTCTCAAGTTGTGGATATATTATCTTCCACTATAGCAGTTTGCACTAGGTCATGCTGGACATGGGATCTCCTCATCCTCCACACCTTCACTCCCTTGCCCACCGTTCGCCATGTGGCAGCAAGGAGGGATGGTGATACTAGATGCATGTGACACTTATCTAGCCCCACCACCCCACCTTGCTGTCACGTGGCGGGTGGTGAACAAGGAAGTGAAGGTGTGGGGGATGAGGAGATCCGGTCCTGTCATGCTGGTGTATGTGCTAGACTGATTGGCTATTCACACTATGTTTCTGAAGGTTACTAGACTGATTGGCTATTCACACTATGTTTCTGAAGGTTACTGGACAAAAAGTGGTGGAGTTATTAGAGTTGCCTCAAACGTCTTATATGCTCACCCCTTGGTCACTGGACTCCAACAAGTACTAACAACGACAAGATTATCCAATTGCTTTATAAGATTTCATCTATGGCAGAGTATAAAGAGGTCGGATGTACGCAACCATACACATGTGTTAGAAACATACGGAGATTGTTTCCTGATTACCTATAATAAAAATTGCGTCAAACTGTGTCGATCAACTGCTACTTCACAATATAAGAAGCGCATCCAATTTAATGATTAATTTTGCTTTATTTCATCATATTCCCGGTAACAGATAAATACAGACGAGTCGAATAATACATCCTTACATTATATTGTTATGTATAACAAAATATAACAAAGTGGAAGAAATCATAAACAAAAATCACACGACACAATTAAGAAACAGTCCAACATTAACTGAGATTTGGCAGCATACATCAGACCGCGAAGCGATCCGTTCCCTCTCTAGATCATATGCAAATACGAGAGTCTAGTGCACCATGAACGCTTTTGGCAGCAACATATTTGCAGCAGGCCCTCCATATCCATATGTATCATTTATTATCCAGAGACACCAAATGGAAAAACGCTGCCTTCAGTTATGGTAGCAATGAATGTTTCAAACATGCAACATATCTTCTGGAAACTTTCTTAACCAGGTCAATCTGAATGAGTCTTGTTTGATTTCTAGCTTTTTGTTTTTGTCTTAAATAGCGATAGTTTGAGAATATTACGATTCTAAATAGGAAATTAATATTCAAAATGAACAAGGGATTACAAAATGGCACTCTGAGCTAGCTTCAGAATCTTACATCTTCTAAATTATTCTTACTGTTATGTAGTATTTAGCGATACAGAATTTATGTTAATACTTTCAAATTTTTATTCACATTTTTATATCCATCTCCACTGTTTCTATTCATTTGTTACGTAGCTTATCATAATTTAGTGTAAAAGATAAAGAATATCACTATAAAAAGAAATTGCGAATTTGATTTCTCTTCTTAATATCAATTGTCACACCCTTAATGAATTTTACTTGGCACCCATCAGACAATCGCTCATGACGTTTGAAGTTTTGCATTACTTTGACAAAGTCAAATGTAAATCACACGAACCATCAATGTCTATATATATATAGCGAAAAACCTTTAGGTCTAGCGGTTGAGTAGCATTTATCCTAACCCCGGGTCTCGAGTTCGATTCTCCTCCCCAATTTTTTAATATATATATGTGTGTATATATATATATATATATATATATATATATATATATAGCGAAAAACCTTTAGGTCTAGCGGTTGAGTAGCATTTATCCTAACCCCGGGTCTCGAGTTCGATTCCCCTCCCCAATTTTTTAATATATATATATATATATATATATATATATATATATATATAAGAGGATGCCGTAAAATCTGCCAAGAAATGTGGTACATCATGCATCAACCCTCGCCCCACCAAAAAGAAAAGAAAAACAAAACAGAGAAGAAAGGAATAACAAATAAAAGTAATAACACATCACTATATGTTACGAACTTGAGAGCAAACCTTATGTCAAGTGATAAAGTTGTTATTTAATGACTTTGAAGTCACATGTTCGAACTGCATAAAGAGCCTCTTGCATAAAATATAAGGTAAGACTGCGTACATCAGATCATCTATTGAAGTTTCTGGGGTTTTTAGATACCATTCGAAACCTTATTTCGAGCCCTATGATGATGCAATATTCTCTCCTGGCCGATTCAGGACGTCTGGATCCGATCCAGCTCTTTATTAAAAAATGTGCAAACACGAAAGTTTAATATGGCGGAAACACCCTTCGTATGTTACCAACTTATGAAAGACTTGGGAATGAACTAATTAAAATGGGGCCAATGTGTTTAGCGTTGGATGGCATGAATTCAGCCACAAATTGAGGCACACAGAATACATTGTTAAGTTATAAATTGTTTTGATGATAAAAAGATGTTTTAAATGAGTTAAATTTGTGTTTGATACTTGATGCAAGATGAGAAAATCACACTAGGTCAAAAATGGTTGAGATTGGAACTCACTGTCCAACATCGATCTCTCAGGCTAGGGACATCGATCGATCGATGTACTTCAGCCTCTGACATCGATCGATCGATGTCAGTCAATAAGCATTCTGTTCAACATCGATCTCTCAACCCAGGGACATCGATCGATCGATGTCACTTCAGTCTCTCCTCAGAGAGACTTCGATCGATCGATGTCAGTCAGTAAGCATTCTGTTCAACATCGATCTCTCAACCCAGGGACATCGATCGATCGATGTCACTTCAGTCTCTCCTCAGAGAGACTTCGATCGATCGATGTCAGTCAGAAAGGAATCTGTCCAACATCGATCTCTCAGACTGGGACATCGATCGATCGATGTCACTTCAGCCTCTGACATCGATCGATCGATGTCAGGCAGTGTCAAAAACTGCAATGTTCTGGAGGACATCAATCTCTCCCCCAGGCACTTCGATCGATCGATGTCCCCTAGAATTCAAATTTTCTTAACGTTGGAACAAAATCCAAGAGAGATTTATGATGTTTTCTCTTTCCAATCTTGCTCAAATTTCTTGTGGACTTTAACCAAACATATTGCATGCTTCTTTGACTATTGTATACATGTGTAAGATTCTCTAGGGTGGCTATTCAAGATCAAATCACTCCATAGGGTGGCTAAAGACTATTTGGACATTTTCTTGACATTTTTGAAGATGAAGACTTGGTGGAGAGCCTTAAAAACGTGGTGAACTTCATCTATAAATAGAAGAGGCTTGGATGAGGCAATCACACACTTTCAAGATCATCTAGCTTCATCTTTCATTGTTGTATAGTTCTCTCATACTTGTAAATTTGCTTAAAGCTTGTTTAGCTTTTCTTTTCTCTTCATTGTTGTATATTGAGAGAAAGAGAGTCAAGCACAAGACGAACCATAAATATTTGATCTCTTGCTTGTGCTTAGACTAGTGAGAAAGTGTGAACCTTACTATATTTTTTCAACCTACTGTGAGAAGTTCTTGAGGGAACTTTGTTGAAGTTGTGAGGTAGCAAGAAGTTGTTCTTGCTAAGAGCTGTAGTTGCTGTAGTTGCACAAGAGTATTTTGTGCAAGAAGTTGCTGTTGTTGGTGCTTACACTAAGGTGTTAGTGTAAGTGTTGCTGTGGTTGTTCTTATTATCTTTAATAAGAAGAGTAGTTGTTGAAAATCCACTTTAGAAACAAAGTGGTAGTGGAGTAGAATCATTTACGATTCGAACCACTCTATATCCGGTGTACTCATTCATTACTTCTCATCTCCAATTCTTGCCTGATTTTGAATATCTTTTTGAGTTGAGTCACACAAGAAAAATTCCGCAAAAGAGCCAAACACTCTATTCACCCCCCTCTAGAGTGTATTTCGGACCTAACAATTGGTATCAGAGCCTAACCTTGATTGCTTGGCCTATATTTGCAAGTAGCAAGGTTAAAGATCATGGCAATGACAACCTCAACTTCAACCTCTTCATCGCACACTTCATCTCCTAAGCCTACTGCACTATTTTCCGGATCAAACACTAAAGCACCTATGTTTGATGCCCAAAATTATTCTTTGTGGAAATTTCGAATGATCAATCATTTGAAAGGCTGTGGATTTGATATATGGAGAGCCGTTGTCAAAGGAATTGTAGTTCCTATGATTACCAACTCAAAAGGAGAATCAATGTTCAAAGATGAGGATGACTACACCGATGAAGAAAAGATAAGATTTGCCATTAATGGCAAAGCATTTGATATTCTCTCAAGTGCTCTCACCACCACCGAGCTCATAAGACTTCAAGGTCTTGAAACAGCCCATGAGGCATGGAAAAGGCTTGAAATGATACGTGAAGGAACTGAGCAAGTAAGAATGGCCAAACGACTCATGCTCATGAAGGAGTATGAGATGTTCGGAATGAAAAGCGGTGAGAAGATTGAGGAGACAATCGATCGATTCACACGAATAGTGAATCAATTCTCCATGGTGGACAAGAAAATCTCAAATGAAGACCTTGTCTCAAAACTCCTCAACTCTTTGCCAAGAGAATGGACACCCAAAGTCACCGCCATCACCGAATCAAAGAATCTCAAGACTCTTACCCTTGATGAGCTATCCGGTAATCTTCTTACTCATGAAATTCTTATTGATGAACAAAATAGGATGAACCCTATCAAGCCCACACAAACATCACACAAAGGATTGGTGGTATAGTCCGATGAATCGGATGAGGAAGTTGCCCTTCTAGTAAGAAAATTTAGAAGAATGGCAACCAGAAACAAAGCTCAAGCAAGAAAGTTTTTCAAAAGACCATCTAAAGAAAAGGAAGCAAGTGAAAATTGCTATAGATGTGGTCGACCCGGTCATTTCATTACCGATTGCCACGTAAAAGAGCCGCAAAATCAAGAGAAGAAGGTCTTTCCTCAAAAGAAGAAAGCCCTCAATGCGGAGGTAACCACGTGGGATGATCTCCTTTCGAAATCGGAAGGAGAAGAGAGTGAAGATCAAGGTGTTGGACTTGTTGCAATAGTTGACAATCCAAAGATTCAACATACTTGTCTCATGGTAATTGAAGATGATCTTGAGGTAAATTCTAATCCTTCAAATTTGCATGATGAAATAGGAGATTTGCAAGATGACTTTGAAAAATTGAATTTAAAATATAAGCATTTGAAGAAAGAGTTCAAGAAATACATCTTAGAAAATAAGAGCTTGCATGACAAGAATATTTTGATGTTTCAAGAACATGACATCATACTCACCATGCATAATACGTAGCTCTTGAAAATGTAGAAATTAGAAGAGAATGTGAGAAACTAAAGTTAGACCTACAAAGACTAACGAATGGTAAAAACAACTTAGACATACTACTTGGAAATCAAAGAATTGGAAATGATAAATCCGGTTTAAGATTTAATTCATCACTTTCGTCTATTAAACCCAAGACCTTAAAGAAAAGGGCAAATAATAGAAAAGCACAACAAAATTCATCACCTTCTAAACCAAAGCATGTACCCACTTGTTTTCATTGCAACAAACTAGGACATGTGAAGAAAGCATGTAGAGCTAGATTTGGAAGCACATATGTTTGGAAGCCTAAGGGTCGACAAACTAACCCTAAAGGACTCAACCATCAAAGGGTACCAATGCATACATCTTTTGGTTTTGTAGGCTCTCAAGACAAATGGAGTAGCCAAAGAAGAAGGAACCAAATGGCTTATGGACAGCGGATGTTCAACGCACATGACCGGAGACAAAACGTTGTTCACCAAGCTCAAGCTCTAAGATGGTGGAACGGTGCATTTTGGCAATGGGAGAGCCAAAATCCTTGGACATGGAGAAATTGGTAACTCTTCTTTTACTATTAATAATGTACTATATATAGAAGGGCTTAAGTATAATTTGATAAGTGTTATCCAACTATGTGATGCTAATTTTCAAATTGAATTTGTGAAAAGAAAATGTGTTGTGAAAAAGAACGATAAGATTGTTTTTGAGGCTATACGTAAAAATGATGTTTACAAATTTAGCACACATGATTTGATATCACAAAATGTTTCTTGCCTAGTTGCCAAAAATGATTTGACTCAACTATGGCACAGACGACTTGGACATATTAGTTTTAAAAATTTCAAAGAGATTTGCAAAAATAAAAAAGTCCAAGGTCTTCCAAAATTAAATTTCGAAAACCATGGCTTATGTGACACTTGTCAAAAGGCAAAGCTTGTTAAAACAAGCTTCAAGCCCAAAAGTGAAATCTCCACCACCAAACCTCTACAATTGCTTCATATGGATTTGTATGGGGATATTGGTACGGCAAGTCTAAGTGGAAAACATTACACCTTTGTGGTGGTAGATGACTTCTCTAGGTACACTTGGGTAATGTTCTTAGCTAAAAAGAATGATGCATGCCAAGAATTTATAAAGCTTTGTAAGAGATTAGAAAATCAAAGAGAGGACACAATTAAGGAAATTAGAAGTGATATAGGTGGTGAGTTTGATGGAGAATTTCAAGAATTTTGTGTATCCAAAGGGTATGGACACAATTTCTCTGCTCCAAGAACTCCTCAACAAAATGGTGTTGCGGAAACTTCAAGAAATGAGTAGAGCCATGCTAAACGAATTTGAGCTACCCAAATATTTTTGGGCCGAAGCGGTAAATACCGCTTGTCATGTGATCAATAGAGTTTATTTGAGACCATTTCTCAAAAAGACTCCTTATGAGCTTTGGAAAGGAAGAGTACCAAATATTGGTTATTTCAAGGTATTTGGTTGTAAGTGCTTTATACTTAACACCAAAGATAACTTGGATAAACTCGACTTTAAAGCGGATGAAGGAATCTTTATGGGTTATGCTCAAAATAGCAAGCATTTAGAGTATATAATAAAAGAAGCACGAAAGTTGAAGAATCAATTCATGTCAAGTTTAGTGAACTCAATGAGGATAAATCAAACATTAATGATGATAGTGATGATGAAATAATTAAAGTAAGCCATATAGAGAAATTTGAGAATCCAAAAGGTAACATTGTTATTGACCTTAGGAGTGATCCCCTTGAACCTAAGGTTGAAGCTGAAGAAGTAGGAGGAGATACCTCAAATTTACCGGATTCATATAAGTATAGGAAAGATCAACCTAAAGAGTTGATATTAGGTGAAACTAGCCAAGGTATAATGACTAGGAGAAAATTCAATGAAAATGCATTCATTTCACAAGTTGATCCTAAAAATATAAAGGAGGCAATAAATGATGAAGATTGGGTATTAGCTATGTAAGAAGAATTAAATCAATTTGAAAGAAGTGATGTTTGGGAATTAGTTGCTAAACCTAGTGATCATCCCGTAATTGGCACTAAATGGGTATTTAGAAACAAAATGGATGATAAAGGAAACATCACTAGAAACAAAGCTAGGTTAGTAGCCCAAGGCTATAGGCAAGAGGAAGGCATAGACTATGATGAGACCTTTGCCCCCGTAGCTAGGTTAGAAGCTATTAGGATGCTATTAGCATATGCATACTATAAGGATTTCAAACTATATCAAATGGATGTGAAATCCGCATTCTGGAATGGAATAATTCAAGAAGAGGTCTATGTATCTCAACCGCCAGGGTTTGAAAATCATGATTATCCAAATCATGTTTTTAAACTCATAAAGGCCCTTTATGGACTTAAACAAGCCCCTAGGGCTTGGTATGATAGATTAAGTAACTTCCTACTTGAGAATGAGTTTTCAAGTGGAAAAGTCGACACTAATTTTTTTATTAAAGAACAAGGAAACCATCAATTGCTTGTTCAAATTTATGTGAATGATATCATATTTGGTGCTACTAATGATTCTCTTTGTGAGCATTTTGCAAAATTTATGGAAGGAGAATTTGAAATGAGCATGATGGGTGAACTTAACTACTTCCTTGGTCTATAAATCAAGCAAACTCAAGATGGAGTATACATATCTCAAACAAAGTATACAAAGGATTTGCTCAAGAAGTACAAATTCGAGGATGGAAGAAGTGTGAGCACTCCGATGAGCACAAGTACAAAGCTTGACAAAGACGAAAAAGGAAAGCCGGTTGAGGTAACCAAATATAGGGGTATGATTGGTAGTTTACTTTATTTAACCGCTAGTAGACCGGATATTTTGCATGCTGTGTGCTTATGTGATAAATTTCAAAGTATGCCTAAGGAATCACATTTAGTTGCTATTAAACGTATCTTTAGGTATTTAAAAGGAACTTTGAACTTTGGATTGTTTTATCCCAAAAATGGTTGTTTTGATTTAAGAGGATATAGTGACTCCGACTATGCCGGAAATCTTGTAGATAGAAAAAGTACTTCCGGGACATGTCAATTCCTTGGAGATTGCTTGGTCTCTTGGTTCTCCAAGAAACAAAATAAAGTGTCACTTTCAACGGCGGAATCCGAATATGTATCGGCAGCTTCGTGTTGTGCACAACTACTTTGGATGATCAACACCTTAAACGATTATAATGTTAAGTTTGATAAAGTTCCCATCCTATGTTACAACACATCAGCCATAAGTATAGCACAAAACCCGGTTCACCATAGTAGGACCAAACACATTGAAGTAAGGCATCACTTCATAAGTGATTGCATTCAAAAAAGATTGGTATGCATTGAGTTTGTTCCAACAAATGACCAACTAGCAGATATCTTTACTAAATCCCTTCCCACCGAGACATTCGAATCTATTAGAGCAAGATTAGGTATGATAAACATTGGCTAGAAGGTAAAAATAGTCAAAAAGGCTGATTTCAGAAGACATTGATCGATCCATGTGACAGTCTGAAAGACTGCTGTCAAACAAGACATCGATCGATCTATGTCCAGAACATCGATCGATCGAAGTCCCAGACATCGATCGATCGATGTCAGCGCGGACAGAAGATTAAAAGTTGCAATCCCTTTCTTCTTCCTCAGTTCTCTCTCTCCAAAAAATCAAAATCCCTAAAAATTCTCTTACGCAAAAACACAAAGAACCCCTCAAACACACTCAAAACCCTTGCAAAATCTTAAACTTGTTGTCAAATCCAACATCAAATTCCAAAAACTCATCAATTTCTTCCTTGTTCTACAAAAATTCGAAACCTAAATGGCTTCAAAATCAAAACCCTCTTCCAAGAAAGCAAGAACCTCTCATGAAAGTAAAAGTGAGGCACAACAATCACATACTCAAGTTCCAACGGGTTCTAGAACACAAGGATTGAGGAAGAAGGCAACTGACTCTCAGAACACTGAGTTAAAGGAAACAAGAGAAAGGCTAACCCTCAACAACTTTCCATGGCTTAAGTCCTCAGAATACAAAGATGCTTTGAAAGAGCCAACGGGGACAGGTAAATTTGGCTACATCACTCTTAGAGCTCAAATGTTATTTCATGAATGGGAGTGAAAGAAAAGATCCACCATTCCACTTAAATTGCTCAAAATGGAAGATATTTTGGGCAATGAAGAGTTAAAACCAATCATTGATTGGTTTAATCATCAAAAATGGATACATATTTGGGATGTCAATCAAATGACAAATATGTCTACTCGATACACTAGGATGTTTTATGCTAATATGTGGGTAGAATACCGACATGGTGTGCATTATGCTTTACATTCAATGATAGATGGTCAGTTGTTGATGTTTAGTTCTAAGACTATCAATGATTTGCTTGACTTTCCTGCTGAGGGTTGGGAAGACTTTGATCCCTGGAGGTGGGATACCTATAAGTATCAAATTTCTGAGGATGAAGTTAAAACATTTCTTGGATTTCACCCCACCAAAAATACAAATGACATGCCTTTGGTGTATAGAGTATTGCTTGCCATTGTTACTTTTTGTATCAATGGAAAATCGGCTAAACTTCCGAGCAACTTGGATTTTTATATAGCTTATCGGATTGCAAATAGAGAAGCTATGAATCTTGGGGAGATTATATTTTCAAATATGTTGGAAGCCGTAACAAAGCAATCCAAAGCTCTTCCATATAGCAATCTCATCTATAGATTGCTCAAGAAAGCTAATGTAGACTTGGAAGCCGATTATATTGAACAGATAACCAACAAGGATTATTACACCAAGACAAACATCCAACAAATACATAAGTCTCGGAAGGAGGCTCAGAAACGGGGTGGACAACAAGAACAAGACGAGGAAGAACGTGAAGATCTCATTCCTCCACAATCACCTAATGCACCTCCTGTGGAACCCTATTCTTTTCCCTCACCCAAACCGCCTCCACAACCAAGCTCCACCTCTCAAATAGACAAAGGCAAGGCTCCTATGGAAGAAGATAGTGGTTCTGAACTCCCATTTGATGCAGAGGTTGAGATTAATGATTTACATCGTTATCTTGATCAATGGGGGGAAGACCTGACAAAAGAAGCTGTACGCATTGATGAGCTTGAGAAAGAGAATACATGTCTCAAGAAGCGTGTTTCAACCATCAAGACGAAATATCATAAACTCAAGAACAAACTTAAGGCGTGCCTTCCTGGATTAGCATTTTCCTCTGATGAAGAATAGTTTTCTCTATGTTTAACTTAGAGTTTGAGTTTACATATGTATCTCAAAACTTGATATCTCATTGTTGATATTTTACTTATTCATGTTATTGTTTGATGATTTCAAAGAGGGGAAGAAGTAATTGGTAATTGTTTTGTTGATGTTTTGTTGTTGGCATGATGGTTTAGTAGTAATTGGTAAGTGTTTTGTTGGCATAATGGTTTAATTGGCATGTTTGGGCATGTTTTGGCATATAGCATGTTTTGGCATAGTTGGTTGGACATTGCATGATTTGGTTTTGACATGTTGGCATGGTATAGTTTGGTTAAGCATGGGTATCTTAATGACTCATCTTGATATGATATTAGTGTTTTTGTATCACATAGCTTAGCTTGAGAAGTTGAATTTGGTATAGCATGACATGAAGTTTCTTGATATGCTTTACATATTGAAATGATGAAAATGTGAAACTTGATGCATAGGTTGAGGGGGAACATTTTGGTATTGATATCACATCTTGGGTAGATTGCATGTTGAAAAGAAATTTTTGATGTATTTATATGACAAGGGAGCATGAACTAAGGGGGAGGTGTAAAATATCAAGTTTAGTTGAAAATATATCATGTAAAAACATCTTTTGAATCATGGTTTTGAAATCATCAAAAAGGGGGAGATTGTTAAGTTATAAATTGTTTTGATGATAAAAAGATGTTTTAAATGAGTTAAATTTGTGTTTGATACTTGATGCAAGATGAGAATATCACACTAGGTCAAAAATGGTTGAGATTGGAACTCACTGTCCAACATCGATCTCTCAGGCTAGGGACATCGATCGATCCATGTACTTCAGCCTCTGACATCAATCGATCGATGTCAGTCAGTAAGCATTCTGTTCAACATCGATCTCTCAACCCAGGGACATCGATCGATCGATGTCACTTCAGTCTCTCCTCAGAGAGACTTCGACCGATCGATGTCAGTCAGTAAGCATTCTGTTCAACATCGATCTCTCAACCCAGGGACATCGATCGATCGATGTCACTTCAGTCTCTCCTCAGAGAGACTTCGATCGATCGATGTCAGTCAGAAAGGAATCTGTCCAACATCGATCTCTCAGGCTGGGACATCGATCGATCGATGTTAGGCAGTGTCAAAAATTGCAATGTTCTGGAGGACATCGATCTCTCCCCCAGGCACTTCGATCGATCTATGTCCCCCAGAATTCAAATTTTTAGAACGTTGGAACAAAATCCAAGGGAGATTTATGATGTTTTCTCTTTCCAATCTTGCTCAAATTTCTTATGGACTTTAACCAAACATATTGCATGCTTCCTTGACTATTGTATACATGTCTAAGATTCTCTAGGGTGACTATTTAAGATCAAATCACTCCATAGGGTGGCTAAAGACTATTTGGACATTTTCTTGACATTTTTGAAGATGAAGACTTGGTGGAGAGTCTCAAAAACGTGGTGAACTTCATTTATAAATAGAAGAGGCTTGGATGAGGCAATCACACACTTTCAAGATCATGTAGCTTCATCTTTCATTGTTGTATAGTTCTCTCATACTTGTAAATTTGCTTAAAGCTTGTTTAGCTTTTCTTTGCTCTTCATTGTTGTATATTGAGAGAAAGAGAGTCAAGCACAAGACGAACCATAAATATTTGATCTCTTGCTTGTGCTTAGACTAGTGAGAAAGTGTGAACCTTACTATATTTTTTCAACCTACTGTGAGAAGTTCTTGAGGGAACTTTGTTGAAGTTGTAAGGTAGCAAGAAGTTGTTCTTGCTAAGAGCTGTAGTTGCTGTAGTTGCACAAGAGTATTTTGTGCAAGAAGTTGCTGTTGTTGGTGCTTACACTAAGGTGTTAGTGTAAGTGTTGCTGTGGTTGTTCTTATTATCTTTAATAAGAAGTGTAGTTGTTGAAAATCCACTTTGGAAACAAAGTGGTAGTGGAGTAGAATCATTTACGATTCGAACCACTCTATATCCGGTGTACTCATTCATTACTTCTCATCTCCAATTCTTGCTCTGATTTTGAATATCTTTTTGAGTTGAGTCACACAAGAAAAATTCCGCAAAAGAGCCAAAGACTCTATTCACCACCCTCTAGAGTGTATTTCGGACCTAACATACATCAGCCGACCATAAAAAATGTTTTAAAAAAGGAAAATTGAAAATTCTGGATTTATTAGTATATTATGAAAGACTTGGTAATAATATGGGACAAAATTTTTAAATTTTGCGTTATTAGTAATACTATAGAAGACTCGTTAGATATATGGGACCAACTGATTATGTGATTGGGGCCCTATTTAAAAGTGCTACCTTGTTCTTCTTCCTAAATTGCTAGGTCACCCCTAGAGGCTAATTATTTTTTTTAAAAAAAAAAACGACTTAGGCCTGCAGAAATAATTGAAAAACAACAAAATTACAAAAAAGAAGGAGACAAAATTTTAATTTTTAATTTTCACCTTTATAGCTAAAGTAGACATGGTGTGAGGCACAGCTACCAGAGAATCTGCCTTAATATCTGTGTTTTTCTTGGATCTTGTCTATTGTTTATGAATATTAGTACTTGTATCCGTATATTATGACTATTTCTTTAGTCTCTCTATTTCTTCCAAGTGAGCATATCTTCAAAGTTTCTTTATATTTTTACCAAGTCAAATTTGTTGTTTAGTACCCATGTTTTTATTTCCTTTCAAATTTCAAAAAGCTAGCTACCAACCACAAGGAAAAAATTATAACTTAATACCATGAGCTTGGCAAGAGTTGACTCATGAGAGATCAAATTAATAAACATCGCATGTATATATACCTGGTTTGCGGAGGGACACCTTGTATAAATCATTGCGTAAGTCCTCACATAGCCTAAGAAGACCGCTAAACTTCTGATTTGCATCCTCTACAATTTTCTTTGAGGCTAGGACGGTGAAAGTACCCAGGGCAAGGTAAGATAAGTTGGTCATTTTCGTTCAGAATGTGCATAAGTAAGAAAATTGTCTAGACTTCCAAAGTAAAGTACTTAAATTTTGAAAACTGATTATCCTTGAGGCATAGAAACAGAGGAGTGATACTTCTTTTATTCAAAATGATAAAAAAGATATTTTCGATGTATTAAACTTTCGTGTTTGTATATGATTTGAGGGGGGCGGATCGTTTCACGATTTGATGTACGCAGCCTTATCCTACACTTTTTTTTGTGCAACAAGCTGCTTCCACGGTTCGAACTGGTGACCTCAAGATCACAAAGCAACAACCTTAAAACACAAAACTTTCTCCATCATCTCATCGTGGCATTTTATTTTATTTTTGGAGATTCTGTTTTTCTAAATTCCACAAAAAGATATTAAACACACACACACACATGAACTAAAATAAACAACCCACAGCTTATATTTAATATAAGGAGCCAAAAGCAAGTGTCATTTAAAATCCTGTCACTTGTTGAATGTATCTATCTGTATGTATAAGACACTTATGCAACTATTTCGTTATTTCATATGTTATTTAGAGTTTATCCACGGTTGACTATTTTAATATCGGAAGCTTTTGATTTATATTCAGTAGTACATATTCTTATTATTATACTATCTATGCATGTACATATAGAGCCGGAAGCCTCACTGGAAGCAAACTCTCTATCCCTTGGGATTACTCTCCCCAAACTATAACGATAGCTTTTGATGTCGTTGGGATATAATGAGTATGATTGTTGTTGTTGTAAGGGATAATTATGATATATAGTCCAGATATACATTATAAACTAAAATACCTCGGGGCAGAGAAGAAGACTGAAACCAAACAAGTTAAACGGCTAACAACTCTCTACCAAATTCACCAAAACTTCTTTTAACTTTTATGTTTTGGAAAATTACGAAAATACTTATGTTTTTCAAATATTCTTCTAATCTCATTCAAATCTTTTCAAACTCGTTTATTCAAATTATCAAAATTCAAATCTGCAACCCAAAATTTTGCTCCCTGGATATGAATATAAACATATCAACATTACCATAGAATAAAATTACCAATTATACAATAAAATCTTTAACAAAAGAATAATAAAAATTAAATACATCAAAAGCGAAAATAATCACAATCCAACTAATTATTGGAGGAAGCTGCAAAGAACAAAGACAAACGCCTCAACATAATTTTTGCCTTCTCAGAATCAAGTTTGAAGATATGGAAGCAATGATCTTCTCCTTCAACTTCAAACAACTCTGCTTTTCCTTTCCATCCACTTTTCTTCAAAGCTTCAAAATACCTGACCCCTCTTTCTCTCAGCTCATCTTTTTCAGCAACACAAACAAGAACCCTTGAGCATCCCATCCATGCCAAACTAGGAGCATCATTTGCAAATGGATTAATGAATGGATTATCAAATCCCCCTTCTGCATTTGGATAAACAAATTCCCATGTTTTGTATAACAAACTCTTGTCATGATCAATCTTTGGCTCCAAACCAATTGGTTGTGTGCCCAAAAAGTAAGGCTGTGACAAAAGGGCTCCAAAAATTTTGATACCTCCTTGTAGTTTTTCCTGGCTAGCTCTCAGGGTTATGTTGTGGGCTATGTTAGCTCCGGCGCTATCTCCGCCCACAAAAACCCTCTCAAAGCTAGCATGGCGTTCTAGCCATGCTTCTTTCATGGGTCCGCCTTTAATGGATTGCGATCCAATCCATTGTAAGGCAGCCCATGAGTCATTATATGCTGTCGGAACAGGATGCTCTGGGGCAAGCCTGTATTCGACAGACACGATCAGTACTTTAGCTGTGGACGCTAGAGTATTGAGATATCGATGACAGAGGAAAGAGAAGGCGGAGTCGATACAAAAGCCTCCTCCATGGAAATAGGCCAAAATGGGAAATCTTTGGGTTGGGGTGGAGGGGTTGGGGAGATAGATTCTAGCTGAGACATCTTGGGAGATTGTAATATCTTTTGAGAAGACTCCATCTTTTGCATCTTCTGGTGATGGTGGGATGGTTGGGGAGGGAATTAATCTCTCTACTGAGCCATCTTTGAAAACCCTGACAAAAGGGAGGAGTTCAGAGGACACTTCTTTGGTGATGCACACCATTTTTTCACACACAAACACACAGTGAGTTTTGGAAAGGCAGAAGACAGGTTATGCGTGTATTACTATGTCATAAGGCTTTGGAAATGAGTGTATATATATATAGAGTAAGTTGGCACTACAGCAGTGCCGCTTTTAACTTTTTGTGCTTAAACTTTTGTGGGAGACTAAAGAAGTTGGACTTGGCTTGACTGGCAAGTTAGATAATCAAAATTTTTTGGGGCCAAGAAGAGGGAAGGAAAGTAGGTAATTCATATTTATTTATTTATGTTTTATGAAGTAGGTAACTCTTTTGCATTATATATCATATTGCTCTAATCCTGAAGAGACCGCCACTTAGGGAAGTCATGGTTCAGATTAGAAGAGACAGAAACTAAAGTAAAATATGAGGTCTTCAATCATGCGCTGTTACATGTACTGCAACTTTTTTTTAAAACAAATAAAATTAAAGCTCTTCTCTTTTTGTTGACCAGAGCGTGATTAGATTCCTCATATTTTGCTTTATTTTCTGCCTCTCCAGATCTGAACCGGCAGAGTCTCCCATTGTACCTTTTGGTACCGTATTATACTCACGATCTAAATCATGTAAAAGAAATCGTGGATTTATTTGATCTAAATCATTTTATATAATAAGTTTTATACAATAAATTTACTTTCTAGATGGTAAAGTACCTAGTATGATTCTCTTTTGAATCTTTTTAATGTGTTCTTTCATATAAGGTAAAATAACAACAAAAAAATTATCTCATTGTCTTAGAGCCTCCCCCGTTTATGGTGGGGTATAGGGGGTCGGATGTACGCAACCATATCCATGTATTAGCAACACACAGAGATTATTTTGATGATCTATAAAATTGCTTCAAGCTGTATCGATCAATTGATATTTCACAATATAAAAAACGCAGTCAATTTAATGACTCATTTTGCTTTATTTATAACCGTAACTATATTATGGTTTTAAACGGTAATATGTTTTTTTTTTCTTCTTCTTTTTTAACGTTTTTGTGTATGTTTGTTTCTTTTCCTTTCATGTTTGTTTATCTCAAGTGCCATCATATAATCCTTTCGGCGTTGGCCTTGGTAGCTTTCTCAGAAGAAAGTTAAGCAGGGACGACTAGGGCGGTAAATGAACCAAGCTGTTCGGTTGTTCGGCTCGTTTGGAGCTCGAGCTCGGTTCGGATAAAAGGTTAATGAACAGAGCTTGAACACATTTTTTCTGTTCGAACTCGGTAAGTGGCACCGTTCGTTTAAGGTGTTCGGCTCGTTAATGTTGTTCGTGACTTAAACGAACCAAGCTTGAACAATTAAATATGTTTGTTTAAATAAACGAACAAGCTCGTCTCGTTCGTTAAGTTAAATGAACCGAGCTTGAACAATGCAATGTTCGGCTCGTTTGGCTCGTTTACCGCCCTAGTGACGACCTAGATAGCCCCCACTTAAATTGCATATAAGTTATAAATTATGTGTTTCATTAGTCGAGCCATCACATAATCCTTATGGCATTGACCTAGGTATCTTTGTCATCAAAACGTAGCAATGACCTAGGTAGTCCCCGTTGGCTGATATAGTGGTGGTCTGTGTTGATTAATTAATGTTAAAAAACACAAATATAAAAGATGTATTAACACCATGAGCGAGTTCCATCTCATACTAGTTTCTACCACAAAAATCATGATACCACTGTATGTTTTGTTATAATTTTTTCCTTTTTAACTAGTTAAATATCTACGGTTTCCCCTGTATTAGAGATGTCGAATCAGTTGTCAAGGCTGAGCTGACCTGACTGACCTCGGCCGAGCTGACCTGTGTTACTGAGGCTGAGCTAATTTGCCGAGACTTACCATCAGAGCTGACTACTGTGGCTGAACTGACCTGACGTAGCTGACTTGACCAAACCGAGCACAATGATTGGATAGAGATTGAGAATATCTAATATCTGATTCATATCTAATCCTTCATAATTATCTAATACGTAATTGATTTGATTCGTATCATTACCATGTATATATCATTACCATAATTTGTAGATTTGTGTTGTGTACTATGTTATTTGATAGCGGTTAGATTAGATTACATATGATTTATTCTTGTAGGTCCAATTGTATCCCTATAAATTGATATACTGGAATACAGAATGAGATAGATTTGAAGTGCCAAACATTATTTTACTTCAGTTAAACTTAAATATTAGATTTCTGTTATGCAATCCCTTTGTTGCAAATAATCACATATCCAAATTTGTATGAGAGAAGATCTCCTAATTCATTGGTGTCTCATCTTCCATTTATCGAACTCAATAATATTATACCAAAAAGCTAGGAGATCCAAATCCGAAAGTATGTGAAATCACTCGCTTCATCACTAAAAGCTTCCTCTAATGTGCTTTGTTTTACAGTTATGTATAACATATATTCTATATTGAAATTAATGAATACACATCAATGTTTTATCTAAAAAGAAAACACGTTTTATTGGCATGCAACAGAAAAATCAAACAAAATCTTGTTTTGAGCACTTGATAGTTCACTTCTTACTATTTTAGTATGTATATATGAATAAGATCGTACACGCGAGGCTCAACTAGTGATTAAAAGAATACATAGATAAAATTATTGCTTAAATATAGTGTATTTTATTAATGCATGCAAATATATTTGAATACATAGATGCGATAATTTTCATATATATGTTGTCTAGAACAATGTACGAGAGAAGTTCTGGAATTGAGATAGAGTCATAAGATTGGGATTGTCGACCTATTGACAGAGCACATCGACTTGTTGACAACATCAGTGAAGGAAGAAAAGAAAAAACAAATTCAACAAGGATTTTTTTTTTAAAAAAAAGGACAGGAAAAGGCATGGATCAAGTTCGATTCGGAACTCATATCGTGACAATATCATGGTATGATGAATCACATAGATAAGTTAATGGTGATACGCAGATAATATGAGATGCCATAAAGATATTATAGTTTTCCATATAATACTTCTTTACCTATGCTTTTAGATGGAAGTATCATAAAATGTCATAGCATGTAACGTGTTTTAATGATTCAGAAGTCATTAAAAATAAAATAAAAAAAGAATTTTATGCACACATAGAAAGGGGATAAAAATCGAATCTGATTAATTTATATGAATGTTAACTCCGTAAAAGAGTGTTTCCATTGATAGTTATTTGTATACACAAGTCGCATATGTATAATACAATGCTAACTATGGTACATTTAGTCGATAAAATAAATAAAAAAGTAATTTTTTTTTGTTGATATGGTTTGATTGGATCCCATTTTAATGGACGTCTTAATTGCCTTGTTGTCACTTTCTCTCAAGTTGAGTAGTGAGATCTCTAATAACCAACTTGCGTAGTGTCAATTAAATATCCAGTTACTACCCCTGTGCGAATGTCAACCAATTGATCTTCAGATTTCACAAACGAAGTTCAATGATTCCTTCTTCAATTTTCTCTTTTATAAACACCACAAAAAGAATTTCGATTACCGACGAAAACATCACCGACGAAACGAGGTACGTCGGTCTTTCATTGTTAATTTGCGACGCAATAGCGATAAACACAGCTTCGTCGCTAATTGCGACGAAACTACGATGAAATACATTGTCGCTAACAAAAAAGTAGTCAGGTTAATCCTTTTGTTACAATTTCGTCGGTGTTTTGTCGGTGGTTCGTCGCTACTCTGTGTCTTTTGTTCGCCACTATTTAGTTTGTATCGTTTCGTCGCTATATCGTCACTAATGTGTCGCTAAAATTCCAGAAACATAAACACGGATAAACAAGGAAATAAATTCATTGGTTAGTAGGTTCTCGGCGTTGTATTAAGTTTCGTCGGTATATCGTCGGTGTTTAGTCGATGAATTAGTCGTCGCAAATGTTTTGTTTTACTTTTCGTTCGTATTTTATTCCGATTCGTCGCTGTGTCGTCGCAGATTTGTCGAGGATTAAACACGTGTATGAATTAAGAAAAAAGAAAGCAATGATTGGAAAAAAAATTATTCATTTAGAAATAAAAATTTACATTATAAAGACGAAAAATTAAAAAAAGAAATCTAAAAGAGAAGCGGAGAGGAGCCGTTCACTCTTCGTCATCGGAAGAGTAATCGGAAGAAAGAGTGGCCACCACATTCTCTGCGAACTCTTTGAAGAGGCACTTCAGATTGTAATATCTGGCTTTCAACTTGCGCAGCCTTTTGTTCACGCTGTGCAGTTGCCTCGACTCCTGCTGCCTGTTTGCTATAAGCATACGGTAGTTGATCTGCAGTTCCGGCATTTCTTGTTGAGGATCCTCTGGCGGCGTTGGGTCATGCACAGATATTGAATCCTCCCGCTCAACTGATGGTTGTGGTTGAGGAGGAGGCCGTTGTGGAGGTGCACTGTTTGCCCCTCCACGTCTTGGGGTTCTTCTATAACGACGGGGCATACTTTGTATTTTGTTTAGGAAGTTTTATAACTTTGTTTATGTGAAATGTAAGGCTATGGGGTTATATATAAGTAAAATTAGCGAGGACATAGCGACGAATCTGCGACGAATTTATCGTCCGTTACTCAACATCGGAAGATGTGCGGGCATGACACTTCGTTTGAACAAGCGACGAATTAGCGAGAAAATAGCGACGACTTAGCGACGTAAGGTCATCGTACGTTGTAACACTCGGGCACTGTGCGGACACGGCCGTTGGGTGAATAGCGACGTTGTAGCGACGCCTATAACGACGAAACGCATCGTATGGTGTGAAGATACGACGGTGTGCATCGCTATAGTCGTCGGTATTTCGTCGGTAAGCACACGCACACCATACGACGTGTTTCGTCGCTCAAAGCATCGCTAATGTGCTTTGTAAGCGTCGGTATTTGTTTTTCTTTGTTCGTCGCTATTGCGTCGCTAAGTCGTCGGTAAAGTTGCAGGCACAGAACCATAAAACCATCTTTCTTCTTCCACTCTTCTCCCATTCTTCTCCCATTTCAAACACATAAATCATCACCATTCAACGTAAATGTAAAAGGAAGATATTTTATTGTGTGGGATTTTGAGGTTTTCCACACCGAAAAAAGATAGCTGCTATTATTTTGAAGGTATATCGAGAAAATGGATCCGAGGAGGAGCGATAGAAAGTGGATGTACGAGAGAGCAAACAACGGGGAGTGGAATCTTAGAATTGTTGGAGGTCTCGAAGAATTTGTGCATTTTGCGACGAGTAATGAAAGTGGAACACAGATTAGATGTCAGTGTAAGAAATGCAAGAACCGTAAATATATGGATCCGGGTGACGTGAGAGTTCACTTATTGAAACAAGGTTTCGTGCACAATTACCATACATGGTACTGCCACGGCGAATATGCGGGGGCGTCTACATCTGCAATTGTTCACGTCGAAGGGGGACCCGGTCAGGTTGATGTCGAAGAAATAGGCGAGGGATCTCAGAACCCGTACGTGCAGATGGTGCAAGACGCAGCCGCCAGCGCATTTACGGGAGAGCAGTACTTACATATGCATGTCGGGTACGAACGTGCACAGGATCCGGATGAACAGCCACGTATATTCGTGGAGGAAGATCCGAACCCTCAGGCGAGACAGTTTTTTGAGATGCTGAACGCCGCCAACACGCCGCTGTATCCCAGTTGCGGTAGTCACACACAAATGTCTATGATCGGTCGGATGACGAGCATGAAGATGGAGCACCACATGACAGAGAGATTGTATGATGGGATGTGTCAACTGATGAGGGAAGCTCTTCCCGAAGGGAACACGATGGTCGACAGTTTTTATTCGA
This sequence comes from Eustoma russellianum, assembly GCA_036186865.1. Lineage (NCBI taxonomy): Eukaryota > Viridiplantae > Streptophyta > Magnoliopsida > Gentianales > Gentianaceae > Eustoma > Eustoma russellianum. The sequence continues at coordinate 2,535,397 of AP025046.1, forward strand.
CGAAGAAACAGCTGCAGGCATTGGGGCTGCCGGTTCAGAAAATCGATTGTTGTTCGGAGGGGTGCATCATATACTGGGGCATCAACGAGGATGAAGACAAGTGCAGGGTCTGTGGGACACGCAGGTGGAGAACGAACAAAAGAAACCGGAACGTGCCAAGAAAGCAATTCTACTATTTACCTCTCGCCCATAGACTGCAGAGGCTCTACGCATCCGGTGCCACAGCTAGCCAGATGAGGTGGCACGCGGAGCACTATACAAAAGACGGTGAGATGTGCCATCCATCTGACGGCGAAGCTTGTAGGACGTTCGATGCGACACATCCGGGTTTTTCGTCGGAGACAAGGAACCTTAGGTTGGGGTTATGCACCGACGGGCTCAACCCGTTCAGACAGTCGGGAGAGCAGTATTCGTCGTGGCCTGTCATCGTGACGCCGTGCAATCTACCACCTTGGATGTACATAAAGAAGCCGTACATGTTCTTGACTGTGATCGCACCGGGGCCTAGGAATCCGAAACAGAAGACCGACCTATACATGCAGCCATTGATACAGGAGCTAAAGTGGTTGTGGGAGTTTGGCGTGGAGACGTTCGATGTATCGACCAAACAAAACTTCCAGCTACGCGCTGCGTTGATGTGGATGATTAGCGACTTCCTGTCTTATTCTATGTTGTCGGGGTAGAGTACAGCGGGGAAATACGTTTGCCCTTACTGCATGAAGCAAGCGAAGACGATGTCCTTGAAACATGGACGTAAGATTTGCTGGTTCGACAGCCATAGGAAGTTCCTGATCAGACGTCATTTGTGCAGAAAGAACGCGACGGCGTTCATGCCTGGCATCGTCGACAAGGACACGAAGCCCGAGCTTCTCACGGGTGTGGAGGTTTTGGAGGAGATAGACAGCTGTGGATTCGTGGAGGTCGCTGATGATCCGGACGACAGCCACAATGCAGACCTGGCCCATGATTGTATCGGGTGGAAGAAGAGAAGCATATTCTGGGAGCTTCCGTACTAGAATAGCAATATGATCCGACACAACCTGAATATCATGCACATTGAGAAGAACGTGTTTGACAACATCATTAATACAGTGCTAAATGTGCCAGGAAAAATGAAAGACAATTTGAAGGCACGACTTGATATGTGCGACCTCAAAATACGACCGGAGCTGCATCCCGTTGGCACATCCTACATGCCGAAGTCCTCGTACACACTGACTGCGGAGCAGGTCAGTGCGTTGTTAGCGTGGCTGGGGACGGCTAGATTTCCTGACGGCCATGTTTCGAACCTTTCGAAGAACATCGACGTGAATAAGCGCGGTTTGCACGGGATGAAGAGCCACGACTATCACGTGTTCATGCAACGGTTGATGCCCATTGCATTCCGCGAGCTGCTTTCAACCAATGTATGGGAAGCACTTACCGAGATGAGTCTGTTCTTCAGATGTCTTACATCCACGAGACTCAGGGCGGATGATATGTCAAGGCTGGAGGGCGAAATCCCAGTGATCCTATGCAAGCTGGAAACTGTATTCCCTCCGGCCTTCTTTGATTCAATGGAACACCTGCCAGTTCATCTACCATACGAGGCACGCGTTGGTGGTCCTGTTCAGTACAGGTGGATGTATCCGTTCGAGAGGTACTCTTATTTATTACCTGACGTTCTTATGTGTCTAAGCGCGAGCATGCTTACCAATTTGTTTCATCATGTGACATTGGAGTATTCACTATATGAACAGATATCTCAGGCATTTGAAGCTGAACATCAGGAACAAGGAGAAAGTTGAGGCCTCGATGTGCAATGCCTACCTGACGGAGGAAGCCTCGACCTTCGTGTCTCATTACTTCGAGCCAGATGTCCCGTCGAGGTGCAGAGATGTTCCCTGGAACGACGACAGCATTTCTAGATCCGGTGTTCTCCTGATATTCACACATCCGATCAGATTTCACAGATAGAGAATGGAAATGATATTGGGGGACAGCGATCTGAAGATTGCTCATTCTTATGTTCTGCGCAACTGCCGTCAAGTTGACCGTTTCCAGAGGTATAAACGATATCCAATTTTAATTTGTAAATACCTTGCGCTACTCTATCAATTATATTACAAAGGTATACAGGGTACTCATTCGTAATTTGCTTCAGCTTGTTCGTTGATTTATTGCAAGAACATTCACCAGGTATATCGAGCGATGCAATAAACAATGAGTTAGATGCCAAGTTTGCTGATTGGTTCAGGTGGCATGTAAGTTTACATATTTGCTGGTTACGTGTATGTCATGTGATACGCATTTATTGCCCCGCTGATGTATACTTGCTTGTCGTTTTACAGGCGAGCAAAGGTCATCTGGCTGACGAAGAGTACGGTTACATTCTGACACCAGTAGCCGAGGATCCATTGAACAGAGTCACGCGCTACGACATGTGTTTTGTGAACGGTTATAGATTCCATACAGTCTCCCATGCCAGCCGAAAATCGTCGGAGAACAGCGGAGTGTGTCAAGCGGTATGACAATAGCCCGGACGAGGATGACTTCTACGGCTACCTTACTGACATCATTGAGCTCGAATATCCCGCATTGCCTATAAAGCGGGTGGTGCTATTCAAATGCGAATGGTACGATCCAACTTGAGAAGGTTATCGCACTGGCACAAAGGTTCACGACCGATATAAGTTGGTAGACATACACCAAGGGCGACGGTACAAAAAGTACGATCCATTCGTTTTGGCTAGTCAAGCGTCCCAGGTGTACTATCTATCGTATCCGATGACGAGGATGAATGCGAGCTCAAAAGACTGGCGAGCCGTGTGCAAAGTGAAATCGAGCAAGTTTGATGTCAGTATCCAGCCGGGTTCAGATGGCATGGATGCCGCATTTCAAGAAGAAAACCCACGCGTTGTGGATATAACACATGTTGAAGTACACAATCTTCCTCTAAATGACCCGAATGGCGGTTTCATCGAAATTCATCTCAACATACAACCGGCTGACAATATTGAAGATGTAGGCGAAGACGAATACGAGGATGAAGAGGACGACGAGCATGTAGATGAAAATGAAGATTGACGTTAGTCAAAATTTTTATGTATCTCTTTATGTGAAAGTGTGTATGTGTTGATGTATTTATACACATGTATATACATAATGTGTGTCTGTAAGTACTTTATATTTTCTTTCATTTTTTTAAAAATACTGAAGAGCGCCAACGATTTACCGACAAAACGTGTCGTCGCACGTTTGGAATAATGACGACACAAGAAATAGCAACGAACACCCGTTGCTATTTTGTCGTAAAATGTCGAAATTAAATCAGAAATCCCCCTTCTTCTTTCCCATTTCAGCGAATTTCTTCTCCCCAAATTCAAACCTCCCTCCCCCGCGAAATCTCTCCACCGCCGCTCCTCTTGCGCCGCCATTCTCCGGTGACCTCCTTCCCCGGTTAGTTTTTCTTCCTATTTCGTTTTTATTGCTTTTAATTAGTTATAGATTCAATTCTTTGTTTTGGGTTTGGGTTGGGGACTATGGCGGGGCAGTGGTGGTTGGGGGTGGCTGTGGGTGGGGCTGGGTGGTGCAGGTTGGTGCTGGGTGAGGCGAGGTGGGGCTGGGTGGTGCGGGGTGAGGCTGGGTGGTGCTGGGGTGGGTAAGGCAGTGGGGTGGTGTAGGGGCAGTGGGGTGGTGGCGCTGGGTTGGGTTTCCATATCCGACGACATATGAAGTAAGCATGTTGGTGATCATGTGGCTAAGGTATGTTACAAGTGATGTATTAAGTAGCTTTTATTTATTTTTCAAGTTTGAAGCTCAAATGATGTATATTATTAAAGCCATGTATTTTTTTTAGCTAGTTTATGGTTGAAGCCTGTTTGTTGTTAAACTGAATTGTGTTTACTTTGGGCAGCCCATAATTCTCTTAAATTTACCATTTTTATGCATAATTCATGTTACAAGTGATGTATCATAAGGATGTAGAGGTGATGTATATTTTGAAGTGTAATTTGTTTAGAGGTGATGCATATTTATGCTTTAAGTTTCAAGTTCAAGTGATGTATACTTTGAAGTGTAATTTGATGATGAAGTGTAATTCGTTTGGATTTGGATTTGTTTTGAGAGAGGCCATTAAGGCCGGAAAACCTCCGATAAACGAATAGGTCATGCTGAAATTTTAAATATTATTAATATCTTGCATTAAATGTATGTAAACACTTATCATTTTTTGGACATCTTATTTGTTTGGCCAACCAATCCTAAACTTGTTGAATGTGCCTTTTAATTTTTTTTACCCTTACAGATCTGATGGCTAGTGAGGGTTTACCTACTCGGCCCACCTACCCACCAGCCAGACAGGCCCTCTCAGGACAGTTCAATCTGTTCGTTTCTCAGCATGAGCTGCTTGGTTCGGTGTCGACCGCCGCTCTGGCTGCGGAAGCGGACCTTTTAGGGCCTACCGATAGGTCCGCACCCCCCAGATCTCCGACGCCACCTACACCCACTGCTTTAGCCCATCATCCGGTGTCTGATGCGGCATCAGACAAGGGTGTCATACCAGGGCGTTGTGCCCTCCCTTGGTCACAGGCTACCCATACATAAGTAATGATTTATTTTTTTAACACGTTTTCAAATCTATTTCACGAGTTATTTTTTCCTAACAACTTCACCTCTTTCAGGTTTGCATCGGACTCGGGCCAGATTTCCGGTTGCATCACTCACTCCTTCCACCTGAGGCAGGACCCTGCTGGATATGTCTGGTCCCGTGTCACCCCGCAGACACGTAGGTTCTACTGGGATGAGTTTCAGGTATTCAAATTTGATGAATTTCACTTTTTGATGCGTAATCGACCATTACTTTTCTAACCACATTTTTACTTTTCCTCCGTATAATAATTGCAGAAGGCGTACAGCTGGACAGCCGATATCGCCCACGACGTGGAGCAGGCCTGGCACCAGAGGGCCGCCAAACGCTACAGGGACTTCGTCAACTCGCTCAAGACCAAGCGGGAGCGTGACCCCATTTCTGCGAGGCCTCCCTACGTATCCGAGGCCACCTGGGCGGGGTGGATAGAAGGGTGGCTGGACCGTGCTAACCAAGCCCGCAGCGCCCGGAACGCGGCGAACCGGCGCAGCGGCAATCTACAGGCCCCAGCACCTGCCACACACTCAGGTGGTTCGGTTGCCCACGCCACCACGATGAGTGCTACGGTAAGTATTTTAATATTGGATTATTTAGATTCATTGATTTCATTGGATTATTTAGATTCATTGACTTAAGTGGATTATTTAGATTCATTGATTTCTTATGTTCCGCTGTTGTTTTTTTGGTATTCGTATATGGTTAATGTAAGTAGTATATGTGTTCATTTGCCTTTTTCTTTTTATTTTTGATTTGACTTGGGAGAGGCCGTTAAGGCTGGGATACCTCCGATAAACGAATAGATCATGACGAAATTTTTAAAATTCTGGATTTCACTAACATATTTTATTTCATTCTTTCAGCATGCGGAGACGGGGGAGTGGCCAGCCTCCTACGATATCTTTTACAAGACGCGTCGGAAGAAAGCCTCCGGCGGGATGGAGGACTGGATCACGGCGAAGGCCCGCGACATCAGTGTAAGTAGTCTACGATATCATTTGTTTTTTCTTTAGTTTGTTTTATCTCTAAACCCTAAACCCTAACAATTCTTATTCTCATTTCAGGACGAGTACAACAGATTACTGGCAGAGAGGAGAGAAGAGGCCGCCAAGAACCGTGCTTATTGGGATGCAGTTCGGACCATCGGCCCTCAGAATAAAAAGAAGAGGGAGGTGTACGGGGTTGGATCAGCAGCGCCGCGATTCTTCCCCGAAGTTCTACATCCAGGTGCTTCCTCCGAGGCTAGCACCTTCACGCCTTCTGCGACGCCAGAGGATATTTTGCGCTTGGACGCAGATCATGCGGCGCTGCAGCATGAGATGTAGACCATCATGGCGCAGCATGAGGAGAGTGTACATGCACTGCGGTCGCAGCTCACTCAGACCCAGCAGGCGCTGCAGCAGTCAGTTCAGCAAACGCAGCAGGAGACGAAGCAGGAACTCTCGCAGCTATCGCAGATCCGCTGCTCTTTCCTTTCCAGCTCCTCGCAGCCTCAGCCTCGCCTTCAGGATGGTCAGCCTTCTCCGCGTGATCCCCCTCCACCTTCCTCTGCATAGTATTTCATTTTTTGATTTTTTGTAATGATTATTTCATTTATTGTATTGACATATTCTTTGTTCTTTTATATTTTATCTGACATTTATACGGATTCCATTTCATTTTTGTTGTTTAATTATATGAATTTCAATACGCAAATACCGTATTTCTGTATAATATTTGTAAAAATGATTTTATATACAAAATTAAATATATTATAAAAATTAAATAATAATAAAAACTATTTAATTAATAATATATTGATATTATTAATAAATTATAAATATTTAATATTTAATATTTAATATTTAATATTAATTTAAATAATAGCGACGAACCTGCGACGAAACATAAATGTCGCAGACCGGACATATAAAAAAATCAAAAATTTTAAAATAGCGACGAAAAAGATATACCGATGAACCGACAACGGAAAAAACAGGTCGCAGACCTGACAGATTTACGTCGCAATTTTACAGCGAACCGCCGATGACCTTGCTCTCATCGCAATATAACGACGCCGTACCGACGAAAATCACTTTGCGACAAGCCATATAGCGACAAACATATTTCGTCGCCATTTCGTCGCTAAATACCGTTAGCGACGAAATGGCGACGAAATATGTATGTCGCTATATGGGTTTTTTTTGTAGTGAAAGTGCCAACTATCTTGCTTGGACTTTTTGAGATATTTATCTGTGTTTTATTATCACACGTGAGTTGACTTGAAAGATACGGTGATAAACCAATCTCGGTCATTAACTTTTTTATCTACAAGATTTCTTTTAGCCTTTGGTAATTCCCCAAAATTCTGCCTCGACACTCGAAAGTGCTACTAACTTCTGTTTTGTACTTCTCTATGTCACTACATTTCCTCCGACAAGCGTAAAGTACCCTGGTGTGGATCTTCGATCATTTGCCAGTCCAATCTGCATCAGTATATGCTTCGATATTCAGATGCACATTGTGCATTTCAAGTACCGTTCTATCCTCATGACTGCTTCTATATAAACCACCCGTGCATAAACTGGCTTACAGCCACAACTGCATATGCTATGTTTGGCTAAGTATATGCCAGGTAAATTAGTTTTCTAACCAGTCGTTGATATCTTTTTTTCTCTGATACGTCAGCTCCATCCTCCATTTGGAGCCCATGATTAACTTGTATTGGAGCATTTGTTGGTATGCAATCAACCATACGTGTCTCTACAAGTAAATCCAAAATATTTTTTTGCTGAGATATAAAGTTCCCTTTCCTAGGCCGTACAACCTCAATTTCCAAGAAGTACTTCAGTCCTCCTAAGACCTTTATTTCAAATTCTATGAACAGATTCTCCATCAGTCTTGCTATTTCTTCAGTGTTACTCCATGTTATGATCATGCCATCAGCATATATTATTAAACAAGTAACCAAGTTACCTTGTTTTTCAGAAATAAAGTATGATCGGAGTTACTCTGCGTATATCCGTACCTCTTCATTACTATAGTAAATCTCTCAAACCATGCACGAGAGGGAGAGGGGGCTGTTTGAGTCCATATGAGGCCTTCCAAAGTTGACATGCTTCATCTTTCTAGAACCCATCGTAGAAGCTCGGTGGAGCTTCTATATATACTTATTCTTCAAGTCTCCATGGAGAAAAATATTTTCTTAATCAAAATGGTGAAATGCCCAGTTTTATTTGATGTTACTTAGAATTTTGATGGTATCGATGTCTGCAGCTGAAGAGAAAGTTTATGGACAATCAATACCATATGTCTGTAAGTGCCTCTTAGCTACCAATCATACCTTGTAGCATTCAATTGTTCCAACTAGTCATTTTCCTTCTAGCAGTTGGTATTTCTCATATGTTCTTTTTTTAAAGGCATTCATTTTTGTATTCATGGCTTCTCGCCATTCACCTTCTTACTCGCTTCCTGTAATGTCCTCATAATAGAAGAGTGACCGAGAATGCACATGCAACATATGCTATTCTCTCGCTGGTTGTATTTACTAGGTACCTGAAAATGCGAAACACACACTCGAGTGAGTTTCGTTCAGGCGGTAGACCTTTTTTTCTTCTCAAAAGTACGATAAATCCCTGTCTTTCTCTTAAATTATCATCAGTAACGATGGACAAAATATTCAAATCAAGGAAGCCGTCATTTGAATGAGATTTATTTACCGTTTGTTGGATATCTGACAAAGAACAGTGGTAATGGTTCATCAGCCCTTTCTACGTTGGGAGAGGCAAACTTGATGGTTCTATCTACCTACTCTGATAAAACAGCCATTGGACAACTTAGGTTATTCAACCAATCTAGTGGCTCACTTATTTGCTCCCTAAATAGGTACTCTGACTCAAGAAAAGTGCAGTCAATAATGACATGGATATGACGAGTGACAAGATTGCAGCACTGATAACCTTTTGGATTTATGGTATAGTCAACAACAACACATTTTTCTGCACAGAGATCAAGTTTGGGCTGTTCAGTTTTGGAAATATAGATAAATACCGAGCATCCAAAGGATTGGGTTTGTAATGTCGAAGCCGATGGGATGGTAGTTGAATAGACAAGACTTGTAGTGGGGTCAGGTGATGAAAAATTTTTGTAGGTAGTCGATCGAGAAGGTAGGCAGATATGACAATAGCCTCTGGCTAAAAAGTTCATGGACTTGAGACTCAAACATCGTAGTCGGATCATTTTAAGGAGTATATGATTTTTCTGTAATGCCATCCCGTTTTATTGTGGTGTATTTCGACATGTGGATTGGTGGATCATGCTGTGGTTTTGGAAGAAAGCTTGCATGGATTTATTTTTGAGCCATATAGATCAAGAACTTTGCTCTTGCGTCATCTTGACTCTGAAAAGAGTGTTTTCCATTGATAACTATTTGTAGACACACACACATACACACACACATATAATTTTACTGCTAACTATGGTAGGTTAATCAATATAATAAATTCACAAATATGTTCTTATTCGGTTGATATGATTTGATTGGATCCCGCTTTAATATACATCCTGATTGTCTTTGTTATCAAATAAAGAGTATAAAAATATTTACTAAGGGCGTTTTCAGTGCACTAGGTTTTCGGATTTGCGCAAGGTTTAGGGAGAAGCCGGATTGCTATGTGATGTACGCAGTCTTACTATATATTTTGTGTAATAATATACATCCTGATTGTCTTTGTTATCAAATAAAGAGTATAAAAATATTTACTAAGGACGTTTTCAGTGCACTAGGTTTTCGGGTTTGCGCAAGGTTTAAGGAGAGGCGGATTGCTATGTGATATACGCAGTCTTACTATATATTTTGTGCAAGAGGTTGTTTCCGGCTCGAACCCGTTGTTACATTTGTTTCCCCATCATGGCGTAAAATCTGAACCAAAGGGTTACAGTGTGAAAAAAGGAAATAAGGGTCCAAACAGAAAACAATATGAAACTAGATTTTCAATTGCTGTATCGGCGAAGCAAAGAATCAAACATGTCAGCTTGACATTTGACAATTATTGTAATTATATACAAAGAAACTTTTAACTATTGACTTGAATTTTATTTAAAGGCAACGATGATATCAATATAAGTTGAAAGTTTCATACTAGAATCTGTGCATTAAATTAAATAATGAATGTTTGGAGGCTTTTGGTAGAATAGTGGTTCAACAAATTAGTTGATTTTGTCAACATAATTTGATCGCTTCCCATCGTTATTTCCTTGTCGTGATTGGAAAAAATGAACCAACCATGACGCTTCCATATCTATGGCTTGCACGACAACTTTGGCATTCACCTACGTAAAGCACACACTTCAAGACAGATACTTGTATCAATTTTGTATCGTTTCTGAAGTAATTCATCACTTGTGTCATATATGTGTCATATATATATATATATATATATATATATATATATATATATATATATATATATATATATATATGTGTGTGTGTGTGTGTGTGTGTGTGTGTGTGTGTGTATATATGTATATATATGTGTGTATGTATGTATATGTGTGTAGATATGTATATGTATGTGTATATGTGCGTTTCTATTTCCAATATTGTCAAGGACACACTCTTCTTTAACTTTGGAATATGATGGAATAAAGCAAAATGATTCAATAAATTGGCTGCGCTTCTTATATTGTGAAGTAGCAGTTAATCGACATAGCTTGACGCATCATTATGGGTCATCGGAAAACAACCTCTGTGTGTTTCTAACACATGGGTATGGTTGCGTACATCCGACTCTCCATACCTCGCTATAGGCGTGAGCCTATAAGACAATGAGTAATATTGTTGTTGTTGTATGTGTATATGTGCGCGCACAAGCTATCAGTGTGCTGTTTTAAGTTTCTTTTTTATAAGTAATCCAGATTGTCATTTCCGTTTGAGGGTACCAAATGGAAATAAACTAGAAAACATGGATTTAGAGGGCTTGGTCAAATTATTTGTCCTTTTCTTTTTCTTTTCCCATTTACTTAGTTTCATGAGCGGCTGTAATTGAAAAATCAACGTGTGATACCATTAGATGGCTACAATTAGTTTTAACACTTTGTTTTGACGGGTCAAGTTTTCTTCATGCATACACACATGTTGGAAAAGTACGTTAAAATAATTTAAAATGTGCTCCAAACTTATACAAAAACATGTGTGTTGTTGTTTGGGAATTTGATTGATGATCTGAACACTTTAAACTTGAAAGAAATTACTTGGATTGATCCATGTGTGAGTTGGATCGACCCAAGTGAAAGTTGAAATGAAGTTGAGTGTTCTGTTGGACATAGATCGATGACATCGGTTATCGATCTATGTGACATGGTGCAAAGTTGGAACTTTTTGTCCAACATAGATTGATGACATCCTTCATTTGTGAACGTTATGCAACTGACTCGGAGGTTTAGTAAACTGCTGAAATAGTTTTCAAAGTGTCTTTTCATCTAATCCTAAACCTATAAATACAAGGCTTGGCTATTTTAAATGATGAGTTAATTGCACCTGGTATCCATTTTTTTCCACCAAGTTTTAAGTAGCATCCAATGTTTCATGTTACACACTTGCCATCCAGTGTTATAGGGGAAATAGACACCTGGCATCCGGGAAATGACCTGCTGTAGGCGGTTTTTATGAAATTTCCTTTTTTTCACTTTTCCCCCAAGTGGCGCCAAACTTTTCCCAACCCTGGTTAATTTCATCTTCCCTCCATTCCTTCCAACACATTCCTCTCCGCTTCTCTCATCCCCCACTTCAATTTTTACTCCTCCAGACGGCACCACCGCTTTTGCTGGCGAACTCCTACCAGCCAACATCCTCTTCTCAGGCGCAGCAAAATGCTGAACTTGCTAAACTCAGGGTCGAAGAGATGGAACAAGGGATTGCCGGTGAGTCTAGTGTTGCTGCCAAGGCACAGCTTGAGGTTGCCAAAGCAAGGTATGCAGCTGCAACTTCAGAGCTTAAAACAGTGAAAGACGAATTGGAGGTACTTCAAAATGACTACGCTTTATTAGTAACTGAGAGAGATGCAGTGGTCATCAAAGCTGAGGAAGCGGTCTCTACCTCTAAGAAAGTTGAAAAGGAAGTAGAGGATCTAACCATTGAGCTCCTTACTAAAAAGGAAACACTAGAGTGTGCACATGCTGCACATCTAGAGGCAGAGGATAAAAGAATTGCTGCAGCTATGGCAAGAGAGCAAGAGGGATTAAAGTGGGTAAAAGAGGCGCATCAAGCAACGAGCAAATTGTGTTCAGCGACCGAGACCACCCTTGAGTTCCATGTGGAAAACGTCAATGAAAGCGACAGTAAGCTAAAGAAAATGTAAAAGTTGAAACTGCTATGACAGAATTTTAGTCAGATTTAGAAGATTTCTAGCATTCCCGGAATCTGCAAGTTGTTCAACCATTGTTAACCCAAAAGAACACCATGGACTGCGATACGAAGTACAGAAGGCCTTCAGCTCCAGAGACAATGGAGTTACCAACCAACAACATGAATTTAAGAATTTGACAATGAAAATAATCAGAGATAAAAGTAGAAGAAGATAAGTAGGAAGAGTGAAGGAAGAAGAAGGAGAAGATAAGTAGGAAGAGTGATGAATGTGGGATCAGGAGACTTGGGTTTGGTAATGTGGGGAAGAAATGAGAGAATTTGGGTTTCTGCTGACATTGTTGGAGAAAGAAGAGGGTAGGAGAAAGGAAGGTGGATTGGTAGGGGAGGGAGGTGGATGGCGGGAGTAGGGGTGGGGTGGGGGTTTTCTTTTTTATTTTTGAATTATTTTTCTTAAACTTTTAATTTTTTTGAATTTATTATTTTATTGATCCTAAACCTTGGTTAAAGTCAGGTTAAAAGTAGGGTTAAGTCCGGTCAAAGGTCGATTTCAGCGGTCAACGGTCGACCAGCAGGTCATCCGGATGCCAGGTGTCTATTTCCCCTATAACACTGGATGGCAAGTGTGTTTCATGAAACATTGGATGCTACTTAAAACTTGGTGGAAAAGAATGGATACCAGGTGCAATTAACTTTTTAAATGATATACTACAACTTTGCTAAATTTGTGTAGTTTTCAGCAATCTTACTCTCCTCCTCTCCTCTACATTCAAATACATCTCTTTGCAAGTTCAATCCTTTTCTTGTAGAGAACAAGGGAAGCCGTTAAATCCTGGGAAGCATTCGTTTGTAGTTCACCTTGCTCAACCGGTGGAGACGAAATTGCTTTTAAAGACAGTGATTTGTATCATGTCTAGGCGTTTTGTTTTGTTGATATTGTTTGTTTGGTTCACATTCACTCAGCTTTTCAGACAACACACGCACACACACACATGTGTGTGTGTACATATATATATGTATGTGTGCATGTGTGCACACGCCTGTGTGTACACGGATGCACATACATGTGTATACATACGTATATATGTATCTATGCACGTGTGTATGTATTTATGTATGTACGCATGTATCTATACGTATGTATGTGACTAACAAAAGAAAATTGGCAATTATTGAATCTAAGGGCCAAACGGTTACGTTCAGAATTAATACGAAAGGTCGTAAGAGTTAAGTTTTATATGTATATTTTTTTCCTTTTGTAGATATAGGCAGCATTGACCTTTAACCTTTTCGAACTTTTACGATAGTCCTTACCTAACTGTTACGAGGGGAAAGATTTTATGTGCAATGCTTCAGCTCATTCCATGACGAACATAAGTTGTACATTTGAATTAATGTTTTTGTTTTTTACAGACTTCAATTGTTAGCAAAGGTTTTATTCTGAACTTTGACTGGTAAAATTAATACCACGTATCAAGTAAAAAAGATCCACGTGCAGTTCTTCTTTTTTCCTCTCCAGATAAACTAACCAACAAGTAACAATTATACCCAATATATCTTAACAACAGTAAAAGTTATCGCTAGAGTTTGGAGATGTTACGAAAATGTGGAAACAAGACAACAAACTAGAGAGCAAGAACAATCAAGTAACTTGGCTTGAGGCGTGAAATCACTCTCCGTAAGGAATATTTGCCCCCACTAGATGCTGCAGGGTTATAGGCAAACTCCCTCCTAGGATACAACAGCCAACAATCTCTAATCCTCAGCAAATAGGATTGAGAAAACTATGAACTTTCTTAAAACAAGAGTGTATTTGAGAAGGAAGAAAAATATGGAATGCTAGTTAGTATATGTTGCAAGATCAATCTTCTAATGGGTGTTAATAGCCTATTTATAGGCTCTTAAACTCCAAGAAGACGTTGGAGGTCGTTGCATGGTGATTGGGCACGTCTCTTGGTAAAAGATGTGATTTTCCATGAAAAGTGTAGCGCCCCGCTCCCGAACCCTATCATCGGGAACAGTGCACCCGCCGTATCTCACTGAGGAGAATACAAGGCGTCGAAGCAATTTCCGACCTGTCCGAAAAGACGTAGAAATTTTCGCGGAAACGAACTACCATAACATCAAATTACATGAACAAGGAAATCCTCAAATAAATACTACATCAGTGATGGTAATACAGTCATCTGCCAACCTCTAAATGCTATCAGTCTAAACAGGGTAGTGTCTGATGAAACTCCAATAAAATAACGATAGACAGCCGCATGGTCTCTTCGTATCCTAGGTGCGACCATCAGTCTGCCCATACTAATGTGTCAGTCCCGTCCTCAGCAAAGATATAGTCGTACGCTTCTTCGTGTTCACCTGGTTGGGGGGGGGGGAGTAGGGGTGAGTGACGGGAAATCACCCAGTAGGCACTTGCCTCCAACTCGTACAAGACTAGCATACTAAAATGATATAACACATAACACATAAAACATGATATCACATAAGCATATGAAAGACTGCGGAAAGTAATTCACTCCAGATAAAGAATGCGCAACGTCGTGATGCATGTCTTACTATGCATGTCACACGCAACTAAGTCATGTCACACAAAATGCCGATATCTCCACCATGCAATGCATGAACCCGGGTCCTACTGAGTGGCTGCAGGTCGTACACCCCACAGTCACCATCCTGAGTGTGCGTGGCCGCGCCTCCGCACACCATCCTGAGTGTCGTGGCCCCGCCACCGTACACCATCCTGAGCGCCCGTGACCCGTACGTCACGACCCGCCATCAATGCAATGCACGTGCCATGAATGCAAAAACACAATCGCCTGAGGCCCCTGGCCCATCCTCACCATCCTCCGGCACTCAATTCTAGGTTCACTTATTATTTGAATGATGATTTATCGTCGTTCGATGTCAAAACTATTTTTCCATGGCTTGTATATATTTATGGTGCATAAACTATATTTTTCCTCATTTTTCTCTAATTTATTTCTATTTATTACCCAATGATCCAATTTAAATGAATTATCAAAATTTATGAACTTTAGTAAAAATAATTTAATCTCAACATTTTATAATTTTTGGAATTTATATATATTTTTCCGATTTTATATACATTTTTCCTGTAATTATTACTATTTAAAATTAATTAAATAACCTTTCTAGAATTTCCAAAAATTTCAGAATTATATTGTTATTATTATTATTTCGTTTAAATGAGCCGGCCAACTGGGCCCGGTCCGTTGGCCATTCGGCCCGGCCCGCGATCGGCTCAATAGATTATTTATTTTATTTTATTTTATATATATTAAGTAAGTGAGTCAGACCTGCGCACAATCGGCCCGCTACACAGAAGTTTGATGAAAATAATTTAATTTCAGTATTTTATAGCTTCTGAAATTTATTTATAATTTTCTGATATTTATTTATATTTTTCCTATATTTAATACTATTTTTTAATCAATTAAATAACATTAATAAAATAAACCCTAGAAATTCTTTTGATATCAAATTCATCCCTAACAGGGAGACGCAGAGCACAGGCTATGCGCATTCCACAGCGCATCTCAAAACAAAATTTATACTATGTTAATTATCAAAATTTTCCCTAAAATCAAAATGTTTTACTATTTTGATTATCAAATTTTTCCCTAAAATCAAAAATCCAATCCACGCAAAACCACAGAAATCACACGCATTCAACAGAAATCAAATACATTCCACAGTAATCAAAAACTTATGTTTTTCACAGATTAAGCAACATAGTATAGGTTTCAACAATTAAAACAACAAAACACGTAATATATCACCAAAGCATGCTTGAATTTGTACCAATTGGAGGGGGAAAAAGGAACCTACCGGATTATAGATGAATTACGCGATTATATGAGATAGCGAATGGATTGAAACGCTTTGGGCTTCTCTTTTCTTCTTCTTCTCCTTCCCTATTTCCCTTTTCTCTTTCTCCTTTTCCCCTCCTCCTCCTTTCTTGGCCATCGCCTTTCCTCCCTGATTACCCCTTCTTCTCTCTTTTTTTTTTTTTAAACCGAAACCCCTCCCACTCTGCTATTAAGTCCCGTTAAGAGAAATTTAAGGGGGGCGGTTAATTGCCCCCATTATCCTCTTGCCTTTTTTTTTTTTAAAACATTAGCAATTTCACACACGGCAACTTCCATCACTTTATACATATTTTATTATTTTTTTTTGTTTTTTTTTATTATCTTAAAATATTCAATTACAACCAATTTATTTATTATATTATTTTTTTCCCCTTTATTCTATCCTACGGAACCGTTCCCTTCTTTCTTTTTTTTTCTTACATTATTTATTTATTTTTTTTATCTTTATCGTATGTAACAATTTTACATAGTTATCAAACGACTTGGACATAATTGTCACGCTACGGTTAATTTAATTTTTAAAGGGTTGTTACACCCAACGGCTACACTCGTTTTCAATTAGCGTGTAACAATTAGTTCAAAAGGAAAATTTCGGGGTGTAACATCCTACCCTCCTTACAAGAAGTTTCGTCCTCGAAACTTGTCGTATCTTATACCAAAAGGTCGGGGTAGCGCTCCCGCATCTAATCCTCCAGCTCTCATGTCGTTTCCTTTTCCTCATGATTGCCCAGTTGCACCTTGACATACGGAATAACTCTTTTTTTTTCCTCAGCTCTTGGTCTTTGTGGTCTAGGCCCGACAAGAGTCTCTTCTTATGACGTATCTGGTCTGATCCTCAAGGACGGTGCATCTAGTGCATGGCTCGGGTCCCGACGGACCTTTTATGCTGAGAAACATGGAAATGCTGTGTACTTGGGCCAACGCCAGAGGCAACGCCGACTAGTAAGCTAACGAACCGATCCTTTTAAGCTCCCCGTAGGGGCTAATGTAACAAGGCCTCATCTTACTCTTCAAGCCAAATCGTGCAACCCCTTTCATGGGCGATACTTCCAAGTGAACCTTCTCGCCCACGGTGAACTCTAAGGAACGTCTCTTCGAATCCGCTCAACTCTTACTTCTATCTTGGGCAACCTTTAGCCTTTCTCGAATCAACTTTATCTTCTCTTTGGCCTGCTCACCCAGTTCTGGACCGGTATTAGTACGCTTTCCAACTTCGTCTCAATGGGCAGGGGACCCATACTTCCGCCTATAGAGAACCTCCAACGGTGTCGCGTCGGGGGTGTTATGGTAACTGTGGATGTTAACAAACTTGATCAACTTGATCACACCATCTCAGTTTATTTTGAAGTCCAGAGCGTAAACCCTCAGCATGTCATCCATAGTCTGCATCGTCCTCTCCGACTACTCATCGGTTGCGGATGAAATGCAATGCTTAACGTGGCTCTGTCTACTATACATCAACATACGCGAGTTTTAACATGTGTTGTCGTTTAAATTGTTAAGTTGTTAAATATGTTTGGTGTAGATATGTACGTATAGTATGTAGTGTGTCTTTATGTCATAACCATGTATGACTTATGTATCAAATGTAGCAAATGAATTTACAATCGTTATATATAACCTGTCACATGTCTTATATTTATATTGTATATCAATTGAGTTTTAAGCGGTACATATGCTGTGCGCGTTTATTTTATTTATTTATTTATTGGTTTGTGATCTCTCTCTCTTTTTCTTCCTTTTTTTTTGTACCTATGTTAGTCGTCCATACCTTTTTGTTACTTATACTCTATATTTCCGTACTAGCTTATCTTACTATTGTACAAATATCGTATAAATACCATTTTATATTATTCCGAGGAAAATATATAGGTGCATAGTTTTTACTGACATTTAGATATATATAATTTATTTGGGTGTTTAGGTATGATAATAATAATTCCCTTCTTTTTTTTGTCATGTTATTAAGTTATTTACTCTTTAGTATATTACTACGCTGTCATGCAATATTTTGTTGTTCTTAACTTTTAATTAGCATGTTTTACTTCAATTGTGTATGTTAATGATTTGTTTTGAAACTTGTAAATATTTGTCTATATCGTAACCCATGTCTTGTATGAAAGTATTTGTGTTACTGTATTCTTTGTAATCGTGTTGTTTGTTATATATTATGATGTTTATCATTGTTTTGTTGCATTAGTTATGTCGTGGTGTCATTGATATAGTTGTGTTGTGTGTATACCCGTGCATATTTACTTAGCATCATTTAATTGCTTATGTTTCGTGTATCAATTTGTATGTTTTCTTAGATCGACTTATTTATGTTATATCATTAATGTTGTATCAATTGTGAGTAGCCATATGCTTCTTTATTGTTGTAAGAGATTGAGGGTTTTTTTTTTTTTGGTTATTTAGCAAACATAGTTCTGACTTATCGTATTTCTTTTATATGTCACAACTCCTACGTTGTTATCGTATTTTATATATAGTGAGAGCTTCTACCTATTACTTCGTATTTTTTTTTTGAAGTGGTCGCTTGGTATGCATATATATATATATGTGTGTGTGTGTGTGTGAATATTGCTGATTTATGTTGCCATATATTCATAGTGTATTATGTTATGTGATACTTCTTCTTTTGTACCGTGTTATATTTCTTTGTGTAGTTGTGTTGGATTTGTATGTCGATGTTCTAATACATGTTTGATACGTGGTAATAGGTCATTAGGGTATGTTGTATTAATCGGTGTGTACATATATCGTTAATTAGCAAACTTCTGTATGATGATCTTGTGTTTAAGGCTTTTTTTTTTCTTTTTTTTTAACGAACCTTGCTGATATCAACAGTCAACTCGAATTTTGCCTTATTCTGCTTTTGTCTGCTTCAGGACACCTATATTGACGAAAATCCTTCAACGATCTCACGTAGCAGCTGGTCAAACCCAGAAAATTCCTTGCTTCTGTCATCTTGTTCGGTCGGTGCTACTCAGCGATATCCTTAATCTTCTTCGAATCCATTGAGGTTCACTCTTCTGAACTTACGTGACCCAAGAAGGCCACGCTTCCGCTGTGCCACTCTGGTCATTTATCTCTGGTAACATCATCTGTACTGATGATGAGTCATTGAGACCTGGTCGCCCCCAGTTGGACTCTGCCACTATGTCGCCAGCCTCCCTGATGTCAGCACCAGTCATCACGTGGATCTGGATGCAGATCCTTGCTTCCCTTTTATTATTATAACTGATTTTGTTGTGGTGGCGTCGGCCTCTGCTTAGTGTCCTCTTTCGTAAAACGTAACGATTGTCGCACTGATATTTGCATAGTACCCCTACACTGACCATAGTGTGGCATGCACATTGAGCACTTGGTGGTGGTGGCAGTGGCCCTGCACTACTTCGTGGTTGTACTTTCGTCATGAGTGGTCTTGTGATTATTAGCGGCCATGTCCTATATTTATGCCTCCCCGAAGAAGGGTCCTTTTAACCTCAGATTCTGGACGTCCTGCATTTCCATGTAGTAGAACCCTATATCTGGTGGTGGCAGCGGCGGAAGCCGCTGGTTCAACTGTTACTGCTGCTATTGCGCTAAAATGGTGGCCATGGTGTCAACTAATGCTTGGAGAATGGCCCCCTGATTCTGGTGGTCGTTACCGCAACCACCGTTGCCTCCTTTGTGTGATTATTCACGATACTGCGGTATTTTTCTTATCTTGTGCGAATCTTGACGAGAATTCGAAAGGGAGTGATCGATGGATTTGAGCCTTTATGAGGCTCATGCGAAGGTCCGGGGGTTTAACGACAATTAAATAGAGAAAGCTCACCAACGGCACACACCTCCCATAACCCGATTATAACTTAGGTCTACTTCATTTGTTAAGGTATAATTGGCATTTCTAGGAGAGGATCATTGCTTATGTCTAGGTGATCTAGTTAATCCTGCGTTTCCGAGGCGGATCTGAAGCCTAAGCTCTGATACCACCTGTAGCGCCCCGCTCCCGAACCCTATCATCGGGAACAGTGCACCCGCCGTATCTCACTGAGGAGAATACAAGGCGTCGAAGCAATTTCCGACCTGTCTGAAAAGACGTAGAAATTTTCGCGGAAACGAACTACCATAACATCAAATTACATGAACAAGGAAATCCTCAAATAAATACTACATCAGTGATGGTAATACAGTCATCTGCCAACCTCTAAATGCTATCAGTCTAAACAGGGTAGTGTCTGATGAAACTCCAATAAAATAACGATAGACAGCCGCATGGTCTCTTCGTATCCTAGGTGCGACCATCAGTCTGCCCATACTAATGTGTCAGTCCCGTCCTCAGCAAAGATATAGTCGTACGCTTCTTCGTGTTCACCTGGTTGGGGGGGAGTAGGGGTGAGTGACGGGAAATCACCCAGTAGGCACTTGCCTCCAACTCGTACAAGACTAGCATACTAAAATGATATAACACATAACACATAAAACATGATATCACATAAGCATATGAAAGACTGCGGAAAGTAATTCACTCCAGATAAAGAATGCGCAACGTCGTGATGCATGTCTTACTATGCATGTCACACGCAACTAAGTCATGTCACACAAAATGCCGATATCTCCACCATGCAATGCATGAACCCGGGTCCTACTGAGTGGCTGCAGGTCGTACACCCCACAGTCACCATCCTGAGTGTGCGTGGCCGCGCCTCCGCACACCATCCTGAGTGTCGTGGTCCCGCCACCGTACACCATCCTGAGCGCCCGTGACCCGTACGTCACGACCCGCCATCAATGCAATGCACGTGCCATGAATGCAAAAACACAATCGCCTGAGGCCCCTGGCCCATCCTCACCATCCTCCGGCACTCAATTCTAGGTTCACTTATTATTTGAATGATGATTTATCGTCGTTCGATGTCAAAACTATTTTTCCATGGCTTGTATATATTTATGGTGCATAAACTATATTTTTCCTCATTTTTCTCTAATTTATTTCTATTTATTACCCAATGATCCAATTTAAATGAATTATCAAAATTTATGAACTTTAGTAAAAATAATTTAATCTCAACATTTTATAATTTTTGGAATTTATATATATTTTTCCGATTTTATATACATTTTTCCTGTAATTATTACTATTTAAAATTAATTAAATAACCTTTCTAGAATTTCCAAAAATTTCAGAATTATATTGTTATTATTATTATTTCGTTTAAATGAGCCGGCCAACTGGGCCCGGTCCGTTGGCCATTCGGCCCGGCCCGCGATCGGCTCAATAGATTATTTATTTTATTTTATTTTATATATATTAAGTAAGTGAGTCAGACCTGCGCACAATCGGCCCGCTACACAGAAGTTTGATGAAAATAATTTAATTTCAGTATTTTATAGCTTCTGAAATTTATTTATAATTTTCTGATATTTATTTATATTTTTCCTATATTTAATACTATTTTTTAATCAATTAAATAACATTAATAAAATAAACCCTAGAAATTCTTTTGATATCAAATTCATCCCTAACAGGGAGACGCAGAGCACAGGCTATGCGCATTCCACAGCGCATCTCAAAACAAAATTTATACTATGTTAATTATCAAAATTTTCCCTAAAATCAAAATGTTTTACTATTTTGATTATCAAATTTTTCCCTAAAATCAAAAATCCAATCCACGCAAAACCACAGAAATCACACGCATTCAACAGAAATCAAATACATTCCACAGTAATCAAAAACTTATGTTTTTCACAGATTAAGCAACATAGTATAGGTTTCAACAATTAAAACAACAAAACACGTAATATATCACCAAAGCATGCTTGAATTTGTACCAATTGGAGGGGGAAAAAGGAACCTACCGGATTATAGATGAATTACGCGATTATATGAGATAGCGAATGGATTGAAACGCTTTGGGCTTCTCTTTTCTTCTTCTTCTCCTTCCCTCTTTCCCTTTTCTCTTTCTCCTTTTCCCCTCCTCCTCCTTTCTTGGCCATCGCCTTTCCTCCCTGATTACCCCTTCTTCTCTCTTTTTTTTTTTTAAACCGAAACCCCTCCCACTCTGCTATTAAGTCCCGTTAAGAGAAATTTAAGGGGGGCGGTTAATTGCCCCCATTATCCTCTTGCCTTTTTTTTTTTTTTAAAACATTAGCAATTTCACACACGGCAACTTCCATCACTTTATACATATTTTATTATTTTTTTTTTGTTTTTTTTTATTATCTTAAAATATTCAATTACAACCAATTTATTTATTATATTATTTTTTTCCCCTTTATTCTATCCTACGGAACCGTTCCCTTCTTTCTTTTTTTTTCCTTACATTATTTATTTATTTTTTTTATCTTTTATCGTATGTAACAATTTTACATAGTTATCAAACGACTTGGACATAATTGTCACGCTACGGTTAATTTAATTTTTAAAGGGTTGTTACACCCAACAGCTACACTCGTTTTCAATTAGCGTGTAACAATTAGTTCAAAAGGAAAATTTCGGGGTGTAACAAAAAGTCACCTCTGTCAGGACATCGATCGATCGATGTGATCGATCGATGTCTCACAGTAAGCTCCAATTCCATTCTGACCAACATCTTCGATCGATCTATGTGATCGATCTATGTCGGACAGAAAGTTTCAGATCTGCACCCACGACACATCGATCGATCAATGTGATCGATCTATGTGACATCGATCTATGTCCGGCAGAATACTCAACTTCATTTTCAAGCCACATGGATCTATCCATTTGATACATGGATCGATCCAAGTCATGAGTCAAGTTATTCTTGCTTATTCATACACCATTTCACCTTCATCTCTGATCACAAACACATATTATTCATCCCATTGCCTTTACAAACTATTATAACAGGAGAGGGTGAGAGGCAGACAAACAATACCTTCATTCCAAGAGATATAGAATTGCTTTCAGTGAGACTCTCGACTCGTACCTCCTCACCAGGTAAACTAATAAGTTCTAACCCAAAGATGATCGTAGTTTTCAACAGCCTAATGCGATAAATAAAAAGTGAAGTAACATGAAAACTTGTCATCTCTATTTATCTTTCATAACTAATAAATAAAAAATATTCATCTGTATCATAATCTATAATAACATCGGAAGGTTCTTAAGAGTGGGCTTGATGGTGAGGAATTGAGTATGCTTGGGCCCAATAACATTACATGTAATGAGATACTGATTACCCAGTAACAGCCCACTTGAAACCTTTACAAATTATTTCATAAAAGAGAATTCTCACATATTTGGTGCATTATTCCTGGAAATTTAAAAAAAAAATAAAAGATGCAATTTTTTTTATGATTTTAAAAGATGCAACTGCGTTTTTGATGAGATATATGGTGACCTTTGTCTTGAATTGTAAAGAAATAATCATACAATAATTATTTATTTTTGAAACACATACAATAATTTATTGTGTTAGTAAAATTTTTAAGTCACCCACGATGACCATCTACGTTAATGTATTTTCCTAATCTGCAATCGTACCCAGCCTTTTAGTTTCGATTTTTGAACACGGCAGCAGCGTCTATAAAAATAATATTAAATGTTCATAAATTGGTTACAAGTGATTCCTTATCTAAAGTATTAAGAAAATATATCACACTATTCACTAATCTCCACCCTCAACACCCACATTGGGTCTGAAGATAAGACACTCACAATACATGTTATGGGATTCGAATCTTACACATTGTTAGCAAATCTGTCCCTTCAGAACCAACTAAGCTATGCCTTGCGAGCAAAGGAAACAAGACAGAGACAATGTTGCTGCCGGACTCCCCCCATAACTCTTTGATGAGGGAGTGAGTTCTCCCCCCACCTGTACCAGAGACCCCTTGCCAGGTGGGATGTAAATCGAGGGATGTGCTCCACCGACAGCCCTACAAAGGGGGAGGACACACGAGACTCAGCCAGCCCAGAGGCAACCCTTGTAATATTTCAACAAGAATTGTCTCCACACGGACTCGAACTCGAGATATCGGAGTTCTAGCATCAATCACCTTTGCCACTTACCACTGGACTATGCCCCTGGGGGGCTGAGACTCCCACCATAACTCACATGCATGTTGATAGGAGTGAGAGTATGCTCGCGCATATCTTAAAATAAAAAATAACAAAAATTGGTTCAGAGAATCCTAATCACGATGCAAGTGTGTAAAAAAAAAAAAACAAAAAAACAAAAAATTAGTCAATACAAATTCAAAACGGTATATGTACAAATTAATTTCCTTCTTCATTCCTTTTACTTCTTCTTTTTTCTTTTTTGGCTCACAATACAAATATTCTGGGACGGTATAGAAAGCAATGTTGCAACATTATTACTTTCTTTTTTCCTCACAAGACATAACACAATTTTTATTTCATGTTTTCGTCCTTCAAATTTTACAAGGAAGAAATCATAATATATGCTCTATTGGTCAATTTATGGCGACAATCATTTTATCATTTCTTTAGTAATTTTGACCAATGAAAACAAGTCGCAGAAAAATTAAAATGGTAAAAGTGTTTTTGATTTGAGTCACCGACCAGTCGGTCAACTCTTCAGTATTCCAAGATAACTTGGCTCCTTTGACACTGCTTAGTTGCATTTTAACAAGTAAGCGATGCAATTAAATATATTGGTGGAATAATTTCATCGAATATAGAATAGATTTGGTGGAATAATTTCATCGAATATAAAATAGATAATCTAAATAGCATGATCTATAATGATCAACAAATTGACGTGTTTCTTACAATTTTTATTCATCTATGACAAATCGACGACCTTCTCACAATTGTTATTCATCCACTATCATAAGCGTTATTGAACCCCAAAGGCATATAGTTTTTGCCTATGCAACGTGGATCAAATGATTAAGCATGTTTTTTCATGAGAATCCGAATCGAGATGAAAAATAATCAACAAACTATGTCTTCAAATAATAATATTCTCACGCAAGTATCTATAATACAAGTTTCTATACCTCATGAATCTTCACTAGAATTTTGATGCTTAATGAGCTTTTAATTAAGTTAATTGAGATAAAAAAAACACGAAACATTTTAATCAGTCTATTTTCTTGCTAGGTGTTGATATTATTCACGTGGCCACAACGAGTGTATAAAGAACATTACCAGTAATAACACAGGCCAAAAATAAGTTGCGGAGGTAGAAATCATAGTATATGCGCTATTGGTCTATTTATAGCGACAATTACTTTATCATTTCTTTATTAATTTTGACCGATGAGCCTCCAAAGCAATAAGGTAATGTTGTTGTTGTTGATGATTTGAGTCACCGACTAGTTGGTTGACTCTTCAGTATTCCATGATAACCTTTCCTCTTTGACACTGCTTCATTGCATTTATGCAATTAAATATATTGGTGTAGAATAGATAATCTAAATAGCATGATCTATAATGATCGATAAATCGACGACTACCTCACAATTGTTAGTCATCCGCTATCCTCAAATTAAGTTGAAGTAAATTGTTATGAGTCAACTCAAGGACATAGTTTTTGACGATGCAACAAGGATCGAAGGATTAAACATGCTTTTCATGGGAATATGAATCGAGATGAAAAATTATCAACAAACTTTATCTCTTCAAAAAATTTAAGTCTCAAGTAAGTTTTTCATTCCATAATACAAGTTTCTATACCTCATGATACTTCACTAGAGTTTTGATGCTTAATGAGCTTTCAAAGAAATTAATTGAGATGAAAAAATAAAACATATCAATCAACTAGTTTGTATAAAATTGGTCTTGATATGATTCACGTGGCTACATTGAGTCTATAAAGACAATTATCACCAATAACCCATGCCAAAAATAAGTTGCATAACAATACCGATGGCCACTTTTTAAGTGATTGTTTAGTTACTTATATATAAATAAATATCTTCTTACGTTGAGAGATCCTTGCTCTTGATGAGTATATCATCGATATAGATTTTCTTAATCTGGCAAATCCGATCCTTGAAGAGGGAATTTACCAATCTATGGTAAATAGCTCCTACATTCTTCAGCCGGAAAGGCATGTTAGTGTAGCAATAGGTGTCAACCTTAGTTATAGAAGAGGTTTTATCTTGGTATTCTTTAGCCATGGCTATTGAAGATAGCCTTTGAAAATATCAAGGAAGTCGAAGACTTCATGGCCTCATGACCAATTGTTGAGTCCTCAAGTCCATATGCTAACTCATGAGATAGTTTGACCCTTTTTTGGGTGGCTTATGTGAGCTTTCAGCCGTCTCGGGCTCTGGCTTTGATATCGGTTGACAAAGCCCACCAGAGATCATGTAAATCACAACATTTATCTGATACTGACCTAGAACATTAGGGTCTTCATCTTTATCCTCTTGATGGGTCTGGTCCTCACAGCACTTCTTGTCGGGTGGTAGACAAAAGTCCAATCTATTGTGCAATATTGATTTTAGGTCATAAAATTACTATAGATGACTCCTTTCAATTAGGCGCTTGATTGTGTGGCCAGTTGCTTGTAATTTTCGTTATTGTGATCTATATCTCTCTAGTACTTGCAATACAATTAGGGATTTCTCTTTGTTCTTAGTCCAGCCAAGGATCTTGGGTCTTCCTGCAGCCCATTGTTTTTCATCACAACCAAGATTCTTTCCTTATAATCCAATATTGGCAAACCTTCCTTATCTCAGTCTCCAGTTAGGTCAAAAGCACTGCTCTTTTCCTTCGACTTCTTGTGGGCATCTTTCTTTGTTTCAAGCTTGGCCAAGCTTTTCGTGGCAAATTGGTAGGCTTTCTCCAGACATGTCCTCAGAGATTTAGATTCTCCTCAGCAAGCTGGCAACAGAGGTGACCTGATCTCAACTTATTAATAAATGCTGCAGCCATAATTCCATCATTAAGGTCCTCGACCTGCATGGACTCGTCTGTAAAGCGTTGCATGTAGTTGAGGAATGACTCTTTGGGTTTCAGTCGTAAAGACATTAAATGAGAAGAGTTTTTAATGAAAGGTTTAGATGACACAAATTGTGCTTGAACCTTTGAACCAATTGCCTGAAAGAGTAAATGGATTGGGATAACAACTCTTGATACCATCTTCGAGGTTTCCCCCTCAATGTACCGGAAATTTCTTGCACATCAGAGGATCAAGTACATTCTTCAAATTCATAGTAGTCTGAAATTGAAAGACGTGATCTGTCAGATCTGAGGTGTTGTCGTAGATTTCTATTTTAGGCAGCTTGAAGTTATTCCCAGCCACATATTTTACAATATCTTCAGAGAAAGGATTTTCTTACACTACTCACATATACTCTTGGAGGCCTGAGAATGACTCATTCCCATAGCCATATCGCCCATAATGAGACAATGATGTCATGTGTGGATATTAAGAGTGATGCATCTTAACTTCCAAGGGATTTTTTGTAGTCGGTGGAGGCTCAGTCTGAGGCTTTTTGCTTTTACCTCTTGCATCGCATAAATTCATCCCTTGTCCTAGATGAATATTTTTCAGACTTTTGGCCCTATTGAAGGCCATATAGGTGGCCCTCAACCGCGTGTATAGCCTCTGTATCCTTTCCTTCCATTTGTTTGACTAGGGTCTGGAAAACACCCATGTTTTATGCAGCGCATTGCATGGATTCCATATATTCTTCATGAGTGATTTTTGGACGTTCATCATGGTGCTCAACCCATTCATCGAAGTCCTGCTCTAACGGACGGCTGGACCTTTATATCTTCAATGGTGGAAAGATTTCTCACCATAATGTTGCTTGGTTTTACCCATTCAAAGGAGGATTTATGTGGGCTTTGGTGAGAAAAATGTAAGAATAAGACATGGTCGGCACTCATTCTAGCACCCCAAATGATGAGGTATGACTCACCTTTTAGACTGTACGCTTGATCCTGGCAATAAAATGGAAAAATAAACACAGGTAGCAGCCCTGGAGTAGTTACTCCGAGGTAAATCATCCGACATTCAAGTCAGTTGTGGGTGTGTTCATAGTTGAAAGTTAACTTTTGGAGTTTAAGAGAAAAGATGTCTCCTTCTGAGAATATAGTGTGGTTAGAGAAGAATTGCTTATTTTCATTCCGTATGAAAGTGAACATGCCCAACTTTCCTTGCCTTTTGTATGCTTTGGTTGGCCAATGCATATGCGAAACTATGAGATGGTGACATGAATTTTATCATACTTGTAGAGAGCTAAGCTTATTGTACTTATAGCTTTCGAAACCGACCAAATGCTCTTAAGAGAGGTTCGATGAATCGATTGATCTAATAAAATAAATGTCATTGTTTTCTTTTTCATATATATATACATATATATATATATATATCTATATACATATATATATATATATGTATATATGTATATATATATGTGTGTATATATATATGTGTGTGTATATATATATATATGTATATATGTATATATGTATATGTATATACATATATACATAGATATACATATACATATATACATATATACATATATATATATATACACACACACCAACAATCGGTCGGATGCCGTGTGCATGTGGTAGAATTATTGTATAACGAAAACAATAGAGTTAACCCCTTCCAAACACTCCTTCGTGACGCATTACTAGTTTTGGCGTTTCTGGACATAGTCCTAAAAAATTATACATTGAAAGTAGAAAGATTATGGATAAATATGGCTGCACAAAGATTAATTCTTTTCGAACTAACAAAGAGGAAAATCTGATAAAATTGATATTTAGTAGTGTTTGCATATAATGACGTCGTTAGACCTGTTCAGACGTTAGGTTTAAAACCTTCTGGAGAAATCCGGATTGCTACATGCTCTATTAACGTTGGAGCAAAAGGCGAAATCCATCGCCATAGGCTCCCACCGTCCCACCCTAAGGAGCATTGTGGAGGATACAAATCAGAAGTCAAGCGGCATCCTAGGTTCGACGAGGACTTACGCAATGACCCACACAAGGTATCCCCTACAAACTAACAGAAGTGGAGCAAGGTGTCCCTACAAACTAGTAGAAGAGGAGCAATCACACAGTGTGTATCATTGGACTCGAACTCTTGACTTTATTAGAGTAAATTTTAATTCGAGTACCAACTGAACTATGTTATGAGGGTCATGCTCTATGAACCTATTGCTGGAGTAGTAAGACAAGTTAAAGCACCAAGTCCGAACCGTATAAAACAATAATGATAGTAACTTGAATGTTCAACTTAAAATAAAAGGCAAGAAATTGTGCGCTAGTGATTTTAAGCTGATATAATATACGTTAATCAAGTTACATATGTTCCAGTAGCAATGTGACGAGTTAAATAAAATCTCCAATTAAGCAATATGTTATTCATGAAATGTTCCTCTGATTGTCAGCGCTCACACGTCAGTCCATAAAAAAAAATTCTACAGGGTAAAATTTTTCAATCCTGTAATTTGTATGGAAAGTAGGCGCCAAGTTTGAAATCACACACAATCTAAGTTAGGAAAAAAAATCCAATTATAAGCTTACTACTCAGAAAAAATAAACAGAGCTTCCTACTTCTGAATCTCACGTGGATTTAGCAAAAGCATTTTCTTCCTAGAGAAATTTTATTGTGGTCATTGATCAACTAGTGGCCCAATAATATGATGACAAATAAGTTTTATCTACATGCAAGTAAGGGGGTGATGGCTAAAAAAAAGGCCCATAAATTTTCTACATATTTCATTGGTCAATGACCAACTAATCATACTTGTTCATTGAACATTGTAAAATTTGTGTTCTTCCTATTATTCAAAGGAGAAAGCGGATTTTTCTTCCTTCGGACACCGAATTTGAATGTGGGCGGACATTCTTTATAGCTCGGGGTTGGTATGTTTTCTATACTTTTTTATGCTTTTGCTGTTTTTTTTTAAAAAAAAATGTTTTCTTTATTATTATTATACACCTTTGTATTTATATACATAAAGACTTTAAAAGAATACAAAATAATAAATAAAAAACACATAAAAAAACCAAACATACAAATTTAAGATACTCTAGACACAAGCTTCCATTTAATACATCGGAGGGGGAAATCCCCAAAAAAGAGAGAGGAAGAGATGGTTTGAAAACTTCCAGGAAGGAGGAGATATGTATATTACAAAGACTAGAATGAATACCACATTCATAATATATTATATCTTATTTATTGAGTTATATGTTTAAAAATATAAATCTACACATGATTTAAGTCGAATAATTCAAATATAATTTAAGTCAAAAAAATTCAATTTTTAATTTTTATCATCTTCCAAGCCATTCCATACCATTTTGGCCAGCTAATATATGCGTTGTATTTGATATCTTTAGTTGTCAAAAATATCAATTATGTTCATGAAATTGATAGTCCTTTGTCTACTGTAATTTTGCACGAAACCATGGACCATTTGGAAGAGGAGAGTATATTTGACCATTTTGTCGTCCAATTTAAGTAAGAGACAAAGGTTCGTTCACGCACGACAGCCTATCTAAGAAAACATGCATAAACATGTATGAAGATAATTCCTTTAAGAATTTTAAAACGTAGCTCAGTTGATATTAAAATAGTAGTACCTTGAAAAGCACATGTATAAACATGAATTCGGCACGAAAAAGTATTTTTCAGTGCACAACTTTTAGCAGATCAACAACAACAATATTACCATTGTCTTAGAGGCTCTCGCCTATGACGGGTATGAGATGTCGAATATACGCAACCATAATAATATGTTAGAAACATACAGAGGTTGTTTTTTGATGACCGATATAAGCTTTTAGCATATCAATAAATAATAATATATCAATAAATAATAATAGCCTATTTTAAAAGTAGCAGCTTGCTAGAAATGGTCAATATACTCTTAATAAGAAATAGGATACATAGGCAATACAAAAAACGTGGGTCATTTATTCTAAAAGTAACAGCTTGCTAGAAATGCCATTTCTTTTCCTTATTTTTGTAATTTATCATATAAAAATAATTTATTTTATGTCCCTCGTGTTGTACTCTTCAATGTGTCTATTGTCATAGTACGAGCACTAAATGACGAAATGCTTTTCTCAAATTGGTGTACCAGTACCAACCTTTTTTGCCCATTAAGGTTTGGACTATTCTCCTCTTGATGTGATCAAAATCCACCTGATCAAATAAGACAAGACTTTCAAGTTAGAAACTAACAGTCAACGTAAGACACCTCGGCCAATTGACCTTTCAGCCTCAGCATCAGCCGAGGCAGGTCATCTAAGGCTACTTCAATTCTTGGTCAGCTCAGTATATTGCACCTCTATTCGGGGGGACACTTGTTTTTGGTCAGCTCCAGCAAGTAAATACTCAACTATCAAATAAGTAGTGCATAACTTCTCAAGGAATCAGGTTCCCATCTTCTTCCTCACGGTAAAGGGAGACAACTCCATTTTTGAGAGAACAACCAACCAAAACTCTCCAAATATCAAAATATTCTAGAGAGAATAGTCTAAACTGACTTGAGCGTCGGAGGGTTTAATCCGGGGTCATAACTCCGGGGACCTCTAACCTTTTCTTTTGCGCGGGATAGCTAGTAGGGCTGGAACTGGACCAATAACGAGAAGCTAACGACGTAACCCTTTCGAATCATCTCTGATCTCTAGTGAAGATCTGACTTCATCACCTGTTAAAATGCCACAAGAGTGAGAATATACTAGGCACAATGTTTTCTCTAATACTAAACAGTACGCAAATTGAAATTTAAATATATATAATTGCATTTAAAAACAAATATATAAGTAGCTAAACTAATAAAAAAAATATACAATAATGAGTCTATTACGATCCCTTTCTTCGTGTAGTTAATATACATCAACACTGAATTCCAAGATACATATAAAACTTTACAACATGATCCACATAGTGTAATTAATCAGAGAAGTATGATGTGAATGATGATTGTTTGTCTCATAGAAGTGTTGAAGAACCAGCTAGAAGAAAGGAGAATGAAGAAGCACAATCCAATAATAAGTGGCATTGGAGTGGCGAGAATTGTTGGATTGGGTAAAGGATCAAAGGTTGGAATGTTAAGAATGATGAGCTGCCAGTTATTGAAGCCTGGCAACTGCTAGGAGCACGTGAACAATGAAGGGGATGCGGTGCAAGGCAGCGGTGAAGTGCAGCGTGAAGTTGGAGAAGATGAAGTCCCCGCGGGAGTTTTTAAATTGTGTGAAATGTCCTGGTTGCCCTTATTCTTATGTAACTGTAGTAATAGAATTAAGGGTAGAATAGTCTTTTCACCTATTTTAATTTTTCCTCTCCCACATGTATAAAATGGAGCTGGTTCATCTCCTATACCTGGAAGAATCACAAATTGAAAGCTCCAGTTTTGCTATCAATTGTCTCTCAATGTTGCTATAGCAAACTCATTATGTTTGGTGCTATTTGATTTCGTAGTAAATTTTAACATGGTATCAGAACGATTTCTTGGCTACGGATATACCTATTGTAGTTGTAGTTTGATTCTTGTCAGTTCAATTCTTGAATTTTGTTGAATTCCGTTGAATTGTTGTTATGGCTTCAACTTCTGGAAGTCAAATAACTAGTGGTTCACAACCAAAAGAAAACATTACTAACAATCCATATTATCTCTATGTTAGTGATAGCCCAGTGATCATCCTTGCGCAGCCCCTATAGAGTCCATATAACTATCATTCATGGAGTAGAATGTTCAGGATGGCGCTTCTTGTCAAGAACAAAATAGGATTTTTTGATGGCACCATTGAGCAACCAACTATGAATGATCCGCAGTATAATGCATGGAGACAGGTGAATTCGATGGTGCATTCTTGGATCATTTGATGCCTTCGATTGCTCAGAGTGTGATATGGTATGATAGTGCGCAGGAAGTCTAGAATGACTTGAAACACATGTATTGTACTTATAGATTGCTCAGAGTGCTTTAAATTGTCTGATCTGCTTGAGAATTCTTACTATGTTAAGCAAGAAAGGGATTCAGTAAACGATTACTTTACCAAAGTAAAGGTTCTGTGGGAAGAAATTATGGTGTTGAGGCCTCTTCCCATGTGTACTTGTCGTGGCTGTAGGTGTAGTGTTGGAGTGAAATTACGTGAGTTTGTAGAAACCGATTATGTTATCAAATTTCTAAAGGGATTAAATGAAGAGTTTGAACCAGTCAAAGTGTTTGTAATGTGATCACTGCCTAAAATTGATGAAGTTTTTTGCAACGGTTTTGAAATATGAGAGGAAATTAACTGGTTGAGTACACATGGTTCTTTTAATAGTAATCTTACAGTACTCATGGTTGAAGAATGTGATGGAAACAACATGGTAGCAGCAGTGAATTCCTATGCTAGTATAGGAGGAAACAGTGGTTACAGGAAGGGAAGTGAGAGATTTTCCCTGATGGCAATAGAAAGCCACCATACACACATTGTGGTATGATTGGACATGTTGAACAAAGATGTTATCATAAACATGGTTTCCCTCCTGGATTTAAAACAAGGAGTCAAGTGAATTTGTCTGAAGTAGTGAGTAGTAATAGCCAGTCAGTGCAGGTGGAGCAAGGAAACAAGGTGTGTCAGGCTCCCTTGCTCACACCAGAGCAGACTCAGAGGGTATTGACATTGCTACCAGTTAATGATGAAAGCACGAATGCATCTATCCTAGGTCAAGTTGCTAGAAGCCAAGGAGCAGTGATGTCTGTTCTCTCAGGTAATGATCAAGGTAAGTGTCACTCTGATGATTTGAATATTTGGATTATAGATTCAAGTGCTACTGATAATATAGCTTGTGACCTCAGACTTTTCCAATCCTGTAACTCTATTGAACATGTATATATTAAGCTACCAAATAACTTCTCAATTTTTACTACACACATTGAGATAGTGGTCATCAATCCTTGTTTGGCTGTTCACAATGTGATTTTTGTTCATACCTTTGCTTACAATCTTCTATCTCTCAGCAAGTTACTCTCCATACCTTCCATACTTATTCAGTTCCTGGGTAACTCTTGTATCATTCAGGAACGTATACCCCTGAAGATGATTGGTTCAGCTAATCAGCGTAAAGGCCTGTTCTACTTCCATGGCACTCCTAGACTAGCCAATCATTTTCCTTCACCAGTCAGTTGTTTGTCAGCTAATGCTCAACCCACAGATCTCTCCATGTTGTGGCACTATAGATTAAGACATCCATCTCAGTCTAGAATAAAAGAAATACAAAAGATGGATAGTCATGTTGTGGCACTATAGATTAAGACATCCATCTCAGTCTAGAATAAAAGAAATACAAAAGATGGATAGTTCAGTTTGTAACCAGAATGATATTCATAATTGTACTGTATGTCCTTTGGCAAAAATGAAGAGAAACGTTTTTTCTGTTTCTGAATCTGTCTCTACATGTCCTTTTGATCTTTTACATATTGATATATGGGGTCCCTACAAACATCCTACTATGTATAATCAGCATTGTTTCTTAACCATTGTTGATGACCATACAAGTTACACCTCGGTATACTTACTGAAACAAAAGTCATAAACTAGACATGTCCTTGGAAGTTTTTGGCAGTATGTCACAACATAGTTTTCCAAAAGCATCAAATGTATAAGAACAGACAATGGTTAGGAGTTTAAGATGGACTATTTTTTTATGGATAAATGTATAATTCACCAAACAACGTGTGTCCACACTCCACAACAAAATAGAGTTGTAGAAAGAAAACATCAGCATATACTCGATGTAGCCCAGACACTTAAATTTCAAGCCAACATACCCATATGCTATTGGGGATTCTGTCTTCAGTATGCAATTCACCTCATAAACATCCTACCCACTCTTTTACTCAAACATCAGACACCTCATCAGCCCTTATTTGAAATTTCTCCATCCTATCAGAATCTCATGATTTTTGGTTGTCTATCATTTGCTGGCAATAATTCTCCTCACAAGAATAAGTTTGATCCAATATCTGTTTCCTATGTCTACCTAGGTGTGACGTATCATACAAAGAGGTATCCTAAACATGTTCACTCACAATTTACGTACTCGTTACCCGTCACAATAACATATCTAAGCATAACTCATTGGTACCCTATTCATACCCTCTCTTAATACAAGGTCATCTTGTGTTCACACTTAACCTTCTCTCTTCTACACTCAAGGTAACACATCTTACCGTATGCCGAGCATACTTCTACCACACCTCTTGAACTCATAAACTAGTCCCAAAATGTCACACAAAGATCCCTCAAACTTCTTGTCATTCATTCCCTAAACTCTATAGAGATTCAGCTTAAATTCTGCAACTGGCCACATCAATCGATCGATGTGGCCTACTTGATCGATCGATGTCCAGTGCTTAAGACTTCGATCGATGTATTATTCCTAAACAATCAATGTCCTCCAGAAACATTTCATCTTTTCACCCTCAGGATTTCGATCGATCGATGTTGTCCATCTGATCGATCGATGTTCAGTTTCCTGGACATCGATCATAGTCGATCGACTGATATCCTCCAGAAACTTTTGGAAACGTACCCAGGGCCACTTGGATCGATCGATGTCATTTTGTGATCGATCCAAGTCCCTGTTTCTGCAACTTTTCACCATGTTTTAACCCAAAAACGCCCCAAACTTCAACCCTCCTCATTCCAAACATATGAAACACCCATATTCAATCCTACACATGATTCCAACCTATACATATACACTCATGACTCGTTTTGAACCTTAATTACGTCCAACGACATGGAGCCTTCTCACAACTCACTTTTTTAACAACTCCACAAAACCTTCTAACCAATTCCTAATTCAGCCGCCAACCCCTGTGCACTCGTCAAAAACTTTCTCAAACCTAATCAGTCCATCTAAGATACCCACAACAAGCATGGTAATGGTGTTCACCAAGAACAATACACATCAAAAGTGATAACTTTAGGGCACATGCATCAAAATCCAGTAAATCGCAGTTATTCTCAGAAGTTGGCCCAAAAGCTTACATTTTTATCACATCAACAAGCATAGAAGCACGTAATACATCAATTAGCATAAACGAAACAAAATTACCAATATGTGATCCAATTTTCTCTTTGTAGAAAAGAGGGCCTATGAATCAAAATTGCGTAAAGCGTATGAAAAAGTTACTTGTCTTTGAAACTAAGGAATCTTACGGTGTTTGGGTTGAGTTCTTGAACGGATTGTACCTAGAACTGATCGCGGATTCTTCTCTTTTCTTCCTTTCTCCTTCCTTCTTTCTCTTTTTCCCTTTTCTCTCTTCTTTTCCTCTACTCCCAGTCGATTTTTCTCCCTCTCCTTTTCATGATAACCGATGGTCAACAAGGAGAGTTATGCTAATTGTGTAACTCCCCCAACAGTTAATTAAGGAAGGGCAATTTGGTATTTTGGCTTAATTTTCTTAATTTCAGTTTTTTAAATTATTTTTTCCACCTAAAATACATTTTACTAAGCCCTATAAACATATACAAATTTTCAGACGTATATTTTTTTATCCGTTTTAATTATTTAACACTAGATTCGGAAAACGCAGGGTATGACATACACCTAACACAGTGTGCAAACTCCATAAGCATCTCTATGGCTTGAAGCAAGCCAGTATAGAGTGGAATCTTAAACTCACACAATTCCTACTCAGTCAAGGATATGTCCAATCCAAACATTACTACACCATGTTCACTCAGAGAACCTCAGATGTCTTTAGTTCTCTTAATCTACATTGATGACATCATAGTAGCAGTAATTCTCTTGAGCTGATCAATCAGCTGAAACAAACCTTACATCAAACATTTCAGATCAAGGATTTAGGCCCCCTCAAGTATTTTTTGGGCATTGAGGTGGTGAGTTCACATAGGGAGATTATGATCTGTTAGAGAAAATATGTGTTGGAGTTAATAGACCAAGTAGGATTCTTGGGTTCCAAACCATCTAAGAGTCCAATCGAGCAAAATACGAAGCTAGCACACGGTGACGCTACACTCATATTAGATGTGTCAGGGTATAGGAGGCTGATAGGCAAGTTATTGTATCTCACCATAACCAGTACAAAAACTAAGTCGGTATCTTGACGCACTAACTGAATTACACTTGAAAGCAGCACACAAGTTGCTCAGGTACTTGAAAGGTACAGCAAGACATGGACTTTTCTATCCCAGCATAGGGAAACTAGAGCTAAAAGGATTTGCTGATTTTGATTGTGGAGGCTGTGTGGAGTCCAGAAGATCAGTCATAGGATACTGTATGTTTCTTGGTAACTCTTTAGTATCATGGAAAGCCAAGAAACAAAGCACCGTGTCTAGATCATCATCTGAAGCGGAGTATAGAGCACTATGTCAAGTCCATGACAACTGGCACTAGCAACATGTGAAATTCAGTGGATTTTGTACCTACTTAGTGACATGGGCATAACTCATTCCAAGCCTGTTGAGCCGTTATGTGACAATAAAAGTTCAATCTATATAGTTGAGAATCATGTGTTTCATGAAAGGACAAAGCATATTGAGATAGATTGTTATGTTGTGAGGACAAATATCAACAAGGTGTGATTATTCCTATGGCAATAAAAAATGAACATCAATTGACAAATGTCTTTACAAAAGCAATTGATTCAGTGACACTTCAGAACCTGACTTCTGATATGGGTGTGTGCAACTTGTTCAGAACATCCGGTCTGGGGGGTGTTGAAGGACCAGTTAGAAGAAAGGAGAATAAAGAAACACAATCCAATAACAATTGGCATTGAAGTGGCAAGAACCGTCGAATTGGGTAAAGGATCAAAGGCTGGGATGTTAAGAATGATGAGCTGGAAGTTATTGAAGCCTGGTAACTGCCAGGAGCACGTGAACAATGAAGGGGATGTGTGCAAGGCAGCGGTGAAGTGCAGAGGGAAGTTGGATAAGAAGAACTCCTTGTGGGAGTTTCTAATTTGTGTGAAATGTCCTGGTTGCCCTTATTCTTATGTAACTGTGGTAACATAAGTAAGGGTAGAATAGTTCTTTCACCTGTTTTAATTTTTTCTCTCTCCCAGAAGTATAAAATGGAGCCGAGTTCATCTCCTATACCCAGAAGAATCAAAAATTGAAAACTCCCAGTTTTGCTATCAATTGTCTATCAATGTTACTATAGCAAACTTATTGCGTTTGGTGTTATTTGATTTGGTAGTGAATTTTAACAGGTTTTTAACCCAAAACCAAATCATGAACGCATTTAATCAAAATACACTACCACTATTAAATAAGGGATTTCTCCGTAACTCAAACTGAATTTGGCGGTAGAAAGATGTGAAAATTGAAAAGATTTATATATTAACTTCCGATGGAGTTGACCATTGACCAGTTTTTAAAATCTCAACTAGCCATTGATTCCTTTCCCCAAAAAAAAGACACTAGCCATTGATTGAGATGTTTCATAGCCGTATATTGATGACTTGATTGTTATTCTTGTCACTTGCTTTTTTCCCCTATGTTTTGTTATTTTTTTTCTAGTATACTACTACAACAACATTACCCGAGGCTCTTCGCTATAGCGGGATATGAAAAGGTCGGATGTATGCAACCATACATATGTGTTAGAAACACACAGCGGTTGTTTCTCGATGACTCATAATAATGCGTCAGACTCTATCGATCACCGCAACCAATTTAGTGAGTCATTTTGCTTTATTCCATCATATTCTAAAGTCAAGAAAGAGTGTGTCCTTGATTCTATTGGAAATGAAAATATATTTCTTTCTAGTATACCTTTATTAATTTTTGTATGTGCCTTTGAAAAGAAAATCAGACATTAAGAACAAAAGACTATGAACTGGTTGTTATTATTGACAGTTGCTTTTTTCTCCTCTTATGTTTTGTAATTTTTTTTATAGTATTTTAATGTATCGTTGTAAGAAAAATCAGACATTAAGGACAAAAGAATATGGAAATGATAAGCAAAACATATATAGATTTACGTAGTCTGATCAATTTGACACGTGTCAAAAAAATTCTAAGTTACAAGGTTCATGTTAAATGGGCGGCCGTGACTTCCTTTATTACTGCGTACTTCGAATTGTGTTTCTAAACTTCGGAATGAGACTATGTATTTAAGTTGACTATAAATACAGTCTAGTATTTTCTTCATCCTAAAAATATTATTGTCTTAGACATTATTTAAAAAGGTGAAACTATTTTGTTCACTATCTTTAT
The DNA here is from genome assembly GCA_036186865.1 of Eustoma russellianum. Taxonomy (NCBI): domain Eukaryota; kingdom Viridiplantae; phylum Streptophyta; class Magnoliopsida; order Gentianales; family Gentianaceae; genus Eustoma; species Eustoma russellianum. The sequence continues at coordinate 2,574,411 of AP025046.1, forward strand.
TATATTCTTGATTAATTTGATATAAACTTAAGAAATCATGTTATATTAGTTGACATAGTAATATGAAAATTTTGACTACCATTATATTTTCATTTTAAAAAATAAACCCTATTTTTGAAACAACATAAACTAAAAATTAAAACAATAGTTATGGCGGAAGAAATAGTAATTGTTTTCTTCAAGTGTTCTGGAAAACAACAATTGTACATTACAAAACTAAAGATGACGAGAAACCCTATGAAACAAATGAAAAAAAATTAAACAAAAAAAATAAACATAGAATCAACAAGGAAGAAGCAGTGACAACTGACAACAGGGTCACATGGACCCCTCAGTTGCTTGTGTCTTGGTGCTAAATCCCCCGCTTTGAAAGTTTTCACCGTCTCATTGCCAAAAAATATTGTGAATGATACAAATTAAGAGCTTAACAACATTTTAAAAAAAATATTGTGAATGATACAAATTAAGAGCTTAACAACATTTTAAATTAGATAAAAACTTACACAATAACTCATACAATATGTCTTCGGCAAACCACATCTCAGCCCTCAGCTGCTTGTCTCAGGTTTGGTAGAAGTTTGTAATCATCGATAGCCATCAGGCATCATATTTGCTTATCAAAACAAATAAATAAAACATTTTGAACCCTCAGCCTCAAGATCTTCATTTCTAGTTCATAAAATTTTTCTCTTCAAGGCATAAATTAATATAATTATTTATGGAAATAATATTTCGTAGTGCTTATATTTTTAACCGCATTATGAAAATGTTAAATTTAAGCCAACACTCATAGCAAAATCTTTGTTTTTTTTTGATGGAAGTGGGTCGATTTCATTCCATAAAATATTAAAGGTTTATATCATCAGCTATTTGCTATCTATGTTATGTGTAAATTTACACCATCAATTAATCTATTTGTTGTGTCTCAAGCTAGACAGATATTATAAGTGCTCTCAAAAACAGGACAAACTACATTTTAAACTTCCGGCTACACGCTCTCTTTTTCATTAAGAGTCATGTTGCGCCACATCGAAATTGCATATATTCCTTCCCCAAAAATGTATGTCCATTATGTATCATGACAAAATTCGAAACTTCGTTTTATAGCATACCGAATCGGATGGATCTCTACAGCGTTATCAAGGATTATCATAATTATTTACTTTTATAATTTCTATTAGTCATCCTTCATTTAGTTTTACCATTTTCTTGTGTCACGTGTCATTAAATGATTTCTTACGTTTTTTTTTTCAATGAGAAGATCCAAACAAGTACCGAAAATGTTTTTTCTTCATATATTAGAAACTTTTTCATTGAGGTATGTCTACGGATATGATCACCTCACGTAAGGAGGTGCGGTGACGCGTGACTGCGCGACACGTGGCAGCAAGGAGGATGATGAGGCTAGATGAGGTTCACTCTCATCTAGTCTCACCACCCCTTGCTGCCACGTGTCGCGTGGTCACAAAAGGAGTGAAGAAAGTTGGGGTGATGAGATCTCAACCCGTCCACGTGGGCTGCTTTATATGTAGCCTCCAAGTTTTAGGTGCATCCTTCCAAGTGACAGAATTTTTGCATACCAAATACACCCTTTCTTCATGCACTTCCAACACTCCGAATCACCTTTCTTTCTTGGTAAATAGTCATGCCTATCCAATTGTTTAATTGTTAGTTTCTTGCCGTAATAATAAATACCAAAATCTGATTCATTGATTTTGTCTCTTATATAACAAGCAACATATAATATTGTACTCTTACCAGATATGTATACCGGTTTGAAGGTAAACAAATCAGATAGTTAGAATTCCTTAAAGGGATCATTGTTTCTTGAAGCTCCCATGGATTCAACAGCTGAACGGCGGCTTAAGGTCATAAATGATCATCTTAATTCCATCTCCGGCCACCACTCTCCGTCTATTCAAGCCAGCGCTACCTCCGCCCAGTTTGTTTCTGGTACGTCATCCTTAAATGTGTATTTTTCAGGGAGGTATGGAATAGTTCTGTAGCATAATGCAAAAATATGGAACCTCCTGAAGTTTTCCCCTCGTGAATCTAAAATATTGCAATATAGTTGTCTTTTTTATGTTTTACGTTTAAGTTGGTGTGACCCATTTGAGTATTTTTCTTGATTTCATTAATTTCAATAAAAATAGTATGAAGGATGGAAGGTGATTCTTGTGAGTCTCATTTTTTGCTTCTAGAGAAAAAAAGAAAATATTGTGAGGCTCCTTAATCAGTAATTTTTGCCTTCTATTGACAAAGTTCACAGTTTCTGGATTCTAATTTTGTGCTCCTCTACGGAGAAGAGAATATGCAGTGAGGATCTTTTTGGGAGGGAAATAGTTGTGGTGGCACTTCTTAAATGATCGTTTGACAAGAATATTATATTAATTTACTGTATTTCTCTAAGGTGGACTGTTGTAGATGTTTGATGATTGTTGCTAGCTAATTCTGTTGACTCTGGGGGCTTCAATAGATACTTCTGAAGTCTTTTGATCTTTTTTCTCTTTAATAGGTATTCCTTGCTAGTGATACTGGTGTTCTAAAAAAAACCCAGCGATAACAATTATTTTTGACAACTATTTTGGATGAGGGATTTACTTTGTGCATGAAAGACAATAGTCAAGTGTGTATGCCCCAGTAATGGTAATCATGTTTATAGCTGAAGCACGCTGGTGATGAAGATTAATCAGGGAGTAAAGGATCATTGTTATTTTAGTTTTCATTTTCCTTTACAAAATCAGTATGTGCAAATCAACTAGAATCTACAGTCTTTGGATCATTCTTTCTGGATAATTTAGCACATGCAAGCGCGATTGCTGTTTCTTAAATTTTAAAATTTTGCTTACTCTTCCTCTTTAGTGAATTCAAGAGCTAACTTGAAGTGTTTGCACTTCATCTTCCTCTGTTTTTGAAGGTTTACATGCTAATGCTTTTTGTTGTTGTGGTCTTGGAATATCACAGAGCAGGGCTATAGTGTTGTGCTGCCTGAGAAACTACAGACAGGAAAGTGGAATGTGTATAGGTTGGTATCGCCCAATTCGTGTTAAATTCAATTTCCTTTGAGGCTTTGTCTAGAAGCTGTTTTCTTAATTGCAGATCAGCTCGTTCTCCTCTGAAGCTCGTGAGTAGATTTGCTGATAAACCAGAAGTAGCTACTCTGCATGACAATTTTGTGTTAGTTACTTGGAGCTGAGTTTGCTATGATCTTCAAATTTATACTTTATTTGCTTATATCGTTTCTTAATCTGAAACTTATTAGTAACTTGTGAGTACAGTCACACGGCGAATGCTTATCCAGATCGCAGATATCTAGGTACAAGAGTTCGAGATGATGGTACTGTAGGAGGGTGAGTAGTTTGAAAATAATACTTCTTGATTCTCCAAAGCATGTTATTCAAATAATCCTTTTACAGGTATAAATGGATGACATACGGAGAAGCAAGTACAGCTAGATCAGCAATCGGCTCAGGTCTTAGTCAACATGGAATCCCAAAGGCAAGTCCCTATCTTTCTGAGGATGGCAGAGACTCAATGTAGTTCCTTGGGTGCTTTTGAATGGTTTCTGATACCTTAGCTCTCGATAAAACAGGGATCTTGCATCGGATTATACTTTATCAACCGACCAGAGTGGATAGTTGTGGATCATGCCTGTTCTGCATATTCTTATATCTCAGTTCCTTTATATGATACCTTAGGTACGTGATGATCAGTTTAAGCGTTTCCAGATCAATTGAGATCATTTCATAGTCTAGGATTTCATGATACATGAACCGCTTTTCTCCATCCAGGTCCAGATGCTGTTAAATTTATTGTTAATCATGCATCGGTACAAGCTATATTTTGTGTTCCACAGACACTCCACACTGTAAGTTAATCTCCTAAGATGCTCTTGTAGCAATGCATTTCGTGGTAATGTGCACAGCTCTAGAATTTTTTTTAACCTAAATAATACTACACTTTTTCCACTGGTTAACCATGAATTTGTTCTACTGTTACTTTTGCTGAATTTTCAGTTAATCAGCTTCTTACCAGAGATGCCTTCAGTTTGTCTGATTGTGGTTCGATTCTGAATACTCCTTTTTCACCTTTTTTTCAGCCTTTCAAGGCTGTGTGATTGAATTATCGGATCCCGCTGAGGAGCTGCTTCTTGTGTCTCTTGATTGTAGGTTGTTGGATGTAGGGACGATCAAATTCAATCGCTGACATTGACAAAAGGAGTGCAAGTTCAATCATATTCCAAGTTTCTAAGCCAGGTAAGTTTGGAGTGGTTAATGATTACAAAGTCTGTCATTGAGCAGGATATATAGGCACATTTGCTAGACCAGCTGTAACTACCCCATAACTTTGAAGTTGTATGATTATCCTCCTAGTGGATTTGCTGTTTAGCTATCATAAGGCCTATGACTTGTTAGTGGATGTGATCGACAATTAATAGATTTTGTTTGGAGTTGAAATTTGACATTCAGAAGCAGATAGGGCAACAAAATTAGTATGACCTCTGCTAATAATGGAGAAATGGAGTCTGGTTTTCTTTTCTATGCTATCATGAAAGAATGTTGGAATGTTATGTGATGCTAGTCATGCGATGCCTCTTGTTGCTGTATTCTTGCTACCATAATTTTTGGTTTAGGTAAACTCATATTCCATAAAGGGCGACTTTCGTTTTTCTTTTTCTTTTTTTTGTTTTTTTATATTCTTTCTTTATTTTTTTTATGTGAATGCTAAATATCAAGTATAGCGTTGCGTCATCAGACATTGAATTTTTCTCTTCAGGGCCTTGCCAATGTTCTGCCTTTTTCTGCGCCCAAGCCTGATGATATTGCTACAATATGCTATACAAGTGGTACAACCGGGACACCAAAGGTACAACTATTAGGATTTCTTAATGTGTTTGTGTTGAGTAACTCAAGATGTTTCTTTACTCGATTTATTTTGGCCTAAAGTTTGAAATGTGTGTGCTCTTTCAACATGATTATGCTTAGGGTGTCGTACTGACGCATGGAAACTTGATTGCGAGTGTTGCTGGCGCAACCTTTGGCGTCCAGTTAGATTCTTCAGACCTGTGAGTAAAAATGACGGACTCATAATAAGTACACAAGGATTTCCTTTCACTTGGCACTCATAACTCTATTTCATTGACAGTTACATATCTTATCTGCCGTTGGCACACATATATGAGCGGGCTAACCAAGTGTTGATTGTGTACTACGGAGGAGCCGCTGGTTTCTATCAAGGAGTATGATATTTAAATTCTATTACTCTTTTCTGAGCTTTTATATTGAAAACATTCCTGGACATGGTGGTGTATATAGATTGCATGTGGATTTCAAGATTACGATCATATTTCGTTTCTCAAATTTATCCGTTGTATGCTTTATGAACGAGTCGTTTTAACTCCATATACAGTGGAAAGCATCATCATGCCTGTGGCTATTATGCATCCATATTTTCGAACATTGTGGTTGTGCTCAAACCTCTAAATCTCATTTAAAAACTGTTAACTGTCCTTGAAAAGATTTCTGCAAGAAACTAAATGCAGAGGTTAAATAATGAAAAGTAGGCAGCTTTTCTCATGTTCTAACAACGAAGCATGCAGCTCATCTTTTGTAGTTGCAGCTTATTTGAGTCACATGATTTGATATCATGGCTCTAATCTACATTAGACACCACCTGCTCATATTTTTGTACTGAGCCTGAGAAAGCTACCATCTTGTCTCTTCAGGACCATTTAAAATTACTGGAGGATATGGCTGTTCTAAGGCCCACGATATTTTGCAGTGTTCCTCGACTTTACAATAAGCTTTATGCAGGGTAAATAGCCTCTGTTAGAAACTTATATCTATTATTTGCTGCTTCTATGCACAACCAATGCAGTTAACTTGTTTTCCTACTGCAGCATCATGAATTCAGTAAAGACGTCTAGCGCTGTGAGACAAAAGATTTTTAATGCAGCATACAACGCCAAGAAACAAGCAATTCTTAGTGGTGAGGGAGTTGATTTTCTGATATTTCCTTTAAAAGACTCGTAAACACTTTTATGGATATGGTAATATATTATTTCAGGTAAGAAGTCATCACCAATCTGGGACAGGTTAGTGTTCAACAAGATAAAGGCCACCTTGGGGGGTAGAGTTCGTCATATGATTTCGGGTGCATCACCGTTGTCCCCTGATGTCATGGACTTTTTACGAGTGTAAGTCATGTACTCTCATGAAGTATAACTTTTTGATCTGTCTGTAGCTTTATTCACAATTCATCTTCCTCCAGGTGCTTTGGTTGTGACGTCGTAGAAGGATATGGAATGACTGAGACGTCTTGTGTTATAAGCAATATGGATCAGGATGATCTTTTATCTGGTCATGTTGGTGCCCCGAACCCGGCTTGTGGTGAGTGGAGAGAAAATTTGCCATGCTCTTATGTTTCCTTTGAAGGAACCGTTTACTTTCAACTTTTCATGTTCTCAAGGGCAAAAACTGATTTCTTGAAACTTTGGTTTCTCCATATATACCACTAATATTAGGCTGTGGTTATGCTGAATGTTTCTTTTTTTCAGAAATAAAGCTTGTGGATGTTAAAGAAATGAACTATACGTCTGACGATCAGCCCTATCCACGTGGGGAGATCTGTGTGAGAGGCCCAATTGTATTCCAAGGCTATTATAAAGATGAAGAACAAACGTAAGAGCCTTTCTTGTCTATTGTTGTGCATCTTTGTTTTCTTGCTTGCTTGTGCAGTGACCCTGTAGTCAAATTTGTAAGCTCTTATAGTTACTAAGGATAATGCATTTCATTCAACAGGAGAGAAGTGATTGATGAAGATGGATGGCTCCACACAGGAGATATAGGATTATGGTTGCCTGGAGGTCGTTTGAAGATAATAGACAGGTGGGCCGTCATCACTCAGTATCTCTAAGTGGTAATAGTATCATCATGATTGGTGAACCAGAAATGGTGGATACATTGCTCTGGATTATGTCAACTTCCTATGCTTGTGCTTTCTAACACTATAAAGCCACTACATAAACAACAACATTACCCCATTGCTTTAGAGGCTCACGCCTATGGCGGGGTATGGGGGGATCGAATGTACGCAACCATACACATGTGTTAGAAACACATACAGGTTGTATCCCGATGATCCATAATGATGCGTCAAGCTATGTTGATCAACTGCTATTTCACGATATAAGAAGCGCAGCCAATTTAGTGAGTCGTTTTCCTTTATTCCATCCTATTCCAAAGTCAAGGAAGAGTGTGTTCTTGACTCCATTGGAAATGAAAACATAATGGGACATAATTTTCTACTGTAATATTGAGCTGTTACAGTAACTACAAATGTTAATGTCATTTATCATGATAAAAACCAAGTGGTTACTGTACTTTCAAGAATGTGTATGCCTCGTAGTAATTGATCTAACTGGAAGGAAACTTTTCCAAAGGTTTTGTGCAATTCTGCATCAATTTAACTCTGCTTCTTCCTCCCAGGAAAAAGAACATATTCAAGTTGGCGCAAGGGGAGTACATAGCTCCTGAGAAAATTGAAAATGCATACGCGAAAAGCAGATTCGTAGCACAATGCTTTGTGTATGGTAAGAAGCCTGTCTACTTGAGTGTGTATCTTGGTAGTCCTGCTTGTGAGAGGCTATTGGCTCATCAATCTCTTGTTTTCTAGGTGATAGCTTCAATTCCTCCCTCGTTGCAGTTGTATCGGTAGAACAGGATATGCTAAAAGCATTGGCCTCCACTGAGGGCATCAAGGTACATCTTAGAAGAAAATACTGTAGTGTCCCTTGATCTGTTTTCTTTAAATCAGAGATACTTTCATCATCATCTGTACCCAGTATATCCCAACAACAGCAAAAGCTATCACTAGGGTTTGGGGAGGGTAAGTGGTAGTCAAACAATACCTCTGTCCCAAGGGATAGAGAGTTTGATTCCAATAAACATCCGGCTCTATATGTACCTGAAATCAGAGATAACTTGAGATGGTTATTTATTTGCATAACCTTTGGTAAAATATCTGAGCTTTGTTTTTTTTCTTCTTTACTGTACTAACTACTTAAGCTTAGTCCTCCTGAGTTGGAATTTCTTCAGTCTGATACTTAATCTATTCTGAAAACAGTATACACATTTAGAGCATCTATGTGCTGACCCAAGAGTAAGGGCAGCCGTGCTAGCTGACATGGACGCTATTGGAAAGGAAGCTCAGGTATTGTAAGCCAAAGGGTTCCTTTCAGTTCAACAATCTCACTTGTCAGACGACGTTTTTTCTCTCTTCTAATTCGTACTTGTTTCCAGCTAAGAGGTTTTGAGTTTGCGAAATCTGTGACTTTGGTTCTTGAACCATTTACGTTGGAGAATGGCCTCCTCACTCCAACATTTAAGGTGAGTACAGATATAGGACATCAAATAATGGTTGCTTAACTTAGTATTGGTTTATAATGGGCTGTTGAACGATCACGAACAGTTCGCGAACTATTTGTGTTCGGTTCGTATTCGTTCGGTAATTATTTGTTAACGAGCCGAATTCGAACAGGTATTCGAGTTCGTTTAGTTAAAGGAGTCGAATTGTTCGCGAACTGTTTGGCTCGTTTAAATAGTTATAATGTTATCGAGCCAAACTCAAACCAATTTTAAAGTTCGTTTAGCTAAATGAACCGAGCAACAGTTTGTTTAGCTAAACGAATCCAAATTCAAAAACCTAGTATTCGGTTCGGCTCGGTTCGTTAACACCACTAGTTTACAACAACAACAACAAGATTACCCCATTGCCTTAGAGTCTCCCGCCTATGGCAGGGTATGGGGGGTCAGATGTACGCAACCGTATCTATCTGTTAAAAACACACAGAGGTTGTTTCCCGATGACCCATAATGATGCGTCAATCTATGTCGATTAACTGCTACTTCACAATATAAGAAACGCATACAATTTAGTGAGTCATTTTGCTTTATTTCATCATATTCCAAAGTCAAGGAAGAGTGTGTTTTCACTCCATTAGAAATGGAAACTTGGTGTTGGTTTAGATGGTCTGAAATAATGCTAATTTTGTGTCCCATTATCTTTTCCCAGATTAAAAGACCACAAGCAAAAGAATACTTTGCAAGACATATTGCCAACATGTATGAAGAACTTGCAGCATCTGATAGGCCAGCGCGGACGATTTAGTGAGACATGGAAAAGTGAGAGATCTCAGAGAAGATGGATGTCTTGTGGTGGGTAACTGAGTTACATGTCTGGTTGATAATTGTTATCAACATGGTATACATTCTCTAACCTTTTCTTTTTGTTGAAGCAATTTCTTGCAGATTCACCAACTGTTCTTGGAAAGGAGAAAGATAGAGGCAAACACAAATAATTTCTGTATGTTTATGATGCAGATGAATGGAAATTCACCCCCACAGAGTTTCGCACAAAACATTAGGAATTTTTTTTGTCTATATTGACTACAGTATCTCCCTCTCTTTTTGTTCTTATTACCCATGTTTGAGTGTTAAATACCCTTTTTAATACTACTACTACAATTTTTTTAACATAAAGGAAAAGAAAAACAAAAGCAAAACCCTTGACAGCCGTAACTCTTTCGAACTAACAAACCTAGTAACACAGATGTTTTTTTTTTATAAAAATTAAAAAAGAAAACCTAGTAAACTGTTGGATAGAAAAGAATAGTTTGTTTTAGAAGATTGGATGGATCATTTGAGCCTTGATTTTAATACAAGACGTGCCAATTTTCGATGGATAGAGTTCAATACAAGACGTGCCAACTTCTGATGGATAGAAAAGAATAGTTTGTCTTAGAAGATTGCATTCGATCTTAATACAGGACGTGTCAACTTTCGATGGATAGAAAAGGATAGTTTGTTTTAGAAGATTGGATGGATCATTTGACCTTCCATACAAGATGTGCCAACTTCCGAGGAGGTTAAAATTCTTATGACCAATATCAATTTTACTAGACAATTAAGTGTGTATGTTGCTTAAAAAAAAGTGTGTATTTTGAGTCGGACATCAAAGAAAATTTTTAATATTAAAGGGTCTACAACAGGAGAGTAACAAAGGTCTGTAACTTGTACTAACTGTTTCTTGGTATCGAGTTAATATAGAAGGAAACATGTTGGGTAATCAATTAAACTAGACACCACATATGGTCATCAATCAATCAATCATACCCATTATATCCGAACGACAGTAAAAACTATCATTAAGGTATGAGGAGGGTGAGTGGTAGGCAAACAATACATCTATCCCAATGGATAGAGAGTTTGCTTCCAGTGAGACCACTGACTCTATATATACCTGCATAAATGACACAAAAATAGGGATATAATGTGCTAATGTGTTAGTGAGGGAATTAAAAAACACTAATAGGAAGCTTCCAATATTAAAATACCCATAAACATGTATATGCACATATAATGCAAGACAAAGACAAACAAAAACAAAAAGGCACAGAGTCAACCTAAACCATAGATAGTGTCTAAGCCCCTAAATATACTCTAAGATGTCCTTGTATCATGCCTAAACCTCGTTAACCTTAATCATCTGTCTTCATGAACTCCTATTCTGAACCATGTCCTCATAGAGGTGCAAATCTAGTAGGTCATGCCTAATCCGCTCATCCCAAATCAGTTTCGGCTTGTAATTATTCCTCTTTCAGTCGGAGACGACACCGGCTGTACAAGACAAGAGAGGAGATTGAGGGAGAGGTGAAGCAGTGGGCCAGCGGCGGCTGTTAAATACAGAAGAGTAGGCAGAGGGAAACAGAGGCCGAAGGGAGACGGAGGTTGGCCAATTGAGATACATAGAGTTCATACTTCAGAAAAGAGAACATAGAATGATACAGGGGGCAGCAATGCGGGCAGGCAAATCATAAGGGCTTAGGTTTTAGGATTTTCAATTTTATAATTTAACTTTAACAATTAATATTTGAAATATATTTTAAAAAAATCAGTGTATGACAGGTTTAAATAGTTAATCAATGAGTGTGTCTAGACACGACCCGTCCTTAGCTGGTAAGTTTCGGATTTTACCCGATTTGTACAAGAAACCCGTCGAGGCTATACTCATGCCCACGAGGAACGTGTCAAGTTCGGACCCTGTTTTCGTGTTATGTCTAATGTTGTTGTTCCTACGATTAAGTGACCGGCATTCAAAGATAAATGCCAATTATACTGTTATTTTAATTTTGTCTACCTCATCTCCGTCTAATACCACTTATATACCACCACCACCTCAGCCTTAACCACCGCCATGCCACCACTATTATTTTTATTCCTTCATCTTCTTATGATAAACCAAAAATAAACATCTGTTAGTCAACAACAGTCAACGGCAAGTCCATGTGTAAGAGATCAACTCCTGCAGTTCGGCAGAAATGCACATCTGCTCGGCCATATTACATTTTGCCTCAGCAAGGTATTGCTACTAAGCATCTACTTCTTATTGAAATATTAAGCAATACACCAAAGGGTTTCACCTCGGCGCCGAGCTCCCGCCTCGGCCTCTACCTAAAATAGGTGTATTCCACATCACTTCGGCCAGGTCAGAGCAGGACTCTGTCCCACTTCTGCACTTCGGCAAGCTTCTGCTAGGTTTCAAGTGCGACTCAGCTTCATTAAACGCGGGACCATATGGCCCTATGTACAGTACAAAGTGCGGATACACATCACACTATTCAGTCTACACACGCCAAGGTCCCATCAGCAGACCTACTGGTCCCATCAGCAGACCTATAATGTCATAGTTTTACTGCCCAAGCAAGGGTCCCATCCGCCTTCAGAGGCAAAGGACAGAGGAAATGAACAAAAGCGATGCAAGGAACAGGAGAGAAGGGATCGAAACATATTTTCCTCAACACAAGCTAATTCACAGAAGTCTCCTAACCCAAAAACTGTGAGATCTTCTCAACTCATCAAACAAAAACATAACTCAGTGAGAATGGCTCAAACTGACTTGAGCGTTGGAGGGTTTTACCTGGGGTCACACCCCCGGGACCTCTGATCTTTGCTTCCCTGTGCAGGACATCAAGGAAGTTATTCAAATTTTCAAGTTCAAGCTAATTAACGACGTGAATTTTGGATCACCACCGATCTTGGGTGAAGATCCGACTTCATCATTTGGCGCTAGAAGGAGGGCCTCAAATCCTTCAATCCAGTAAAAGATCTAAACACAGAAACAGCCAGCATCCAGTCATGGTTAGAGGTCGCCGTGAAGGTTTGGGTGAGTCATCCAACCAGCAACGACGAATGACTACATGATCAGGTATCCCAGAACAGGATTCTCGGGTACCTGAACAGCATAATCCTACTCCATAAATCTCAATGGAGGACAGAGACAAAGCGATAAAATATGTCGCCGAAAACTTGGAGGTGTTTGAGGCTGTGGTACAACAGCTCAAAGGCAAGCAAAAAGAGGTAGAAGATATGGATGAAGATCCTCCTCTTCATCCTAAAGAAGTATCATAAAACCAATCCTCCAGGCCCCCTAGAGGTTTCATGGCGAACGCCAGAAGACGCAGTTTTAAAGCTCTAAAGGTGGAGTCAGAACCTATGGCCAGATAGCGTCTGAGCGTAAGGTCGAAGTCTTTAAAAAGCATCCCCAAGGAGGAAGAAGTTCATCGCATGCCGAGAACTTATTATGAGGAGCACAGGCAAGAGTTTGTGCAGGCAGTCCAGGAAAGTCCTTTTTTCTGGGATATTACGGAATATTTGGCACCAGACAACTTCAAGGTGCCAAAGATGGATACCTATGATGGGACGACAGACCCAACGGATCATCTTTTCTAATTCCAAAATGCGATGAGTCTGAAAAATGTCCCAGATCCTCTGTGCTGCAAAACTTTCCCGATGTATCTACGGGAAAAGGCAAGAAGGTGGTTCCAAGAGCTCTCATCAAAGTCAGTGGGATATTTTAAACAGCTGGCACAAAAGTTCAAATCTCAGTTTGTGTCCAGTACTCCCTTTGTGAAGAACTCATCACATTTGATGACCTTGAGGCAAGGTCCAGATGAGTCTGTGCTGAAATATATGCAACGCTTCTCAGACGAGTCACTGCAGGTCAGTGATCGAAATGAGGGTGTTAAAGCAGCCGCTTTTATCAATGGGCTCCAAGCTGATCGCCTCTTCTCTCAATTGGCCGAAGAGGGACCCACAACCTTAAGAGAATGTTTGGAAAAAGCCCACCAGTTTGCCTGAGGTGAAGAGGCAAACAGATTGAAAAGGAAAGCCGAGCAGGGAGCTCGGCAAGATAGCTGATCTAGCTTCAAAAAAGAGGATCAGCGTAGTGAAGGCAAGGACCGTAAACGGCGCAGTGCGTTCGATCGCATGTGTGGAAGGGACAAAGGCGATAAGGAGGGCTTACCCCTTTTTAGCCTCAAAAGAGAAAATCTTAGCCGTCATGGAGAAAGATGGCCTAAGAGTTGATCACAAACCTCTAAATGGACCTAGGGAAAAAAGGGACCCTAAGCTATACTGCAGATAGAGCAGGGTCATTTAAAACAATTTTATAACCCATGTTCACGCCTGCATAATAGATTGGACTTCCATAGGAACCCCCAGAAGGATAAATGCCGACCAGATTCCCCACCTCGGCACCGTAGGTCGAATGATGATGAAGAGCCAAGTCAGCGAAGGGCTGCAGGTCAGCCCCAAGTTAATTCTATCATCTATACCATCTCTTGAGGACCTCCTTATACAGGCCGAGGTGAATCTAGTTCTGCGGGAACCTCATCAGGTCCGCCGGTTAAGAGAGCTAAGATGGCTAAGGAGCTGACTTATGGGCCAGAAGATCCCATTCCACTGGACTCCAATAACACAGGTTTAATAATAGATCTATGTATACACTTAGCTCCGGATAAGATTGTGGAGGTCCGACGTGTTTATGTGGATACCGGCAGTGCCGTGAATGTGATGTACTATCGTGTATATCAACAGCTGGGCCTACCAGATTCTTTGATGAGGCACGTCACTTCTTCATTATATGGTTTCACTGGTGCTGCAGTTCAGCCAGCAGGTCTGGTCACACTCAGTTGCAGCTTTGATAAACCTCCGGCCTATCGTTGTCTATGGATAGATTTTGTGGTTATCAAGGAGATGTCCACATACAACATTTTGTTAGGTCGGCCAGCCTTGGTGGCATTGGAGGCCATTGTATCACCTCTGCACGTCAGCATGAAATTCCCCACTCCAGCTGGGGTGGTGACAATCCACGGTGATATACAAGTGGCGCAGAGTTGTTACATCATTGCTACTCAAGGCAATGAGGCAGTTCAGCAGGTCAGCCTTGATGAGCTTATACCTTCAGAGGAAGAACATTTGCAATCAGATGATGCAGTGCAAGACTTCATCCTTGATCCAAGCCGACCTAAAAATGTTATAAAAATCGGTACGTGGATGCCATCTGAACTGCTAACTCAGCTACAGGATCTACTGAGAGAATTTACAATTATCTTTGCATAGATTGCGGAAGATATGCCTAGGAATCCCTCACATTTGGCTGAGCACAAGCTGAATGTTGATCACTAAGTAAAGCCGATCAAGCAAAAGAAGCGAAACTTTGCTCCAGAAAGGATCAAGGTCATCGCAGAGGAAGTTAAGAAACTCCTGGCTGCAAAATTTATTGTAGAGGTTCTTTACCCGATCTGGTTGGCTAACCCAGTGGTGGTCCCCAATCAAGACGAATCATGGAGGATGTGTATAGATTACACCGACCTCAACAAAGCATGTCCAAAGGACTGTTACCCACTTCCTAAGATCGATAGATTAGTGGATTCAACACTTGGACATGAGATCTTTGATTTCTTGGATGCCTTTAAAGGCTATCATCAGATTGTTATGGCAAAAGAAGATCAAGAAAAAACTGCATTCATAACAGAGTCAGGTACTTAATGTTATGTAACCATGCCATTTGGGTTGAAGAATGCTGGGGTTACCTACCAACATCTGGTCAATTTTCTGTTCAGTGAACAGATTGGCCGAATTATGGAAGTTTACATCGATGTTATGCTCATCAAGAGCAGGTCTCTTGATCAGTATATCCAGAATTTAAGAGAAGTCTTTACTGTGCTGAGAGACTCACACATGAGGCTAAATCCGAAGAAGTGCACGTTTGGGGTGCGCACTGGAAAGTTCTTGGGATACATGGTTTCCAAAGATGGGGTGCAGGCAAACCCTGCCAAGATTGAAGCTTTACAAAACACGCATCCCCCTAGGAATATAAGGGAAGTGCAGATGTTAACAGGCAGAATTGCAGCGCTGAGCAGGTTCCTCTCCAAGTCTGCCGAAAGATCTCTTCCTTTCTTCCAGATCTTAAAGAAGAAAATAGCTTTCCAGTGGGATGACCAATGTCAAAAAGCCTTCGACGAGCTGAAGTCTCATTTGGTCGAGGTGCCGATGTTAACATCACCTCTGCCCAAAGAAGAGCTTTACGTATATCTTTCCACGTGCAAAGAAGCTGTGAGTGCAGTTCTGCTCAGGGAGCAGGATAATGTGCAGAGGCTCATCTACTTCGCAAGCAAAATTTTACATGGGTCCGAAGTGAGATATCCCAATGCTGAGAAGGTGGTCTTGGCACTCATAGTGGCGGCAAAAAAGTTCAGGCCTTACCTGCAATCTCATCCAATCATAGTGGTTACTGATCAGCCTTTGAAACAGATTCTGTCAAAGCCAGACACTTCTGGCCGAGCTGCCAAATGGGATGCAGAGCTTGCAGAGTATGATATCTAATACAAGTCAAGGACTTCTATCAAAGCCCAAGCATTAGCAGACTTCTTGGCTGAAGGGATATACGTGGATTAAGATGTTCAGCCAGTGGCTGATTGGACTCTATATGTTGATGGATCTTCCTCCAAAGATGGTTGTGGAGCAGGTCTCCTAATTATCAACCCAAACAAGGAAGAATTCGAATGTGCCTTGCGTTTCGACTTTGAAGCAACTAACAACGAGGCAGAATATGAGGCCCTAATAGCTAGGCTGGGCCTCGCAAGAAATCTGGGGGCAGAATGAATCATCTCTCGAAGTGATTTGCAATTGGTCGTATCTCAAATCAATGGGGATTATGAAGCTAAGGAGGATAACATGAAAAAATATATGGCTAATGTACTTCAGCTCGGCCAGACTTTTGAGCGCTTCAGCATTGAGCATATCCCCAGATCGGCCAACAAGAGAGCTGACACTTTATCTCGGCTAGCTTCATCCACATCAACCAATTTGGGAAAAAAGATAGTCGTGGAGCTAGTAAAGCATCGTGCTTATGATGCCAATGAAGTGCTGCAAGTTGACTATGACAATACCTGGATGGATGAGATTATTAACTTCTTGCAGCATGGAATTCAGCCCGAGGATAAACGGGCAGCTCGGCGTCTTCGATTGAAGGCAGCAAGGTATGCTCTCTTTAACGACCACCTCTATAAAAAGTCATTTTCACAGTCTTGGTTGAAGTGCATAATTGAAGATGAAGGAGACTACATCCTTCGGGAGATGCACCAAGGAATCTGTGGAAACCATTCTGGTGCGCGGTCGTTAGCACAAAAATGCTACCTTGCTGGATATTACTGGCCTACTTTGCATCATGATGCAGAAGAATTGGTCAAAAAGTGTCAAGCATGCCAAGTCCATGCTCCAATTTCACATCTGCCTAGTCAAGAACTCACCGCTATAGCAAGTCCCTGGCCTTTTGTGCAATGGGGAATAGATCTCGTTGGACCTCTGCCCTGAGCTCTAGGTTCAGTTAGATTCTTGGTTGTTGCCATTGATTACTTCACCAAATGGGTGGAGGCAGAACCCTTAGCTACTATAACAGGGAATCAAATTAAGAAGTTCTTATGGAAGAACGTTATTTGCCGCTTCGGCCTTCTACAAGTTCTCATCTCAGATAATGGAAAGCAATTTGCTAATGATCCCGTCAAAAGTTGGTGTGCCGAACTCAAAATTGAACAAAGATTCACTTCAGTAGCACACCCTCAAGAAAATGGGCAAGTTGAATTGGCAAATAGAACAATCAAGGATGGCTTAAGGAAACGTCTATGTAAAATTGGGGCAAGTTCGGTGGAGGAACTCCCAAGTATATTATGGGCATACCGAACTACTCCTTCTACTTCCACTAAGAAAACACCTTTATCCTTAGTGTATGACACAGAGGCAGCCATCCCAGCTGAAATTGGATCCAGTTCTGCTCGGGTAGGTATTACTCTGATCAGACCAATGACCAAGGGATGCTATTGAATTTGGACGAGTTGGAGGAGAAAAGGGAGCAAGCCCATGTTCTTGTGGCTCAGTACAAAAATCTAATTGCTCAGTACTATAATTCTCGAGTACGACCAAGATCCTATCAAGTGGGAGATTTGGTATTGCGCAATAATGAAGCAAGTCATGCAGCACTAACTGGGACTTTTAACCCCAAGTGGGAATGTTCTTATTGAATAGTTGAGGTGCAATCAGCTAAAGCTTACAAGTTACGAACCTTAGAAGGCAAGACTTCACCAAGGACTTGGCATTCTACTCACTTAAGACTTCTGCATCAGTGAAGTGCAAGTATTTCACCTCAGCAGGGCTGAGCTAGTTGAGCAGGACTCAATACTTGGTGGAACAGGCTTCCCTACAAGTACCCCACTTTAGCAGGACTGAGTTGGCCGAGCAGGACTCGATTAAACAAGACCTCAGCAGGCCTGGGGCAAATGCACATTGAGGGTCAAAGTTTAGTGAACATGATTCGCAATGATCACCTACTAGCAGGGCTATAAAAAATGTAATAGGTTTACTTTATTTTGAAACAGTGTTTTATGGTAGTGCCAGAGTTAAAGTTATGCAAAGTGTCATCTTTCAAACTTGCTTAACAGATCAAATAAAGTAACAGGTTTACTTTATTTTGAAATTTAATTTGTCTCAACAATTGCTAAGTCGAAGTTCAGCAGAGCTGCAGCCCAGCCAAACCGTACAAGACCCTTGGCAGAAGTCAAGTGTAATGGATATCTTTTATGCCGAGCTGAAGTCAAATACTTAAACGATTATGGAAAGACTCAGCAAGAATGAGACCAGAAGGAAATACAAGAAACCATTGGTAGAGCCGAGGTCAAACACTTGCATTATGGAGAATGATATTAGAAACCCTTGGCAGAGCCAAGGGTCAAGGCTGAAGTCGGATACTTGCAAAAATTTTGAAAATAAAAACAAGACAAGATGAAGAGCACAAGTTGAAAGAAAGGATATTTTCATTTAGAAAATGTGATTATTACAACTACTGAAGAAAAGTACAAAAGAAAAAGTCCTATTCTAATTGTCATCCTCTTTCAGGTCTCTGAGATCAGCCCCACTCTTGAACAACGTTAGTTGATTATCAAATAAGCTTTCAACTTCAGGGTTGTAGAGATCAGCAATTTGAGGGTGATCCTTGTCCAAGGCTAGATAAATTTCGGAGCAGGCATCTATAGCACAAGTCTGGCCAATAGCCAGCACTGAGCCCTACATCTTCAAAAGGTTGTCTGTGAAGTATTCAGATTGTCTGAACTCAGCAACTGCAATTTTCTTGATCTCTTCGGCTTGAAGTTCAAACTGGAGAATGAGCTCAGCCTTGCTTTTCTTTTCTGCTTCTAGCTGCTGGGTCAGTTCAGTCTTGCTCTTCTGCTCTTCTTTCAGTTGATTCTTGCAATTGGATAGCTCCTTCTGGTAGAATTTCAGTTCAGCTTGAGTCTTGGTAGAAACCAGCTCAATATTAGCAACCGCTTCCTTCACCTCATCCACTTGCAAATTGGCAGTGGCCAGCTTAGTGTCAGAATCTTCTTTTTCTTCGCGAAGTTTGGAATTCTCTCAAGAAAGGGCAGACACCTCTGACCTCAGACTATTCACTTCTGCTTCAAGTTCCTCCAACCTTACGTTGTTGGGCTTTGCCACCTCTGCCAACTCATCATAAGCATTTCTCAAGTTGGCGTTGATCTCAGAGAGTTGGACGAACCTCTTACGCATCTCTTCAGCCCGCCTGAGCATGTTATATTCCTGAACTCGATACTGCAGCAACCAGATTAATTAGGAAGGAGACTGCAAGTAATCAAAATGTGGCGCCCAGCTCCCGAGCCCTAGCATTGGGAACAGTGCGCCCGCTGTATCTCGCTAAGGAGAATACAAAACGTCGAATCAATCTCTTACATGTCAGAAATGACGTAGATTTTTTTTTTCTTTTCGCGGAAACATAAATCATAACTTAAATTAAGCTTAAATAAACATCGTCATTACAATACTGAAATAAAATCTGATAATAAAAGTACTAAGAAGTCTGTGAAAATCCTCAAACGGTAAATAAGAAACAATCAGCTGCAAAGTTCCCTCCGTATTCTAGATGCAGCTATCAACCAGCTCACTCAGCTATGTCCTTCCCGTCCTCAACAAAGATGTACTCGTAGTCCTCATCCGGCTCACCTGGGAAGTAGGGGTGAGTGACAGAAATCACCCAGTAGATGCCCGCCTCAAACCAATACAAAATGTGCATACCGAAATGATATAACCACATAACACATAAATATGATATAACATGCATAAGATAAAATAAATGCGATAAAGAAATCACTCCACATAAAATGCGCAACTACGTGATGCATGCTCCATCCACGTGTCACACACAACAAAAATAATGTCAAGCAATATGCCCATATCTTTTCCGTGCAATGCATGCTCCCGGGTTGTGTCTGTGGGTCCTACCCACAGTCCACCTGAGTGTCTGCAGCTCTTGACCACAGTCCACCGTCCGCACATTCTGCAACTCTTAGTCGCAGTCTACCTACCCCATTTTCTTTTCTTTTTCCTTTTCTGTAACTCTTAGTTACAGCTACCTACCAATGAAATGCTCGTGCCATGAGTGCAATAGGAAATCCTACTTTCGATATTTTTCCGGAGTTCGTTTTTTTCCCACTTCCTCACGTTCACTGACATTCATTTATTATACTTTAATTAGTGAAAAGATGAAAAATTATTATTTACCCTCACTTTTATTTTCCACGGCTTGTATAAACTTTTCTTACATTTTTTACTATTTTTCCTATTTTTCTCTTATTATTATCTAATTATTTTAATTAGATAAAATAATTTAATTTCAGAAAATTAGGTGAAATTAACTTATTTCAGTATTTTATATTTTTTGAAATTTTCTGTGAATTTTCTGAAATTTATTTGTAATTTTCTGGAATTTAAAATCAATTTCTACTATTTATTTACTATTTATATAATTACGAAAATTAAAAAAAATTTTTTTTTATTCAGCCAACTCAGTTCTTGCCTGAACCGGGTCAGACCGGGTCAACCCGATCCGGCTGACCTGAAATTATATTTTTTTTATTTGTTTTATTTATTTAAATTCTAATTACTTCAAATCTCAATAAAATCTTCGTTTTAACTCCGATTGACCTCAAATCAGTTGCATTTTACTCATTTTAACGCGATGCATCTTCTGGAGATGGACATGTCATCGCGTGTACGGACGCGCCGTCAGGAGCCACGCGTGGGACCCACGCGCCACCCCTGAAACACGCACATCAAACCTATTGTTTCGATTCCTAATCCAATCCCCGGGCTAGATGAACCTATTCTAAGGCCAAAATACAATTTTACAAATCTCTAATATAAAGAATTACTACCGTTTTGATTCTAATTTTCGTACGATTTGCATTAGTTATTATATTAACACACATACACATATAAACCAGTGGTCACATCTTGCAAAAATCATACTTTTACAATAAAAACGTAAAGTTAACAATTTAAACAATTTAGAACAACAAATCACATAAAATATATCATTAAAGCATGCTAGATTTGTATCAAAATAAGGGAGAATAGGCAACCTACCTCAATTGATGCTAAAACAAATGAAATAGATGGATTAAGATTGAATCGATGCTGACTTGCTAGCTCTTCTTCTATTTTACTTTTCCTCTTTCTATTTCCTTCTTCTTCACCTTCCTCTCTTTTCTCTCTTTTCTTTTCCTCTCTTCTCCTCTCTGGCTACATACGTGTGTGAGAGTGTAAAATGGAATGTTTGGAAGACATTATTCAAGTGGAGAATGAAAGAGGTTATTGTTTAAGTAAAGGAAAAAAAAAGTAAAAGGAAAGGTGGAAAAATAAAATAATGTAAAGTAGAAGAAAGTATGAGATAATTGAATAAAATAGAAAAAGTAAAAGTAAAGTTGAATAATTGAGATTATTGGAAGAAGTGGGTATTACTTTATTTATTTTATTTTTCCACTTTTGTATTATTTATTTATTATGTTTTAATTTTTATTTTTCATTTTTTTAAGGACATAACATACTCCCCTCCTTTCAAAAAGTTTCGTCCTCGAAACTTACGTACTTTATATGAAAGGTGTGGGTAGCGTTCACGCATCTGCTCC
>AP025046.1:2595883-2674431 GCA_036186865.1 Eustoma russellianum
ATTCGTCTACCGCTTCGGCGTTAGAAGTATAGGCCTGAGACGTCTGGTATTGGGCAATGATATAGGCCCCGTGTAGAAGTCCAACTTTCGGAGCGGAAAACAGTTGCCTTGGCCCAAGTTTTGCACCGGTCCACTTTCCCGTTCGCAAGTTCTTCGGAGTTTGGAGAATCCTATGTAGATTTTCCATTATTAAATAAATTGATAAAAGAATCGAATAGAAAATGTGAGTGTGTAAGAATATTACTACCTACCTCCTAAAATATAAATCTAATTCGACTTTAAGGTAATTAATGGGATAGTGGTTAAAACAACTATACACCACATTTATCTACTTTATGCAATCACATGTTTCTTTCTTACATAATTTGAAAAATGTAGGATTTAAATTAAGGTCATTTTTACTCATATATTCTTCAAAATCATATGTATTATGGGAGTAATTTGGAAAACTACATTATATTGTTGGAGAGGTACGGATCACTTTTCATGGTATTTATTTATAAAATGTGAAAATATGCATTCACCTTAAATATAAAGATTGACAATAAAAAACAATGAACTTCTTAAAAATAAAAATGATAAAATGACAACGACAAGTGTTACTCTAAAATTTCTTTATGTTAAAACATGAATTTTATGTTAGGCAAGCATCAATTAGTGAAGTGTTGCCGTATAAGATTTAAATTTGTAAGCAATGTGGTGATTAGCTAAAGTAATAGACGTACATATATCCTATACATTTGATTGGTTAATGAGCAACTAATGATATTTGCTCTGTAACTATTTCAAATTTTGCGATGTTATAATATCAAATTGAGGAGAGTTTATCAAAAGCTAATGTACAAGAAACATCTAAGAACTCAAAGATAAGAAAATAATAACACATAAGTGTATCATGTCTAAGACGGTGGAAATTAATTCTCTCTAATATCTTCATATGCTTTATTAATCAGATATAGCTTCAAAACTAATACACTCAAATGCTTCACTAATCATATATAGCTTTAAAACTATAGTATACAACAAAAAGCAACCCAATTTTTCCCCTTTTTTCTTTATACAGAAGATAGCAAGCTAACAACCAACAACAGAATCACATCATGCTGCTACATTCACCTCACTTTGATTTTCTTGTGGTGCTTTACGACCACAAGAAAGTTACCCTATTCCCTTAAAGGATCCCGCTTATAACAATGTATGAGAGGGTCGGATATATGCAACTATACACATGTGTTAGAAACACACAAAGGTTTTTTCCGATAGCCTATAATGAAAATTGCGTCAAGCTTTGTCGATCAACTGTATTTCACAATATAAAAAGCTTATCCAATTTAGTGAGTCATTTTGTTTTGTTACATCATATTCCAACAATTGTTAACCCCACCATTAATGCACTACAACTCCCTCCTCTCTCAGTCTTCCATACAAAGCCACCCCTAGGGCATAGTCCAGTTGGTACTCGGGTTGGGAATTGCCAACAAGAGGTCATGAGTTCGAATTTAGGGACGCACATAGTGTGGGTGTTCCTGCCAGGCCAAAAGCATGATTTGTGGGGGGAACCTTATGTGGGTAACTGTGTAAGATCTCACCCAATCAGCGGCCTTCTGATTTACATCCTCCACGTAGCTCTTTGGAGTTGGGGGCAGTGAGCCCTTTGGGTTGGGATTCAACCTTTTGCCAACAATCTTCCATACAGAGTAAAGCATTCCCAATATGCCATTCTGCCTTTTTTCCACTCTTTTTTATTCCTCTATGTTTACTCTCCAAAAACAACTCATCCACCAGCCCCATAGCTTTGGTTTCCATCATTTCCTCAACCTTTTCAGCCTCTGCCTTCATCACAACATATTCATTCTCTTTCACATTCTTCCTTAGCCAATCTGAAATTCCAATTTTAGGCACTTTTTTCTTTGATGACGACCTTTCAGAAGACTCTACTACCTCTATATTGTACACCTCAAACTTCTTGTTTCGCATAGGAATTGGGAAACTTTTGCCTTCAAAAAAAAGTTGGATTAAAACCCCCGTCCTTTCATTCTCATTCTTCGCTTTCATTTTTCCCATTTTCTTCCTTATTTTCATGCGAACCCCCTACTGAAACTCTCTTGGTGTTTGGTCATCTTCTCTCTGTTAGCTTCTCATGACCTACGTCGAATCTTCATCTAATCCATGCAAGTAAATCTCCTAGCTCTTTTGATTCCTAGGATATCTCCGAGGGGGCTTCTTACCCCGACAGTGTAGGAGGAGGATACAGATCTTTTTCTTCCACATAGAGACACACCTCTGGTGGCCACCCCTACTCCACTTAAAGGTAGAGAAGGGCGGCAATCACCTCTATAGGGCCCAATGACGCTACGAGGCCTTATGGCATTGCTCCGGCAGTGACACCACCAACGTTGCTCCAGGAACCCTCCTTCGGGCAGCAGCTAGCCATAAATTGCCTATCTCGAACCCCATATTATACCACTATGTCATTTGATTATGTTAATAGGGATGAACCCTCTAGGCTGGTCCTGAACAACTTTTGCATAATAAACCATGCCGACCTGGTGCATATTTGTAAAGTCACCCATCTATGATGCATCAGGCTTGATATCATCCAGCCCCTTCCAGGTCAGATAGCCTACGACTTCCTGTAAGGGTATGAGGTTGTCTATAAAGAGTGCTTCAAGATAGGCGTTAGGCTGCCTAGTCCTTACCATTTGAAGCTGACCTTAGGTTATTATCAGTTTAGACTTCCTCGGATAATGTCCAAGACCATCACTTGTTACTTCCTTTTTCCTCAGAGCCATCTAGGTTTGCTTCAAGATCCATACTTTCATCGACTTCTTCATATATAAGTCCTCTAAAAGATGGTTCTATTTTAGTACTAGAACCTTGAATAGAGCATTCTCGTCCATTAAGAGCTTGCCGAACTCCACCAAATGTTGGAAAGATCGCTTTTTTTATGTGGAAAAGGTTGTCACGTCGAGTGGCAATGCATGGCACACAACAAATGCCAACAAAAAGACACCCGATAAACGATATCAGAAAGTAGTCCAAGTTAGATGATTCATCTACAATCTTGAAATCTTCTTGGTCCTCTTTGAAACCAGCTGTTTTGAATCCATCTGAGTCGCTTGAATCTTTCTCAAGCAAGAAAATCTCCTTGGGCCAGTTGAAAAATCAAGAATCTATCAAGTCGCTGTTTCAAAATAGAATTTGATGAAAAGTCGATTAAAAATGGAAGAAAAGATGAAGAGGTTCAGGATGAGAATAAATTGATAGGCGTAGGAGGGGAGAGGAGGTGGATGGGGGAAGAAGATAAATTGTGAGTTTATGGAGCAGAAGGCGGAGGGGTAGGGAGGAGACAGGGAAGAATGCAAACTGTAGGGGATAAGGGAGGAGAGAGAAGAGAAGAAAAAGAAGATAGATAGGTGGGACTTAGGGTGACGAGAAAGGAGAAATACACAAATTGCAGAAGGATGAGATGTAAGAGAAGAGCCCTCAGACGCATAGTCCAGTGGTAAGTGGCAAAGGTGATTAGGGCTAGAACCTCGACGTCCCCAGTTCGAGTCCGTGTGGAGACAATTCTTGTTGAAATATTACAAGGGTTGTCTCTGGGCTGGTTGAGTCTCGTGTGTCCTCTCCCTTTGCAGGGCTGCCGGTGGAGCACATCCCTCGATTTACATCCCACCTGGCTAAGGGGCCTCTGGTACAGGTGGGGGAGAACTCACTCCCTCGTCAAAGAGAAGAAGTAAAAGAGAGACGTGGAGCTGAGGGAGAGACGGAGGAAGGGGAGGGGCGGCAACGTTGTAGAGATGGAGAAGAGAACCTGCAATCAAAGGTCAAAAAGAGGTTACCTGACTTTTGTGAGTATTTTGTAAAATGTTCGAATAAAACTTATAAGAAAATAAGTTTATATATTTTATATAAAAAAATGGTTAACTTTTATTTGCGAAGTGTAATTTTTTTATTTTCAAATTGATGATTTAGTTTAATGTTGCATATATTGGATACACTTGATATTTGAACTTAATTCATTGTTACTTTCTCATAATAATTTATCGTTATCGTTTGTTATTTCATTGTTCTATAACCTTTTTTTGACTTAGTTTAATGTTGCATATACTGGATACACTTGATATTTGAACTTAATTCATTGTTACTTTCCACAATAATTTATCGTTATCATTTTTTATTCATTGTTTTAAGAATCTTGTTTTAGTACAACTGACCACGATAGTTATAAAATACTCCTGTCCCGAACACATCAATAGTTATAAAAAACTGTCCGAAAAATATTGTCACAGTTCATTACGATAGTTATAACTGGAATATGAAAATAACCTTACACCAATTACATGGAGTAATATATGTCTGTGCATTAATGTATGTGTGGCTGTATATACATACACACAGACCCCCATACATACATGAATAAAAATATAAATAAATTAACATACATGTATGTGTGTGTATCTGTAAAATGATCATGAAATGTTCATACTCGAACGTTAATATTATAACTTATAAACACGCCACGTTGCTCTTTGGGGGGGGGGGGGGGAGGGGAGGAGGTGAATGGCAAGAAAATTTGCATTAACATAGATGACGGTGGAGCGTGGAAGATACTCATTGCTTTATTGGATGATGGAGAAAGATAGAACTAATGATGGATGAAGTGAACTACTACGAATTAATTATTGATACTGTCAACAGAAACATCTGTCTCAAAGGGTAATGGTGGAATTCAGAATAAATTTGCTGTTCCTCAGTTATGTAAACTTATGCATCATACAGCTCATCCACGTTGCACTCCCCCAGAAAAGCCTTGATGCTCCGAGGGGATCCACAGCTGCCTTCAGCAATCAGGGCTCTGTCGTTCGAGGCCATGTGCGCGATAATCTTATATATCATTTCAATCTGCCACCACCAAGAACAAGTAGAATCAGTACATACATGCAAAAGAAAGCTGGAAATCATATAAGCAACCTAGTATATACAAAATTCCAGGTTAAGGAAAACATAATACATCTTCTGGAGCATGGCAACGGTCAGCCACTTCTTCGAGCGTCAAAGGTTCAACAGGCTCTTTACAGCTGAAAAGCCAACAATATCAAATTCAGTCTTATACCTAGTCAGGAGAAAATGAACAACAACAACAACAACAACAACATTACCCCATTGCATTAGAGGTTGCCGATTATGCCGAGGTATGGGAGGTCGGATGTATGCAACTATACATATGTGTTAGAAACATACATAGGTTGTTTTTCGATGACCCATAATGAAAATTGCGTCAAACTATGTCGACCAACTGCTACTTCACAATATAAGAATCACACTCGTGATCAAAAACCTCTAAAGGGCAGACTGCCTTGCAGATTCTTTTAAACTGCAAAGATATTTACCATATGTGAATGACACTATGATGCTTGTTTCTTAATTTTTCGTTGATATCATGTTTCAGACAAATTTAGAAAAGAAACCTATTGACATTCTAGTAGATGTCTAATGACTTGTCTAGTTCTTGAGGGCTGTAACCAAAATGACAAAAAAAGGGGTATGACCTGGCTTCATTAAGTACAGAAAGGACCCGCTTCTGCAGAGCTAGAACTTCTCCAGCTGCTTTTTTCCCAGCTTCAACACCTGATGCAAGACAGGTGGAGTGTGAACGTCTTCATATAGATTATAACATCACTAGTTCCTCATCCACTTTATTTTCAATGATAAAATTACCTGGCTGGTGATAAGCATTGATGTTAACAAGAGAGGCATAAATCCCCACTGCTCTTTCATAAAGGGCAACCATGGCCCCAACAGATCTTGGTGTAACTTCTTGGACTGTGACAGTAATGGACTCTCGATCATTGCTATACAAAGCCGACCTAGTTCCCTGCAAGAGCTCACACCAATGTCATGTTAGAAAATGGCAAAGCCCGGGAGAGGTTGGGTTTAAATTGGTAACATCTGGCGAACGCAAACTGGTGGATGGATCATAGACCGACCTTTTGTTCAAATTACAACTCAAGAAAAGAAGAGTTAGCAGGATGATTGTTTAGATTCAAGGATATACCATTTCAAACAAGATAAGAATACACTTTGTATACTAAATCAACCTGCAACATCCCGAATAGGTAGTCGCCGCAAGTAACCCCAGGCTCAAGCTCCCAGTCATGACCAGGGGGTCTGTCCCGCAATACTTCAATAAATGTCGCAAAGAAATTATGCACACCCTCCCTCAATTGTTGGATATAGCTGTAAGCAAAAATGTTTACTGTATTATCATGATTATGTGTTTGAATAAATTAGGAAATTCTAAATTAGCAAATTAGCACGAAAACCCACGCATGCTGATCGGTACTCCCTTTATTGCCATAGACAGTAATTCCCTGATTCACCTGAGTAAATTAAACCAGGTCAGATAACCTGATACATTTGTTAAAATAAATATTACTATAAAATCAGTATGAATTGAATCTCTGCAAAAGGGGAATACGACGGTGTAAGACTGAGACCCAAGGAGAAGAGCTTTTGCAAAAACAATGAGAGGCATATAAGACAAGCTTGCTTCTGCAATTGATTTGCAAATGCTACACTTTTCCAGGGATGTTAGAGTGGAGACTAAAACGCATCACCTAAGCTTTAAAAGACACATGCTCTCGACAACACATGCATCAACATGCAATGCAGTTTCATGCAGGGAGAAAGAATCAGATTCTTTCACTTATTTCCTTGGGCTGTGACCGTCAAGTTTTAAATTTCCTGGTTTCATCAGGTGTTCCAATTTTCATTCACCAGTTGTGTGAGCAGAAAATTTGGTCGAACAAGTAAGAATAGAGAAAAAGCAAATCCTAAATGAAGTGCTGGGAAAAAGAGGGAGGAGAAATAATTGAGAGTTAACAATTGTTGTTTCTATCACAAGATGAATGACATAATTCATAAGTATAGCACTGCAACAAACCCGATTGCCCTGCAGGTCAAACTCCTTTCCAAGAGATTCCATAACTAGCTGTTGTAAATACCTACTGAACAGCAATAGACTGTCCTTGTACGGGAGAACAACCATATCCTGCAGCATATACAGATGCGGAAACGCCAATTAAGCCTCCTGCACCAAGACAACATTGATAACTATTGACCTGGAAGAATATTTGTGCTAATCATACCTTGGAACCTACTCCATCAGTACACCAATACCAACACAAAGCCAATAATGCAGCTGGGTTATTCTTTACCTGTATTAAATAAGAGCATAGAAGGCATCAGCTAGACATTATGACAATTGACAGGGACTTTCACCAACCAACGATCTACGTTTTGCAAAATTGCAGTCATCTACCAATGTGAAGTAAATAAATAAACAACAAAAAAAAGAAAGAGAAAAGATCGCAAGAGCACTACACAGGCTGAACTTACCACAGTGGTTCTATTTGCTTCATCCATCAATGCTGCACCAGCAAGCATTTCCGTTATATCAATTCCCTGAAGTTTTGTAAAAAACAGTCAGCTTTTGATGAAGAAGGCAGAACCTGAGAGTAAAAAAATTTTGAGAAACAACAGAGGGTTCCACACAAACCTGTAGAGCAGCTGGAAGTAAACCAACAGCTGACATTTCAGAAGTTCTACCACCAACCCAGTCAAACATTGGAAATCTAGCTAACCATCCCTCAATTCTTGCGGTGTTGTCAAGTAGGGAATTTTCTTGAGTAACGGCAACCCCCTACGGAAGGACATAAGACCAGCAACAGTTATATCGAAAACAATTTGGTGCCACACGCTCATTCAGAATCAGAGTGCAGACTGCAATAGCAACAACAATACTCGAGCATTATTGCCACCAGCGGGTGGTAAGCTATATGAACCTTTTTCTTGTTGCACCATAATCTACTCTATCCTCTCATATGTGTGGATAGGCAATATCTTTTCTTAATGATCTCCCTCCACATATTTCTTGGCCAACCCATCCAATATATAGATATTTCTTCTGCATCGCACTATTATGTAGCACACTCTCCCTGTGGGCTCAAGCATCATATTACGCCCAACAAGTGAATCAATTCGACATTGAAAGGAAGACAACAAGATCCTTAGATCAAACATGTTACCTTCAGAAATTCTGACCTTGCTACTGCATGACTAGCAAACAGGAACTACACAATTGTTATCTACTTATCTGTCTACCCCTCTCTCTCCCTACACACACACACAAACACATCTATGTATATGTGTGTGTATACACACACACGACAAACACACAAACATATATACATATGTATGTGTGTGTGTGTGTGTGTGTGTGTGTGTGTGTGTGTGTGTGTGTGTGTAGAGAGAGAGATCAACCCAAACAAGAAAACCAAAGTCAACAGATATAGAAGTAGGACAGTCATGAACACCGTGAATACTTTCCTTCATCACAGGCAAAAGAAGCTTCTAGCTTACCCAAAAAAAAAAAAAGCTTCTAACTGAGGGAACATACTCATGATAATTCGAACATTGAACAGACAAGTATGAAGAAGCGTTTATCCATCAGCAATGATCAAGTAAAAAGGAAAAAAAAAAACTCAATCCATTAAGAATGGCTAGAATTGCCATTACTTCTGAACCACTTAAATATTTGACAAAAGAGACAAAGGTGGTGTGATGACTGTTTTCTATATTTATCAAATATGGTTATAAATTTACTCTTTACTTGAAGTCATAGACACAATACAGATAGATCCAGAAACAAGAACCTGAGATCAAAACCTGTTTTGCAAACACCAGTCCAGCTTCACGAAAAGCCTTTTGTACTTCCAGCAAGCCATTTCTAGTTTCAGGAGTGCCTCCACTCTGAGTTGCAGGGAAAAATAGATGATTTCAGAACAAAAAAGATCAGGTGGTCGACCAAGAAGCGCCAAAAGTAATAAAGATCCAGCCAATGAAGACCTTTGAAATTACAATCACAAGAGTAGAGGCAAGCTCAGGACCAAGTTGAGCAATTTGATGATCAATGCCAGCTGGATCAGTGTTGTCAATGAACCTAATCTGCCCACAGTCAACCTCAAAAATATTAGGCTCCACTCCCTTTACAATTGGAAATGGCATGCAGCAAATAATGGAATTACATCCAAGCAGATTTAATCACATGAAATGGCATGGTATCTGAAGCATGCCACGGAAAAAAATCTCCAGAAAACCCATTTTTTAGCATTAAGCACAGGCCTCATCCAGGCAATTAGTAGGGCACTACTAATATAACGTCAGCAGGTATTAAGATTTGCAGAGGTATTGTTTCATCATATGAGTGCATGTGCACAAATGGATGCCAACTAATGGTGCAGTATTTCAAAACCAGGATGAAAGAAGCTTAAACCCTTATCTTGCTCTTCAGGTTTTATGTGCAGTTAATCAAACTGTTTGAGCTGAAAAAAAGCTTCTGCACTCAAAGAAGAATATATAATCAGCTAAAATCAATCACGTAACCATATACGTTGATATCCAGATAACTGAGAAGTCAGCTTCAAACATATCAATTACAAACGAATGTGGGCTATAATTAGCCCATACTGCCTAATTATATCACATTTTGCAAAATCTAAAGAATCAGACCGTCTGGCCGACATTCTTTGACAATCCTGAAGAGATACATCTCAGGAACAACCCCATGCATTACCCCCAGGAAGCTGATTATCTCTGCATGCTTATGATAAAATGGAGAGGTACCTTTAATGGAGGATTGTCCGGAGCCAATGCCTCAGCAACAAATTGAGGACCCAAAGCTGAACCTCCAATCCCTACTGAAAGGACTTGTGTAAATCGCCCAGCAGAAGAACCAGGTGGCTTAATCTGCAGTTCAACTCCCAATTTTCAGAAAAAAGAAAACACTTCAAAAATTATATAACTTCTACAATCCTTACCCTGCCAATAAAGAGAAGACAATTTTGAAGAAATCAAGAAAATTCTTGAAAGTTGAAACTGACCTTACCACTGATGACATCATTGGCAAATTGACAAACAGCTTCAAGTGTATTCTCAATCTGCAACCTAAGAAAACTGTTTGGAGCAAGCTTAGGACTCCTCAACCAATAATGACCCACCATTCTCCCCTCGTCGGGATTAGCAATCGCGCCTTTCTCCAGATCCTCCATGGCCTTGAACGCTTTCTGCAAGCGGGGCTCCATCTCCTGAAAGAACTCATCGGTGAACCCGACCCGGCTAATATCCAAATATAATCCCAGCTCCTTATGCTGATACAGCCAATCCACATACCTCTGCCACAGCGCCTTGGAATCTTTCTCCAGAGGAATCGGAGCTTTCGAAGGAGCCGACGTGGACTTGAGAACGACGTCGTTGGCGGAGGTGGAGGGAGAAGGGGAGTTGACCTCACGCGCCACGGATTGGACTTGGAATGTGGAGCTGGGCTTGTTGGAATAGGAGAAATGGGCAATTGGGGTCGGTGAAAGAGGGGGATGAGTGGATTTTGGATGGAGTTTGGGGGGGTTGAAACAAATGCCGGAGAGTGAGGAAGCCATGGTTGAAAGAAAGGAGATGAAGAAAGGAGGCGGACTTTCTGATGATTATAATGGGGGTTGTGAAGCCATGGGAGGAGAACACGGAATCTCCCTGTACATTTACATTGGTCAATCATAACAAAAAAAAAATAATAACTACATAATAATTAGATTAGAGCAGTGATGTGTGTTAATTATTTTTAATTTATTGGTGTATAAGTTTGCTCGCCAACCCATTATAAAACTCGCTAGCTAATTAAAGTCAAATGTTAGGGCCAGAGGTAATTTCATTTTCTTTCCTTACTTTTTCCCCCCTTATTCTATTTCTGCCTTTTGTTTTTTGTTTTTTGTTTTGGTTGAAGGGTCTGCCTTTTGGTTGGGTTAATCAGATTATTCATGATGGCCTGCCGTCATGGGCAATTGGGTGCGCCGGCACCTCTTATTTTGTTTTTTATTTTCGGTCTAATCGATGTAGCTGTAAATAATGCAAATCCACAAAAAAATTATATATTTTTTCTTTATATAAGTCATATTGGACATTAGTATTTTTCCAGGTTGGATCTACGGGATAGGATCCCCTCACCGCATCCCCCTCACCGCATGCGTAGCACTGACAGGATGTAGAGACTAACATCCAGCTTTATCATCCCTCTCTAATACCATGTGTCGAATGGTGGGGAGTGCGATGACTCAACGCGCGATGTGGGAATCCGATTCGGGCAACTACATGCTAAGAAGAAAAGGTCAACGGTAAACTTAAACAAAATAAAAATAAAAACTTCTTAGAAAAGTTTGAAGTTAATTTTGATGTATGACACTTTATTAGTGGTGTGTGTATACATATATAAAATTAATGTTTGCACTCTTTGTTTTGCTCTATAGTTATCATTAATCGTATTTTTTATTAAAATGTTTTTCAATTGTTATATGAAACATAAAAAAACTTTTACAATTGCATTTTTACCGAAATATTGTTAAGCTTGTTTCAGTAAGTGTCCATTTTGATCATCATCATCAACAACATTACCTATTGACTTAGAGATATGATACATTATAGGAGGATCGGATGTATCTAACCATACGCATATATTAGAAACATGCAAATATTGTTTTCCGATAACCCATAATGAAAATTACGTCAAGCTGTATCATCAACTGCTAATTTACAATACAATAAGTACAATTAATTTAGTAAGTCATTTTGCTTTATTCGATCATATTCCAACGTCAAAGAAGAGTATGTTATTGATTCCATTGAAAACATAAACATTTTTATCATCAAATTGTTTCTAAATTGGATATTAAATCGTTATTAATTATACAACATGGACATTTAGTGCGGCAATGAACAATATCTTTGATGAGGGAGTGGGTTCTCCCACCACCTGTACCAGAGGCCCCTTAGTCAGGTGAGATGTAAATCGAGTGATGTGCTCCACCGGCAGCCCTGCAAGGGGGAGGACACTTGAGACTCAAAAAAATATTAAAACAATACTGTTTTAATACTTATAATAAACCTTTTTAGGCAGTTGCAATGTATTTTTTTAATATAATATAATCGATTATTACAGATTTTATCTTATAGAAAACTTTTTTTTTTTTATAACAGAGAAAAAGTGATGAATTAGACCTAAAAAAATATAGATTTTTTAAAGGATGACCCATCAAGCAATACCTAAATACTGTGTTTATATCGTTGGTATCCCACACCCCATAACCACTCCACCCTTTACCCACCTAGATCATAAGGGGAAATCTTTATCTGCCCTTAGTCGTCAACACCATAAACAGCGTCGGAAGCAGCTGAAAAGTCAGGCGAAATGGCGGCGGAGGCGATGTTATTCCGTCGTTTTATCGGCTTCAGGCAAGTTGGTCTATGGTGTATGTAGGTAGAGGGTGTATAGATTGGGTGAAAGAGAAGGTGGTAATAATAGCTAATCTTGCTCTGTCTTTTTTTTTCTTTCTTATTTGTTGCATTGTTCTTTAGTTTTCAAGTCTGTTTCTGTCATAGTTACGAGCAGTTCCACTTGTTGCTGTCACTGTTATATTAGAATTATGAAATCTTAAAAGCTTGAACTTGATAAATGCTGTCACTCCGAAATTAAATTTCCACAGAAGATAAAAGTAGGATTGGAATGGATTGCCTCACAAATGGATAACTATGCAGAGCAACGCTACACTATTGGTTCTTTTAGACTATAGTAATCCTTTATGCTACATTAAAACTTCGTGATTTTCTTCTGTTTTATTCCCCGAATAAAGCTAATGGAAGAGCTCTGATATAATAATTTTTATCTCATGGAGACTAAATCTATTTGATATTGTCTTGTTTCCAAAGTACTCAGAAAATTTCTCTGATGGATATACATTTCTACTTGTAGTTTAAGCCCCTTCCTTCCTTTCTTTTTTTCACTTTTTTTTTAAAATATTCCAGTTCTCTCTTTTCTTCTTCTTATCCATTGTTTGTTTGTTTGAGTCTCATTCATCAGTTTGAAACAGTGATAGTACCATGTGGAAAAGGTTAGGTTTGTGCTAGATATGTTATGTATGCTTACGTGATCCTTTTCTTTTGGGTTTGCAGAATTGCTAAATTATCTAACCGACCCTGTAGGATAAGGGAAATTAATGGTTATTCAGTTTACACTTACTATGTTCTCTTGCTATTCTTTCCTTTATTTCAGCTTTGGATTTGTTCTGTTTTCCTCGTAGAATTACTTTTGCAGCCGGAATTGCTGACATTAAGTTGTGGTCTTTATGTAGCCGATCTTTGTAAGATATAAAATATATTCCATTGAAGTCAATGGCTGTTGCTCGAAACTCTCGGTATTTTTCGTCATCTTCAATCCAATGGATTTCTCCCTTACATCGCAAAAGCGCTTCCGATATACCAGATTTACAAGATACAAGGATAGGCATCAGCATTAGAGCGCAGGATAAACCCAAGTTTTTGTCTCATGAGTATGCTATCAATTTGATAAAACGGGAGGAAAATCCAGGACGTGCCCTTGAAATTTTTAATAGGGCATCAAAGCAGAAGGGTTTCAATCACAACAACTCTACCTATGCCATTATTCTCCATAAGCTTGCTAAGTGCAAGAGATTTGAATCTATTGACAGGATTTTGCATCAAATGGCTTATGAAACTTGCAAGTTTAGTGAAGGCTTATTTATTAACCTCATGAAGCATTTCTCCAAATTTTCTATGCACAAAAGGGTCATAGACATGTTCTATGCCATTCAGCCCGTTGTTCGTGAGAAACCTTCTCTTAGCGCCTTCAGCACATGTCTCAATCTCCTTGTTGAAGCTGATCAGATTAATCTAGCTAGAAGATTTCTTATAAATGCTCAGAAGGACCTCCATTTGATACCCAACACATGCATCTTCAACATACTAGTTAAATATCACTGCAGGAAAGATGATCTTGAATCTGCTCTTCAACTGGTGAAAGAAATGAAGTCATCTACGGGATCTTCTCCAAACCTTATTACCTACTCAACCCTGATGGGCGGTCTTTGCAGATGCAACAGATTAGAAGAAGCCATGCAATTATTTGAGGAAATGGTTTCAAAAGATCAGATAGTACCAGATGCTTTAACCTACAATATTCTCATAAACGGTGTTTGTCGCGGGGGTAAAGTTGACAGAGGTAAGAGCATAATTGAATTCATGAGGAGGAACGGATGCAACCCAAATGTCATAAATTATACGACTTTAATGAATGGTTTCTGCAAGGAGGGTAGGTTGGATGATGCAAGGGAAGTATTTAATGAAATGAAGGCTGCTGGTCTGCAACCTGATACAGTTGGCTATACATCTTTAATAGATTGCCTGTGTAGGTCTGATAGCGTTAATGAAGCTATTGAGTTGCTCAAGGAGATGAAAGGGACAGGATCCAGACCTGATGTAGTTACATATAATGTCATACTTGGAGGACTCTGCAGATCATGTAGATTTGATGATGCTCTGAACATGTTGGAGAATTTACCATATGATGGTGTTTTCTTAAACAAGTCAAGTTATAGGATTGTGCTAAATGCTCTGTGCAAGGAAGATGAACTGCGTAAAGCGGCAGATTTACTTGGTTTAATGTTAGTTAGGGGATTTATGCCTCATGTTGGCACCTCAAATGAGTTACTAGTCTCTCTTTGTGGGGATGGGAATGCTGCTAATGCAGCCATATTGTTCGAAGGATTAGTTGTGCGAGGATTCATACCAGAGCCTAACACGTGGAAAGTGTTACTTGACTTATTTTGTAGACAGAGAAAGCTATTGCCCGCATTTGAGCTAATTGATGAATTAACTATGCAAGATATGTGATACAATCATCTTCTTTGGCAACTGAAGAAAGATATTTCTACATGATTGACAAGAAGAAGAAAATTCACAGTTCTTGGTGGCTTTATTCTTGATTATAACAGCCTAGCTATTCACCCTGCTTTTACATCCTTGCTGCAAGTTCAGCCTCTATGTGTTTCTTACCTACTCTTTTGCGGGAGTGCCTGAACACTTTCTCTTTTCCGCTGCTTTGACCCAATAACTAAGTTTACAGTTCAGGATCTTCCGACTGACTAAAACCCATGCAAGGTTTTGCATCTCTTGGGTGTGTCTCATCGGAAGAGCAGGTGAACTTGACTTTTCCAGAGAACAAGTACGAAGTTAGTGATCCAAATTTATTCAGTGTGAACATTTGAAGCATGTTATATTTGCAGATTTGCAAGCATCGCCTCTCTCCTGCTGGTGGACTTAAACTTCATCGACTCCTGAAAGGCCGTCTCTGTGAAGAGGTGAGGTTCTTCAGAAGAAAATGATGGTGCTTCCATACGAAAAAGTGGTAGTCAGGTGACAACTGCCACTTTCTCTGACGGCAAATCATAAACCTAATTGTTTTTAATGTATCCTAATCTCCAGTTGATACTGACCGGTACTTGTTTTCTTTCTGATTCTTTTTTACTGTTTTGGAAGATACTTTGAAAGCTTGCTGCTTCCAGAATAGTGCTATCCTGTCTGCTGCTGTAACATTGGAGGAAGCTCCTCATGGGAGTGGTCTAAGGCATACTTGTCTTGACATTATGTGATGGTCATATAGGCCGGTCGCTTTTGCAGTCTTTCAGCGCGAGTCTACTCAAGGTAATCTTTAACTATAATTTATTGCAGTAGATTAGTATACTTTCATTATGTACCTGCCCTGGATGAACTTTTGAAAAGCTTGTGCAATACATTAGTTATTAATGTGGTTGAACCACACTCGCTTTTGTTAATCTCCATTGAATAATGCAGTGCATTTATGTTCACTGAATATGTTTTAAAGGGTCTTGAAAAAGGTAACTGTTTGCTTTTCTCCTTCATTTGATAACTGTAGCTGTTATATATATTGTTTGCAGATCTGAATGCTCAAACATCCTGATGCGGCCTCAAGATTTTAAGGCACAGATATCTGCTCTATGTTTCAGGCAAAATTAGGGTTTTGAGAAGGGAAAGCAAATTAGCCTGGATGCGAGGTATGAATGGAGTAATTGGGACCTCCATGGCAGTATCAAAACAGTGAAGCAGGAAATATTCTCCTGATACAGGACCACTTGGCCAAGATCAGGAATCCCTATCAAGGAACTAAGAAGTGAAACTCAACCACAGATGCATGGAAGAAAATGTGGTGGAGGATGCTATAACCATGAGAGGGACTTATGATACACATGAACTTAGATATTCCAAACCCTACCAAGGGCATATGATATACATGATATGGATTTTTTTTTTTTGCTTATTACTAATTTGTGTTTTGTTTCGGCTGCCTTGAGTATTTATTGTGTTTAACATGGTGCTGAATGGAAATTTGATGGCTGATTCTGATAGATTTGTTACGTTACATTGTTTTAGCATCATGCTGGTACACCAGTTAAAGCAAAGGATAGCATAACCTTTTCATTTCAAAAGACGTCTTTGGATACAGAAGTACCTATCCAAAAGCATTAGTTTATTCAATTGAAAAACATTTTTCAAGACCTCATTTGCATCTTGTTCTCTCTCTCATCTTGACTTAAAACCCATTTAGTTTTGTATAGAATTCAATATATTATAAAAATATCATTTTCATGCTTAATGTTTCATACAGTACACCACTTGGAACATATCTTATACAAGCACACTTTCGAATGGTGAAAGGTAACCTATTTTCTTCTTTAATCTATTTCAGACAATAGAGTAGATTGATACATCTATATAAAATTTAACACTACGTTACTTATCGCTCTAATTTATTTACTGTAAACAAAATCTCAATCTAGACAAATCATTTTGAAGAATGATATATCTATGGAGCAGAACTATCGGCCCATCCTTTCCAACAGACTTGCAAACGCCAGAAGAAAAAGAGGTTGCAAGATGCAACATCAACAGAACTATTAATCAAGGACCCATCAGCCTGAACTAACGGCCTGATTCTTTTAAAGAACTAAATTGTACTATCCTGAAAGGCGAAATATATTTCTCCCATTTGCCACAAAATGATATCATAGGTGTCCTGTCTCCATTTTAATCTGATGAAAAGATGGTGACAGTAGCATACACTAAACCTAGGCTGTGATACAGGCTCTCAAGAGTCTCAAAAGAGAATTAAGCCATAAAGTTGGAATCTTTTCACACAGGTGCCCAATGAAAATGACATGAGCAACTGTTGTTTTGTACATTAGTAAATGGAATTACATGGCAACTGTCACAACCAGCTGTAGCTGGAGACTTCCTCAACATCATGCTGCAGGGAAGAAGGATCACATGATATAAGGAAATTGGGAACTTGCAACAATAACTTTACCAGATGGAATGCTTCATACCCAGACCATTGCATGTCAGTATGAGGCCCTTGTAACGTTTTAGGTAATCCTGCAACCATATAGGTGTGTTAAGTGGAATACCAAATCCAGACAAAAGAGTCAAACACGTTAAATATGCAAAAAAGACTCGATTAGGTCGGACTCTTACAACAATGTTGTAATCATAATCCCGCAGCATCCCCTTTCTGTCATACTCTTCTCTTCTCAAGGGATCACTCAGAACTGTTTAAGATGATTGCAAAGTTTGAAGTCAGCTCAGACCAAAGCTTTCATCTTTATTGTACTACATGATGTTAAAATCATAGCACATGTCAAAAGCAAGAATTTTAATAATAACAAAATACTGATCTAAGAGAATCATTTTCAAAGTGTGAAGTCACAACAACATGCAATGCCCAGAATTAATGTCCGTGGTATTTCTCAAATTATTAAGGATTGCAAAGTAAATTTTGTTTCTGCATTTCACAAGCTCTTTCACTAATTTCCCTTCAGTTTTAGTAGTAGTCTTGCCTCTTACTTACTACTGTCCACCCACCCCAAACTGGGAAATCGGCTGAGAAATGTCAGAAACAAAATTTACTTTGCATTTAACAC
The DNA here is from genome assembly GCA_036186865.1 of Eustoma russellianum. Classification (NCBI taxonomy): domain Eukaryota; kingdom Viridiplantae; phylum Streptophyta; class Magnoliopsida; order Gentianales; family Gentianaceae; genus Eustoma; species Eustoma russellianum. Next base: position 2,613,781 of record AP025046.1, read on the forward strand.
CATAATCCTTAAAGCCAAACCTCCAGAATGAACATCCAAACGTTGGTAACTGGGCATGCCACATAATTTTGTGAGCCAGTTGCCAAAAGAAAATCAAACAATACTTGTTATTTCTCCTATCTCACGACTCATCACTGACTAGTGGCTATTGAATTGAGGTACAGAATGAGGTCAAGAGGGAGTAACATGATACAGAACAATTACTAGCTTCACTTTCTTAGAATTTGCTTCGCAATGTCTAGTTGATTAAAACTTTTGCTTCAGATAAACTCACAAGTTCTATTACCTTGAGCATCTAACACCATGGTTTCCTGAAAGTCTAGCAATTGATGACTGTTAAAATGGAACTTATGTGAAATTTTAGGACCTCTAACAGATGATATACACTTTACATCATTTATATAGAACTATGGTTGTCCTCACACCGTAACTCTTGACCTACCCACTCAATTTTCCATTTAAATCACCAGAGCATCAGAAAAACTCATTTCCCGAAGAGGAATATAAGGAAAGATTTCAACGCTATTACAACTTTCTGTCCCATTGGCTCCAACATAATCACATTAAGATTATAGCAAAAGAAAAAATGAAGTACTTAAAGTCATAAAGTATCATCGATTAAACCAGACCATGAATCACTTATGTAACCTCTAGTCTGCAACTAAGCAGAAGCTGGCATAAGTGATACTGCTGAAGTCATACAACACCAGCTCAACTGAAGATTGCTGCGGCTCAGTAATGCTGGAAGTTGATGCAACGGTGCAAGGTGTTGAGGAAGAAGATGACAGCGTGGTGTTGGCGCGGGAGAAGAAGTTCAAACCAAGGAGTAGTTTAGTCAAATAAAATTCCATGTATTTTAGGAGTGTCCTATTTTCTTGGAAGTAGTTGGTGTAGTGGTTATCTAGATAAGGTAGTGGAGAGAGTAGTTGGTTCCTTGTTTTTAGTGTTTTTAGTTAGGCTGCTGTGGGCTATATTTAGCCAGAAGTTTATGTAATAAATGAGTAGTTTTCTTGCTCTGTTTTGTGTGCTTTTCGTACGCATATTGCACAAAATTTAGCTCCACTGTTTTCTTTGTTTCAACAATTCTGGTATCAGAGCCTCATTACCCTTTTATTTTGTGCTTCTTCCTTGAATACACGATGGGTGATTTGCAAGTAGTAGGTGGCATAAAGAAACTCAATTATCAGAACTACAATACATGGTCTACTTGTATGATGTCCTATATGCAAGGACAAGATTTGTGGGAAGTTGTGAATGGAAGCGAAATTGCACCGCCAGAAGATGACGCGAATGGTGTGTTACGTAAATGGAAAATTAAAGCAGGCAAAGCATTGTTTGCCTTAAAAACAACCATTGAAGAAGATGTTCTAGAGCACATACGGGATGTCAAGACACCAAAGGAAGCTTGGGACACGCTTGCTCAGTTGTTCTCCAAACGAAATGACACCAGGCTGCAGTTGCTTGAAGGTGAGCTGCTAACAGCAGCACAAGGAGACATGTCCATCGCTCAATATTTCCATAAGATCAAGACCTTGTGCAGAGAAATTTCTGCGCTGGACCCTGAGGCCCCAATAGGAGATACTAGGATGAAAAGAATTCTGATTCATGGACTGAGACCTGAGTTTAGAGGATTCGTTGCTGCAGTACAAGGGTGGCCTAAACAACCATCACTTGTTGAGTTCGAAAATCTGCTAGCTGGACAAGAAGCTATGGCAGTACACAAGACTGGAGTGACTTTAAGAGATGAGGAACAGGCACTCCTAGTCAATAGACACGGATGGAACACTAAGCAACGTACCTTCTCAAGTTTCAAGCAAAAGGAAGAGAGAAGGAAGTATGGACAGGATGGAGAACAAGAAAATTCTAGGAGTGGAAGCAATAAAAAGAAATTTGGTGGCAAGTGTTATAACTGTGGAAAGAAAGGGCATAGAGCCAAGGAATGCTGGGCAAGAAAGAAGAATGTTGAAGGTAACTTGGCAACCTCAACAGAGGAGGAGCAGTGGGATTTTGAAGCTCTGGCAGCCATTGAAGAAGAGGCAGCAGCCACCAAGGAATCTGCATTTCAGACAGGTCACAGCATTGACTTTGATAAGGAGTGGATTGTAGACTCTGGCTGCTCAAATCATATGACAGGGGATGAAGCAAAACTCATAGACATTAGTGATTACAAAGGGAGTCATGCCGTGGTCACAGCTAACAACTCACGTCTTCCTATAGCTCACGTGGGTAACTCAAAAATTTCACCCCTACATAGTACCAGTCAAGTATCACTGAATCATGTATATCACGTACCAGGAATGAAGAAGAATTTAATGTCAGTGGCTCAGCTTACAGCAAATGGACATCATGTATTGTTTGGTCCTAAGGATGTCAAGGTGTTCAGACATGTTGAAGTCAAGGAAAGGCCCGTAATGCAAGGGAGAAAGGTGAACTCTGTTTATGTGTTAACAGCTGAAACTGCATACATAAACAAAGCTAAGACAAACGAAACGGGGGATATGTGGCACATGAGGCTGGGACATGTAAGTTATTCTAAACTAGACATAATGATGAGGAAGTCCATGTTGAAGGGGCTGCCTAATGTTGGAGTAAGAACTGATGCAGTGTGCGCAGGATGTCAGTATGGGAAAGCACACCAATTACCATTTGCTGACTCAAAGTTTAGAGCTAAGAATGCACTAGACTTAGTTCATTCAGACGTTTTTGGTCCGGTGAAGCAGGCTTCATTAAGAGGTATGAAGTATATGATAACTTTCATAGATGATTTGTCTAGGTTCGTATGGGTATATTTCATGAAAGACAAAAGCGAAGCCTTAGACAAATTCAAGGAGTTTAAAGAGGAAGCTGAGACAGCTGTAGGCAGGAAAATTCTTTCTCTGCGCACGGACAATGGAGGTGAGTATCTCTCAAATGAGTTTAGTGGATTTCTCAGGCAACACCATATTCAGCGTCAGCTTACGTGCCCATACACACCCCAGCAGAATGGGGTGTCTGAACGCAAGAATAGACACCTTGCTGAAATATGCAGAAGCATGTTATATGCAAAGAATGTACCAACGAAATTTTGGGCTGAAGCCATGAGTACAGCAGCATATATTATTAACAGATTGCCACAGCAAAGGTTGGACTTTATTTCACCCTTTGAAAAATGCTTTAATGTCACGCCTTCTGTGAGTTATTTTCGAGTGTTTGGCTGTATATGTTATGTCTTTGTTCCAGCACATTTAAGAACTAAGGTAGATAAGAAAGCTACAAAATGTATTTTTGTTGGCTATGATAATCAAAGAAAGGGATGGAGGTGTTGTGATCCATCTACAGGGAAGTGCTATGTATCTAGAAATGTGGTGTTCGACGAAGCATCTTCCTGGTGGTCTTCATCCAAAGAAGAGATTCCAGACTCAAGTGATGTGAACAGAGAAGAGACTTCGACTCAAGTCCAGCTGAATGCAGGAGAGAACGAAGTACAGGATCAAAATGATGTTGATGCTGAGGAAAATGCAGCTGGCAACCCATGGCAAACTGGTGTGCATCAGCCAGTTCATACAGATTCTGCAGGTGAACTCAGAAGATCTACAAGGACAAGGAGGCCAAATTCTAGATATGCCAATGCAGCCTTAGTAGACTTACTGGAACCCGAGACCTTTGATGAAGCTGCAGCAAATTCAAATTGGAGTAAAGCTATGGAAGAAGAAATAGCAGCACTCAAAGAAAATCAAACTTGGGAGTTGGTACCTAAACCTCAAGGTGTAAATCTTATTTCCTGCAAATGGGTATACAAGCTTAAAAGGAAAACTGACGGCACAGTTGAACGGTTTAAGGCACGTTTAGTTGCACGTGGATTTTCACAAGAATACGGCTTGGACTATGATGAAACGTTTAGTCCTGTTGCAAAACTAGCAACGGTAAGGGTCCTGTTATGCCTAGCCGCAAGCAAGAATTGGAACCTATGGCAAATGGATGTGAAAAATGCCTTTTTACATGGAGAGATAGATAGAGAAATTTACATGAATCAGCCAGTTGGCTTTCAAGATCAGAAACATCCGGATTATGTGTGCAAATTGAAGAAAGCACTCTATGGCTTGAAACAGGCACCAAGGGCCTGGTATGGAAAATTTGCTGAATTTCTTGTGTTTAATGGGTACCTAATGACAGTTGCAGACTCAAGCTTATTCGTCAAAAACGTTCAAGGAAAATTAGCTGTGATACTAGTATATGTGGACGATCTGATTGTGACGGGAAATGCTGAGGAAGAGATACAGCAAATCAAAGATAATCTCTCAGTACGTTTCCAAATGAAAGAACTTGGTTTGCTAAAGTATTTTCTAGGATTGCAAATTGATCAAAGAAAAGAAGGAATACTACTACATCAGAGGAAGTATGCAACAGATCTACTAAAGAAGTTTGGAATGCTGCTGTGCAAACCAGTGACTTCTCCAGTAGAAGCTAACGTTAAATTATGTGCTCATGAAGGGAAAGACTTACATGATAATGTGATGTACAGGCAGCTAGTTGGGAGCCTAATTTATTTAACATTAACAAGACCTGATCTCTCTTATGCGGTTGGCGTGGTAAGCAGGTATATGCAAGATCCTAAGAAGCCTCATTTAGAAGCTGCACGGCGAATCTTGAGGTATGTAAAGGGAACTGTTAATTGTGGGGTGTTATACCAACGGAATTGTGAGATCAAACTGTGTAGATATTGTGATGCGGATTATGCCGGTGATCATGACACACGAAGGTCAACAACCGGATATGTGTTTATGCTTGGGAAAGGGCCTGTTTCTTGGTGCAGTAAAAGGCAACCAACGGTTTCACTATCAACCACTGAAGCTGAATATAGAGCTGCAGCAATTGCAGCTCAAGAATGCGTTTGGTTAGTGCAGTTGCTAAAGGACTTATGCCAAAGAACAGATTATGCGATTCCGATGTTTTGCGATAATCTGTCATCCATTCAACTCGCAGAAAATCCAGTTTTTCATGCAAGGTCTAAGCATGTAGAAGTGCATTATCACTTCATACGAGAAAAGGTATTACAAGAAGAAATTGAATTGTTTCATGTTAACTCTGAAGAACAAGTAGCGGATGTGTTTACCAAAGGGTTCAATGGTAACAAAGTGTCGATGTTTCGACAATTGCTTGGTATGAAGGAAGCTGGTGTTGAGGGGGAGTGTTGAAGTCATACAACACCAGCTCAACTGAAGATTGCTGCGGCTCAGTAATGCTGGAAGTTGATGCAACGGTGCAAGGTGTTGAGGAAGAAGATGACAGCGTGGTGTTGGCGCGGGAGAAGAAGTTCAAACCAAGGAGTAGTTTAGTCAAATAAAATTCCATGTATTTTAGGAGTGTCCTATTTTCTTGGAAGTAGTTGGTGTAGTGGTTATCTAGATAAGGTAGTGGAGAGAGTAGTTGGTTCCTTGTTTTTAGTGTTTTTAGTTAGGCTGCTGTGGGCTATATTTAGCCAGAAGTTTATGTAATAAATGAGTAGTTTTCTTGCTCTGTTTTGTGTGCTTTTCGTACGCATATTGCACAAAATTTAGCTCCACTGTTTTCTTTGTTTCAACAGATACTTAATTCATAAGTCAACTTAAAACCTAAATTCATTTAGTTCTAGAACCTAGTTCACTTAAACCTCCCTCCCCCACCCCCCCTTTACTTTGAGATTACCACAATCGATCATCCAACTCAACCACAAAACCTGCTCGCATTCAAGACGTATCTAATTCTGAAAAAGAAAAGGTAACAAATATCCACTGAGGAAACTAAACCTTCACTCTTCAGACAGAGGGTAAAAATTACATGTTCCGAAAATAAGCCATATACCAAAAGATACAGTTCAAGACCCAAAGAGAAAGAAAAACGAGAAGCAATTTCTTTTTACCTTGATAAGCCTCATTGATATCCTGAAATCTGGAGGTCGCCCTGTCCCGATCCTTTTGCTTATCCGGATGCCATTTCTGTGATCATCAAGCAAAATAAGCAAATCCCACATCAAAAAAAACCCACCTGAAAAAGTACTAAAACACCAAAAAGACAATTTTTGGGATAACTTTCCAGCCTTCTACATATAAAACTTAGATAGCAAAAATATTTCGAGCCAACCAGAGCTAGACGAATGTAATTGGACCGAATGTCATCCTCGGTAGCGTCATACTCCACTTCTAATATACGATAATAATCCTGCAAACACCCACCACTTCAAAACCCATAACATGATTGCCCAGAGATGATATTAAGCAAAAACAAAAAACAAAAAAAAATAGCGTCAAGATAAGCAAGCAATAAAAAGGGGCACATGCCTTGGGCTTAGATAACAAGGTAGAGAAATCGAAATCCAGATAAGATTGTGCTGATTCTTCTTTGGGCCGCTGTTGTTCTTCAACATGATTGCCCCACTCGTCCCACATCATTCTTTCTGCCTTCTCCCCCGACCAAAATGCAAATATGAAATTCCCCAGACGCGACTACCAGTCGCTGATCTTTGTTGCCCAGGTTTTCTATTATTTATTTATTTATTTATTATCTTTGAAAAAAAAAGTTGCCGGAATATGAAACTGAACCAAACCCACGTTTTAGCCGGTATTATCATGTGTCAAGAAGGATAGGATCGTTTAGTTGAATATAAATGGTTATGTATACTTTAATATCGGAAACATTTTTTTATTTATTAAACTTTTTTATTAATATATTAACATAATATATTTCTATTATTGTGTCATCATTTATGTAGGTACTTATAGAGCCGATAGCCTCAATGGAAACATACCTTCTATCCTCTAAGATTATTGTTTTTCTACATTTCACCCTGTTCGGATCCTAGCGATAACTTTTGATGTCGTGACTTTTACGATTACTTTTGCTGTCGTTGGGATATACTGAGTATGTATAGATGTTGGCCGTCCAATGTATATATTACATTTTGTACACAAATTGGCAAAAAAAAATAATTTTCTGCCAGATAAAAAAGCATAAATTTTTCATTTCCTAAGAAAAGGGGAAAAAAGGATTATAAATTTCATGTTACTCCTCTTTAAAAGAAAAGAAAAGAAAAACTCACGTTTCAAATCAATTCCTAACCGCGAAATAACAGATATCAATTCAATATCTGTCAAGTCATCACTTCTCTCTCTCAACTAGCAAATTCCACTCTTTCCACATTACAATTGCAATGGATATTCCGGTCGCCGTCGTTCCGACCGATCGCTCGCGTGAGCAATACGTCTACATGGCGAAGCTAGCTGAGCAAGCCGAGCGCTATGAAGAGATGGTGCAGTTTATGGACAAGCTCGTGCTCACCGCCACCCCTAGCGATGAGCTCACTGTGGAGGAGCGCAACCTTCTCTCCGTTGCTTATAAGAACGTGATTGGATCACTACGTGCAGCGTGGAGGATCGTTTCTTCAATTGAGCAGAAGGAGGAATCGAGGAAGAACGACGACCACGTTGTGCTTGTCAAGGGTTACAGATCTAAGGTTGAGACTGAGCTGACTCAAGTCTGCGGTGGAATTCTGAAGCTGATGGACTCGAATTTGGTTCCATCTGCTGCTACTGGTGAGTCGAAGGTGTTCTATTTGAAGATGAAGGGGGATTATTACAGGTACTTGGCCGAGTTTTTAGTTGGGGATGAGCGCAAAGAGGCTGCTGATTCTACTATGATCTCGTACAACGCTGCTCAGGTATATGTACTTGCAGAGCTGTAGCTTCATCGTTCTGATTGCGATTTGAGGCTGAGTTTGTCTCTCGGTTGTTAAGTCAACGTTTATAATGTCATCTCATGACTTGCTTAGACTCTGTCTTAATCGATGGAAAAAAACGGAGTACGTAGCACAGAGAAAAAGTAAGAGAGTAATAGAAAAACGGGCGTGTACATAATAGAAGTGCCTAGGTAAAACGATATATGAAAAATGTTGCATATGCTTGTTGAATTATTAGAACAGCACACTGGAGAATTTTTGTTCATGGTCGTATTGTCATCGCCTAGTAAGATGCATATAGATAGTCACCAGCATCATTCATTTCGTATGCTTTCATTATATAGTTATCATTTGTTCTCTCATAACTTTGTTGAAAAGAGGTCCTTCTCTTGTTTATAGAGGAAAATGCATATGCTAGTATAGTTTCTATAATTCATGTTGATTCATTGAAGATGTTAACTCTCTTATCTTGCTTTCTTTTTCTTAAAACATACATGTCATTGCGGCTGCAATGTTTTTGAATTGGAACCTTGTGAGCACAAGATTTACGAACTTGAGTTCTGAATGAATGAATGTTATGTTATATAAAAAGAGGGAAATTCTTTAAAATGCTTATCAGTGAGGTTTATCTATTTTTGCCCCCTGATTGTTTTTGTGAAAAGAGTGCTACGTTGTTTTGATACATCTAGCTCTGTTGTTATACTTTTATTATTGAAGGAGATAGCACTGAAAGATCTTCCTCCTACTCATCCTATAAGGCTAGGACTGGCGCTGAACTTTTCTGTGTTCTACTTCGAGATTCTGAACTCATCAGATAAGGCTTGTGATATGGCAAAACAGGTATAGCTTGTCTGTCGTCAGCTGCTCTTCATGTTTTTAATATCATTATGTGCACTTCAAGTTCTTCCAAAATTACTTACAAAAAAAAAAAGTTCTTCCAAAATTCCTTCTCCTTTGCTGCCTTATATTCTGTTTTAGTTTTGTGACTGCCGGTTGGGTTAGGTTTTTGGAGCAATAAGGTCATGAGCTAGGTCCGAGGATTGATTACCTGGGACTTAATTTAAATTGTGAGAGCCATTAGCAACCATTGTGAGGCACCAGGTTTCAGCAATCCTTAAGTTCTTGGAGTTGAGCTACATGCTCAAAGCCGGAGAGTATTGTTGAAGTCTGACTTCTGATGGTAGATTAATCCATTGTGGAACTCAAATAAGGGAAGCGAACTTAGGTGACAATGAATCTGAATTGGTGCAATCAGCTATGCTTTTGGAGAATTGAGCCTTACACATCAATATGGAGTGTGAAGAAGCTCGAGATATGAAATAGAAATTGCCATATGACTGAAAATTTGGTTGTTTTCGACGAGCTGATGGGTGACTAAGGTGGCATGGCATAGAGGTAGAGTTGTTTTTTCACTCTGTTAGAAATGTAGCCAAAGGTGAAAGTAGATACAAAGAACTTGAGCATTTTGTGGGCATTTATGATATACTACCACGTCCAGAAAGTTAATTTTGAAGTTTAATCAAATAAGGTCTAAATAACTATTCTTATTTCTGAGTAAGATTCGTGTTGGTTCCCTGTAAATATAATTTTGTCTTGAACTTTTCATGAGTGTAGAACCCGGTCTGCTAGTATAGTGTGCCAAACATTTCTCCTTTATTATTGGACTATGAAAGAACCAATTTAAAGGATAATAAAACATTTCTTCCAAGGGAGTTGCATTATATGTAGTTCTCCTTTCACCTGCTTAGAACAAGTATCAAGGTTATTGTAAAGGATACAGACCTTAAAGGGAAAAAAAGGACTAGATACTTCTATTGATATTCCATCAGGTACATCTTCCAATCTGCTAGGCGGAAATTACATAACAAAATCTTACCACACGTTTATGAAAAATACACAAGTAGGAATTGCACAATTTTCACATAACTCCTAATATGTCCGGGACTTCTTAACCCCTCTTCAAGCACCAACATATAGTCTTATCTGAATCTTAGCCATCACTTTAGCTCCACATGCCCTTGTTCCTTCCCATAAAGTACTCTGGCATTCTCTCCTTCCATATCATACATAAAACCACAGAGAACCTAGCAGCTACAATTCTTGTGGAAAGTACTCCTTGGACCCTCCCCAAGTCACTTCAGCACCCTATCCCACTCTTCAAACTTGAAAATTGCAAAGGATACGGACTACCTAATTTGGTCAAGCACCCCGAGCTTATTACCATTAACTTCACATAAGCCGTATGGTCAAGGTGTACACATCTTCCTGCTTAACCTTTTTTTTTTTTTTTTGGTAATTTGTTCCTGCTTAACCTTATTCAGTGAAGAAACATATATACACGCTTCCAGTACTACAGTTCTCCTTCCAATGCAACAGCCGATACCCTGCCCCAGTGCTATAGATTTTTTTCTTTGTCAATCCAAGTTGCTTCATTGTCTTTTGAGTTAATTTTAGATGTGTGCGTGTTTAAACCTTCCTCTTCCTAATCCATCAAGTTTTCCTACTGGGAATGACGCAAATATGAACTGGCGACATCACTGTATCATCATCCCAGAGCAAGATCTGGGACAAACTTGGGCTTTGAAAGAAGAAATGACAGGCGAAGAAATCAATCTGCACGAGCAATTATGAAATTTAGTCCAAATGATTACTTCCCAAACTTTTAAATATAGGAAAATGTCTGAACAACCTTAGCTATTTGATGCTTTATGAGTATCACAACAACACTAACGGGAGTGTGGGAGCCCAGTGCTATATGACATTAAATTCTAAAGTTAGCCAATGTTAGAACTTGCAGCAATAAGCGATGCTTCTGGAGCAATCTTCAGCACCCATGGCGTGGACTGTGCAGTAAGAGGCACTTCTGGCACTTATACTAGGCCTTTAGATTCTGGAATCATCACCTGGTTTGTTATTAGATTGGATTTAGCTACACGAGGGGGACATTAGGTTCCAAGTTTAAGAGAGATGCTTGTAGTATTCCATGTCTTGATTGGAAATAAACATGGTCCCCGTGTCAAAAATGGATTGGCTTGTGGTTTAACATTTTAACGGTTCAACTTTAGTCCAAGGGCCAAGTTTTCTGGGTATCATCCATAGGCCCCTAGTCAGGAACTGTTCAGCAGTCGGGCATATTCGTGGTATTCTCATATTTCCAGCTAATTTCAACTTCAGGTTTATTAACCAGCAACTTTAGTCTTCAGACACAATCCTAATGCTGATTATGACGCTTATCAAATCAACTCATGTTCCATGGTGGAACCTTAATTATCTTTGGCTCTCCTGCAACATGAAGTCTCCTGTTCCAGGGGAAGTCTGTATCACATCCGTAGTTTCCCATGTACGTATTCTGTCACTTAAGGCTTGCTTCTGCAGCAACGTCGTTAGTCTCTCTCATATCCAAATAAGAACGCATATGAAATTTATTTCATCACAAAGGTTAATACCCAAAAGAAAGGAAAAAAGAAAAGAAGGAGAAAAAGGGTAGTAGAACTTTCATGTTTATGCATGTGACCCATATGAAATTCAAAGGAACTTTCATGCTCTGGTAGAGTTCGACAATACTTCCCTTGGTTGTTTTACTTATTGGCTTGGATGCAAAAATACTAGTAACGTTATCATTGATGCTTATCACTAATAATTAAAAAAAAAGATGCTGATCACTGATACTTCTGCGAATTCTTGGGAGTGTGAGAACTTGTCCTCCTCTTCTTTTTTTCTTCTCATGCTCACCTTTCAAATATGCGAACTTTCTTGGCTTTTTTCTGTGCTCTCTAGAATAGCAATATTACTCTTAACATTTGGATGCATTCACCATATTTGTGGTTGTTTGTTGTGTGGGATAGAAAATTGTGTTTTCGGCGAAACATTCTTCTGATGGCCCAAGGATGTCTTGGTTGGTTTCGGTTTTGCCGTACTTGTTTATGTTCTGATTTGGTGGAACCCTTACCTTAGATAACTAGTCAAGCATGTTGTTTTTGAAGATGTAGGGCACTAGTTTATGATTTTGACCTTCTCCCCCTTATATGCAGGCCTTTGAGGAAGCCATTGCTGAGCTGGACACTTTGGGGGAAGAATCTTACAAGGACAGCACCCTCATCATGCAACTGTTGAGGGATAACCTCACTCTGTGGACTTCAGATGCTCAGGTATGCCATTTGCTACCCATTCTGGCTTGCTAAGAAATAAACTAGTACTGTCAAGCCTATTTCAGATCGGATGGTTTCAAGAAGGTTAAAAGTGTAATATGACTTTGTGCAGGATCAGTTGGATGAGCCTTGATCTTTGACCCAATCTTATCGTCTCCTGAAGGAGTTGGGCTCCAGAACTCATTTGTTTGTGCTGACTAATGGTCTGGTGTATGGTTTAATGAATATCTTTTGACTAGTAATGGTTTGGGACCGTAAGGTAACCCTAGTGGTACTAATGCAAGTGGAAAGCTTGCAAATTCTCTGTACTCTAGTTTTTCTTGTTCTTTGAATCATGTAAGATCATTTCAGTCATATCTTTCCAAACTGCTGCAGGCCATGGTTCCATTTATTCCTATAGCTTATGTTTAGCTGGTATCACGACTATTTATCATATCACCAAGCAGTCTGTATCTCTCTCTGCCCCTAATCCGCAACCCCCCCCCCCTACCCCTCCTTTCTCCTTTCTGACAACACCCACTTCCCCGACCTCACCAGGGTGATTGAAATGTTCATCAAATGTAGCCACTACAATGTGAACGAACGGGGGAAATGAAAATAGATGCTATAATTGCACAACAGTGCTGGAAACAGTTTTGCAGAATACCTTTCATTCATGATTTAAGAAAACAGAAATTGTGCAACTTTGACCCACTGGTGAACACCTTAATCTCTGCAAGCGCTCAACCAAATGTACATGAAATCCACATATAATTCTACTATTTCCCGTCATGTCTGCACTAGACAGAACAAGTCATAAGCATCTGAACGTACACAAAACCAGAAGTTTCATCTGTCAGGCACCTTTGCATGGTCACAGCATCATACAGCTCTGAAAAAGCTCAAGCACTCAATCCCTTGTGGTGTTCTTGATCCACTCAAGATAGGAGAGGTTCCCACCAATTATAGGCATTGCGATGACTTCAGGCACCCTTCAAGCGAAAAAAGAAGCAGGCAAACAATGAGGATGTGGATTTCAGATTACCAAATTATTCAATTCTTTTTTTTGGTAAATCACCAAATTATTCAATTCCAATGTTGTTATAAAGATAGTTTTGAAAATCAGAGCACTTTTTCGGTCATTTTCACAAACCCCTTGCAGTTCTTGTTAGAGTTGAAGAGAGTAAAGAGGCAAAGATTATAGATTCCATCACTTATGTATACATAACTGTCAAAAACAGCAATAACAATTAGGTACACCATTTGAAACCATGAGTATATCATGATCTTTTACTTTTGATACAAATCATGTTTTTCATTTGATTCAAATCATGACTTAATACATTTGATACAGTATATTAACAGTATCAATAGTATAAGACATTCATTATGATATTCATTTTAATCTTCCTAACGCGCTTTTTAACACATGATGTTTTTATAAAGTGACATTAGCAAAAAAGATAATTCTTCCATGTTATCAAAAAGTTTGATAAAGGAACAAGTCACCAAAACTTTAACGAAAGCTGTGTAAAGCCAAACAACATGATATAACCATGAAAACAAACAAAACTACATCAGCTGGCTGCAACGTCTAATGGAGAAAAAGAAATACAATCTCAAGCTCTTCGTTCAATTCCTTCTATCTACCTTCTTTCTTTATCCTCCACCCTAAACCCCAGGGTTTGAACTTTGTTTATTCACTTTTTTTTTCTCCTTCACTCTTCTCTTTTTTGAATGCCAAGATTGGGACAGGAAATTTGTTATTACAATTCCACAAGACTTGATAATTTCTTAAATTTCTTGTATGTACAGTTTCTCATGAGTTACTTTATAGGCAAAGTTTGTTTATTTTCTTCAGTCTAATTCGCAAGGCATAAAACTCCAGCCTTTTCCATTTATGATCTATTCCACGCTACGTATCCGATTGTTCATAGTAAGTCATACTGGCAGCTCTCATCATTTAAAAGTAAAGGGTAGGGAAATAACTATAAATTACTACAAGGAGTATAATATGCCAGGAAAAACTGCTTACTCGTATTCATGATTTGCTTTCACATGCTCTGTAAGAGCTTCCAAGAGAGATTCCCGAGTCTTAATGATGAGTAGCTCCTCAGAATCGGTCTGTATCTGTAACGAGTAATGGAAAAAATGATTCCCTCAAGCAATTATAAGCATGCCATGGAACAGAAATTTTATCACCAAACTAAATAGTGGGCACCAGCACAACTAATTTCAGTAGTGAAGGAATAAACATCTTACCTCTCCATTCCACTCATAAACAGATTCCACCCCTGCAAGGCACAAATAAAGAAAGTTCCCGTCACTTGTTCACCAGTCAAGTCAGTCTGTTTGATACTATATTACAGGTGAGATCTCGGTTCTTTTTCCTCGATAAACAAGGGAAATATCTCATACCAACTGGATCAACTAAAATGAGCTCTAGATGGTGTTGGTTTGCAGTCCGGATCTTAATTATCAAACTGAAACCTAGTGAAGTAAAATGCCTACTTGGGAGACACACTTCATGCTGACAAGCTATAACACTAACAAACAGAGACACCCAAGAAGCTGAAATCTCAAAGCATTAAAGTGAACTTAAGGCATTAATCAAAGGAAACACCATAAATCCAAGAACCATCTACTGTAGATGGTACTAGCTTTGTCAAAATGTCACATTTCTAGATCAACATTAAAAAACTAGGATCAGTTGAAAAGCAGAGTTGGATACAGCTTGGTTTTCATTCTTGATACTTTGGTAGTTTGATTTCTAACAAAAATTACTGGTTACTATAACACTCATCAAAATATAAATCATAATTGAAGACATCAATAGATTTTCTTTTAACTCAATGCTAGTGGCTACTGTATAAACAATCAACCTAATAATTTGGCCATTGTAAGTAACTAAACATAATATGGAAAAATAAAAGACCAACTACACATAGACTTTAGGGGCACTTTCCAAGAGAACAAAGCACATGCCTGGGACTCGGTTTACACACGCTGCAAGCTTTTCGTGTATGATGCTCGCTGCTAACTTCTTACCTGCACATAATCAGAGAATTCTGATGTTATCTCTGGAGGCAGCCAGCAAAGAAGATAGAATACACAACATCAAAGGAAGTATAAGAAGACCACCCATACATGTGGGAAACTAGAACCACAAAGGTTAGGGTCTGCCAGTGTTTTCAAGGGTAAGATCAACTTTAAGAATGGAACAAAAACGCTACAAAAGAAAAGAATAGCATAGACCAATATAGAGCAAAATACAAAAAGGAAAGAATATTACTAGGAAAATCCAATTGGTTGCTAAGGTGGCTATACGTTGAATAACATCAGTCAACTAAATTAGTCCAACCCAAAAACTTTGACAACATAGCAAAAGATACAACCAGATAAACTCAAAATATGCACTTCCAGTCCTTTTCCAATGTTAAACACAATTTCAGATGCTTTTTAAGATATATGGACAATACATTAAGCCTTCTACAAATCTCTAGCTCAGTTTACCAGATAAAGATATAATATCATTTTCCATACAGAAAGATTCTATGCCATTTAAACCAAATTTTCTGTTAGATACATTAGCATCACCTGCATATTCTGCAGTTTATGTCCAACAAAAACTGTTACTGGACTTGCATTTATTGGACGGCCTAAAACCTTTATCGTTTCTGCTCAGATGAAAAACTAAAAGAATCAATAAAAGAAAGGACTAACCTGCTTCTTTGTTAGGAACAGTAACATAGACAACAATGCTGGGGACAGTTTTCTTTTCGACTTCCATTCTTACAGACCTGTGAATAGCACCCCGACTCTGTTTTTCCTCACCGGAATTCGATCTGCAAACATACAATTAACCATAATAATAACAACCCATATTATAATTTTCACTCAGGAGTATATAATTTTCACTCCGGAGTATCCTTCAATTTTTACATAATTCTGCTAGCTGTCAAGAAACTAAAACTATGGACTCAACCTACAAGGCTCAGAGAGTCGTGGGAGAAATTATACCTCAAGATGTCAGAGAAGAAGGGAGATTGAGCAGAACCAGCATTGGAGGACAGAGAAAGAGAAGGGCAGAAGTTAGAGAGACCAAAACTTAGGACGCAGAAGGCACCAACTAGAGGTAATCGGCGACGGACCACCGTGGATGACACAATCGCCGATAGCTTTAATGTCATATGAATTTTGTAAGCTGTTTCTTCATACAATTAATTAATAGCATAGTGATGGATTATTATGATTCTTTCCATTTATTTTCCACAACTTCTCTACCTGTGTATACACCTATATAAGTTTACTTAAAAAAACATATATCACGTATCTGATATATTTTTCAAATAACATTATATAGTTTAATACTTATAAAAAGAAATTACCTAAAAGAAATGATAGAGGATAGATGAAAATAAGACCGAACCACTTGGTTGAATGATGGTATCTAAATTGCAAATCAAATACATATCAGTACCATAAAATTCTCTTTTTGCTGTTATAATATTTTCAATTATTTTTCATTTCCAAGGTAGGATACACTCTTCTTTGACTTTGAAAAATAATAGAATAAAACAAAATGATTCACTAAATTGAATGTGCTTTTTATATTGTGAAGTAGCAGTTGATCGATACAGTTTGACTAAATTTTCATTATGTATCATCGGAAAACAACATCTGTGTGTTTCTAATACATAGAAATGGTTGCGTACATCTAACTCTCTCATACCCGACATAAACTAAAGTCTCTAAAACAATA
This sequence comes from Eustoma russellianum, assembly GCA_036186865.1. Lineage (NCBI taxonomy): Eukaryota > Viridiplantae > Streptophyta > Magnoliopsida > Gentianales > Gentianaceae > Eustoma > Eustoma russellianum. The sequence goes on from AP025046.1 coordinate 2,630,360, forward strand.
GAGTAATGTTGGTGTTATCGTTGTTGTGATAGAGAGTGTTAATAATACACTAAAATGTGTCATTAATGCCAACATATAATGCCATCAAATACATAAAAAAAGCATTATGTAACCATTATGATAGACCATAATAGCATGATTAATGATTACAAAGGTTTAAACCAAAGATCTCTGCCACCCTCGGTTCGACAGGGTGTGTAGGGATGTAAATCAGGTTCCCAGGGTACACTAGTAGAAGTTTGTGATAGCATGCGGACAACACAAGGAGTCCATTGGTACCGAAGGAACAACCGACGGGCTGGCCTGTCAGTCTATCAGGTCATTCCACGGGCCAATAGTGCTCCCATATTATGCAGCTAGCCTGGAGGGAGTTCAAACATTCTTGCCTTCGTCAAGGTTCGAACCCATAACATTCCTTTCGAAACCCTCTACCTGAAACTACTGGAATATGTCATGGGGACATGATTAGTAATTACATGACATACAAGAAGTAGAACAACTTCACCGACCCCGTCCCTCCACCAACCCTGCATCAATACAGTAGAAAAAGGTAGAATGTGTGAATATATTGGGGATTGCAGCAGTAAAAAATAAAATAACGAGGAGAAAGTATTTTAATTGCATACAGATGGGTTAAAAAAATTAGTAGATGGATTAGGGTCCGAATGTGAGCTCGGATCTCAACAGTTTGTTGCTATGCTCTTTAGACCAAACTTTAAAATATTGCACGATTTTGTCCTCATCACTAGGGGTACACATGGTTCGGTCCGATCCATTTTTTGGCATATTACAAACTGAACTTTTTGTAACGGTTTAGAAATAACAAAACCAAAACCGGTCAATAAATTATTTGATCGATCCAGTTTGGTTCGGTCTGGTTCCATTTCCTTAATGACAAATGGATCTTTAATTCGTAATAAATGAACGTTTAATATATTATATAAAAATTCGTACGCAATGTATAAGAACACAACAGAAGATGGAGATTTTTCTTATTCATTTTATGTGTTATTTCCTTTCTCTATCAAAATGATCATGGACTTGTGGGTACGTTGCACTCTTATATATGATTCTAATAATATTTGTTTATAAGCATTACAAACTCGTAAAATTATAGCGTGAAAGCGAAATATACGAAGGGAATAAACTAAAGAGTGAGGTACATGAGTTTTTCTTCCGCTGGGACTCATTCTATAAAAAAAAAGATTATATTATTTTAACCAAACCTACATTTTAACAAAATCTTACACGATGCTGGACAAGCCTACATTATTATCTCAAAAACTCATATAATAACGATACAAGAAGCCTGTACCCAGTCGAGATACCATATAGAATCTTTTAGTTCTTTTTATTTGACCCGAAACCGATTGATCTAGGCGTGAGTAGGTTGAAGAGAGTTCTAACAAGTTTTGAAAGACTGAACCTACGTATGTGGTAGATTCGGTTTTACTCTCCATGTATCTTGATATTAGTTCAATAGATTCAGTTTTTATCTATTAGTCTTAATATTGATTCGGTAGATTCGGTTAATATGTTGTATTGAACGCATAGCGTATCTAAATTTCGACATAGATAGAACACATCAGTGTTGGAAAATATGAGTGAGATGGAACCAACCAAACGAAATCAACAAAACAAAATAGCCGAGACATGATAGAAATCATTGTCCTTAAAAGTAATTTCGCATCTACTGGTTGAGCAAGGTGAACTATACGCGAATGCTTCCCAATATTTAACGTCTTCCCTTGTTCGTTTGCTCTACGAGAAAGGGATCGAACTTGTGCACTAGAGATGTTTGTTGTAGAGAAAAGTAAAGGAGAAGTAAATTTTTCTGCAGAAATGTTTCTAAGTTTTCACAAAAAACTTCTTTATTTTAAAAGTAGCAAGCCTATCTATTTATAGGCTTTGGATACCTTTTGAACAAGTTAAATACACCCTTTCTGTAGATGAATAACCTCCAAGTTAGTTAAGGACCGTTCAAATCAAAAAGAGAGGTCTTATGGTGAAAAGTTGTAACTTTATATGAACAGACAGACACATGGAGCATTTCATGTAGCATGCAAAGTCAATCCAGAGACTTCTGGAATGACATCGCTGACTTAAAGCGCTTCAAATAGCGTTCGATGTCCATCCAGAAGTTTCTGGATCGACATTGCACGCTACATGAAGCGCTTCATCCCCTTTAAACGCTTCAACCTTCCTTTCAAGTTCATATATCACTCAAAACTTCAACCAACTTTCAACCAAACCTTCATACACTCTTATACAAGTTTGGAGCACATGATTTAAAGTATTTTTAAATACGTTTTCCAACACTAAGATCATGTTGCTCATATAAAAGTCGATTCTCCTGCATGTTTGACTGCCCTTTATGAGTTGAACATGAGGCGACATCGATAGGTCATGAGAGTCAGTCCAAACATTGGCAGCCACTAACATAAGTTTAGCAAATAAAAAAAGTTATAAAACCAGGCATGATCCAAGTGGCCTAAACCTTGCCTGGTCGAAAGAGAATTTCGAAAGAGAGAACTGCAAAAGATAGAAGAAAAGGTGAATACAAAAGCTAACAAAAGATAGAAAGCTTGTATTAAGCTGAGTCCAAAAACAAAAAAGAAAAAGCAAAGGGTATTAGGAACTTGTGTCAAAAGTTTCTTTACACTTTTGAAAATTCGTTTCTAAGCATGTCTTATAATGTAATGTTACAACATTAAGCATCCAAAGTATTACTAGGAACGAGGTCATTAAATTAACTTCACTGTCTGAATTAACTAATTATAACCACACGATCTCCGTAAAAGTTTCGTTCGATGGTCAACAAGTAAATGTCTGTTTGAAGAAAGTATAAACATCATTGTGGTCTTCACCTTCGCTTGAGTCGACAGATAAATGTTCAATACTTTGATGTGTGTTTGGAGATGGATCTGTCTGAACCTCATAGAGATTTATGCGGCGCTTGGTTCGCACTTAGGTATCGAAATCAGAATCAGAATGAGTATGATATGGTATGTGTTTATAATATATGGGTTTGGGTGTAATAGTGATAGTTGTTTTGTATTGAAGTGGAAGCGAGTATGATAGACATTGATGATGTTTGGAACGTATCGGAATTGAAATAAGTATCCAATGTGGTCGGCCGAAAAAATGACCGAAAAAATTTGATCGGCTAGAACAGTGACCGGCCCGTGGCGGCGGACCGGCGGCGTTGACCAGTCGTACCTCCCATTCTCCCATATTAATAGACAAGGAAACTAGTATATCAAAAGATGATATACATTACCAAATATTTAGATATTAAACCGAAATACACACCCTTATTTTCCTAAACAAACAACTTTTATGGGTTTATCCTCCAAACCTATACCTTTAATGAGAAACCCCCAACCAAACACTCCTTATTGATATATTTCAAATGGAAATTGATGGTATGCTCCTATTGTTGCTCTAAAGTCATATTGTTGCTCCATTGCATTCAGTGAGAAGAAACTTTCCAATTAAACCGGTTAGTCAAAGAAATTTCGAGCTAGCAAAGATCGGGGTTGGGATCTCCTAACCCCACTTTCCTCACCTCTCTTGTGACCATGCGACACGTGGCAGCAAAGAGGGGTGGTGAGGCTAGATGCGGGCGACCCTCATCTAGCCTCATCACCCTCCCTTACTGCCACGTGTCACGCGGTCACGCGTCACCGCACCCTATTTGCGGTGAGGGGATCCTATCCCCAAAGATCGAACCTTGTCACTGGAATAAGATATGATCGCTCCTTCAGATACTGTAGGTGTGACTATTGGACTATGTCTATGAAAAACCTTGACATATGAACTGTTAAGTATATCTCACAAAACAGAATTGTTCTGAAAAGCCATTTAAGATATGCATTGTTGGTTATTGTCATGTTTCTATTTCTAATAGAGTCAATGACATACTCTTCCTCGACTTTGGAATGTGATGAAATAAATCAAAATGACTCATTAAATTGGTTACGCTTCTTATATTGTGAAGCAACAATTGATCGACACATCTTGACGCAATTTTCATTATGGGTCAGCAGGAAACAACCTCTGTGTATTTCTAATACATGAGTATGGTTGCATGCATTCCACTCTCCATACCCCGTCATAAGCGAGAGTCTCTAAGACAATGGAGTAATGTTGTTGTTGTATTGTTGGTTCTTGTCCCCTTTTTGTTTCTGATTGTTACTTGTGAATATATTGTAAGTATAGAGCACTATCAGAGATATTCCACAGATATTAAGTATGATTGTTTAATTAAATAACTTATCCTAATTTGTAATCATTTCAGATTATGCACAAATTTACCCACGTCTTAAATCAAAATTGTCCTAATCAAGACAGTCATTGCTGAATAACAAGAAATATTTTGTACTTTTGATGCAAAAGGACCCAAAGGCCAGAAGAGACGCTCCCAAAAGTTTCAAAAGCAAAAGGATCATTGATACTTTCTATGACCATTTGGCCAGTGCAAAGATGGAACTTTCATTTTAGTAAATTTTTTTCTTTCTTAACAAAAAAAAAATATACCCGAACTAGTAAGGTCCCTGTCACCTCCTGTCTCACAGAAAGTGTAGGGATGTAAATCAGGAATCTTATAGATTCAGACAAAGGGCATGTTATATACACGGGTACAACATTATGGAGCCCAAACAATGTAATTCTTCATAAATGTTCCCAGAGTGATTCGAACTCATAACCTCTCTCTTTTAAAGTGATTACCCCTTACTTGTTTCCGCTAACAAATTCTTTCTTCATCATTGTAGTGAAAGCTCTTGGGTTATCTCCCATGATATATTAGAAATATGTCACGGAAAGTAGCTAACCCATTACTCTGTTAAATGCTTAATTATGCATATGCCTATATGCAAACAGAACCCTTGGATGATGCACACACCACGCATCAATATATCTATCCAATACAAGTACATGTATACATATAATACACGTATGTAAATCTATATGCATGCGTAAATATATGTTTGTATCAAATGAGACTAACTCATTTTCATTTATTTTTCTTTTTCCAAGACAAATATATTTGGTGAGAAAAAAGCGTTGACGGTTGAAAAAATACATGCACGTAGAGGTGTTAAGTGAACCGAATAGTTCGCGAGCTGTTCGAGTTCGAGTTCGATTCGTTAATTTTACTTAAATGAACCGAATTCGAACACCTATTTGGGTTAATTTAGTTAAACGAGGTAAACTGTTCGCGAACTGTTCGGCTTGTTTAAACAGTTATAATGTTATCGAACCGAACTCAAACCAATTTTAAAGCTCGTTTAGCTAAACGAACCGAGCTAAACTGTTCATTTTAGCTAAACGAATCTAAATTTGAAAACTTAGTATTCGGTTCGGTTCGTTAACACCCCTACAGGCACGATCATCCATTGTAATTCCATGCTTGAGAAAGTGTACCCTCTCGCGCTTTTACTAGAATAAGTTACTTCCATCCTACACAAATCTCTTTAAGGTTGAGACAGTAAAAACTTTCAGAATCAGAGAATGAATTTTGCTCCAAGAATAAGTTACTTCCATTTGCATTTATCAGCAACACTGTTACCTATCTTCGAAATTGGGAATTTTTTTAAATTGCAATGCCCTTAGATCCAGAGTGGGACGCACGTCTGCCGGTGCATACCCACCAATGAAAAACAACATTTAGTTTATAATTAATATTAAATATTTTCAAGTAGCTAAGAAGTAAATGCCTATAAATATTATTAAGAGTTTCTACATATGTTTGATAAAATCATCCTCTCAAGGTCTCTTGTAAATTTGTTATTTTAAGTTTGTAAAAAATTGATAACTTGTGTCATTTTTCCTCACTTTTTTGTAAAAATACTTTAGTACTTTACGTTTTCGCACTTTCTTTCTTCATTTCTATCTTTCTTTCCTTTAACGTTTTTCCACTTGAGTTGACATATTTAAATAGCATAAAATTTATCATATTCTATAATTCGTATAGCTCGTTTCAACTTCTTCATTTACTTCATTTTTGTCTGAATTGATGCATTGATCAATGAAAATCTGTCACATTTTACCAATTTCAGATACTGGGTTTCTACTTTCTAGTTTCTACTCCTACAGCGTATGAGACTACGCAGTCTACGCTGCAAAAGCAAAGTAAATACCAACCTCTTTACAAAACCTCATTTTCCATGCCTTGCTCCCAGGCAAGCTTCCGCCTCCTCCTCTATACTCTGTATCTCTAACTCCTTCCTCTCCCTCTTCCTCACCCCCACTCCCACCCTCCCCCTCACACCCACCCCCTTGTCATTATTCTTCATCCTGTGCTTGCTGCAGCCATTTCGACCCGCTGTCTCCGATTCTTTTGCTTTGTGGTGAAAGATACACGGAGAAACTCTTCACATTTTTTTTTTTTGAGTTTTCATTTGGGATTATTATTGTTCTTCATTTTTTCTATTGATTACAACAAAAAGATTCATTCTTTACAATCCCAAAGTTGGTCTTTTGTGTTTGTATTAGTTTGAATCCAGCTGGGACAATTTCAAGATTTTATCTTTTAGATGAGTGAAAAAAGCCCACTATAGAAGGACGTCAAAATAAATTATAAAAAGATAAGACGGGAAAAATAATAATAAGCCCAGGTAGCTTAAAAGAGTGAGCTTTGCTTTATAGAATGGTGCCAAGTTCTGATCGTGCAGCTTCTAGCCTTCTTTGTTCAGAAGAAGAGAGTATTGTATTTGATGATGATGGATTTGATTCTAGTGTTCTAGAGGGATCTTACAGCAGATTGCACCATAGAAATCATGGAATAAATAAAAGAAATCGTAGTTTTCATGAAGGGGAGATATCGAATGGTCTCCCAGTGCAGTCTGAGGAGAGTATGGCATTGATGATTAAAAGGGAATGTGAACATTTTCCTGCTAGTGATTACTTGGAAACATTGAGAGATGGGGATTTGGATTTCAGGACTAGACAAGAGGTTGTTGGTTGGATTCAAAAGGTTGGTTTTGCTAGCAAGTCAGCATTTCCTCTTAAAAATCATCTCATTTTCACAATGTATCTTGGTTGTCTGACAGGAATGTTGTTTTCATCTTTTCCAGCCTTAATCTTGGTGATATGGATCTTTTGTGATGTGCATTAGATTTGTTGCAATAACCTTAGATTCCTTTTCCATGATGATTTTTAGAACTTTGGTTTTGCTTGAATATGAAGATGAAATACGGTGATTATGTGTTAATCAACACTAAATAACATGTTTAAGTGGAATTGCTTTTCTTGTGGAATGGAGCCCTTCTTTTAGTATAATCACAGGAAACATGAGGTTTGGGTAGGTGGAATTTTGCTTGTTTGCTTGATATGATAATTGTATTCAATAGACGTTACTCTTTTCAGTCTTTAATTCTCAACTGTACATGTAGAGTTACATTCTTGTTTTGTTGTCCTGTTCTGGCTTTTATTTTTCCGACTAAATGTTCTTTGTTATCCAATTCTTGCTTTTTCTTTTCCAAAAATATGTGACTTTGCTTAGAGAAACGGTTTTGGTTGGTTGATTGGATGCTTAGTTTTAATAACTAACCTTATAATTTGTGACAGGTCCACTCATATTTCAGCTTTGGGCCACTGTGTTTGTATCTCTCTATAAATTACCTGGACCGCTTTCTATCTGGTTACAAATTACCTGTAAGTTATATCAATGATCAAGTTTAAAGATTTAATTTTGCATCCTGTTTGATTGTTTGCAAGCTCTCTAAATTATTATCTTATGCGGTTCGCTTTTTTGTCTCTAGGCAAAGCCCTGGATGATGCAATTACTGGCTGTAGCATGTTTATCTCTTGCATCTAAAATGGTGGAGACTGAACTTCCCTATTGTCAGGATCTACAGGTAGGTTCCTATCTGAAAATATTTTCATGCTTCCCTACTGCCAAGAGCTTTCATTTATCATTGTGCTGTATTTTTGTCCAATGTAATGATGTATTTATTTGTTCAGGTTGCTGACTCAAAATTCATATTTGGAGGAAGAACTATTCAAAGAATGGAGCTTCTTGTGTTGAGTACCCTGGGGTGGAGAATGCAGGCTGTTACTCCCTTCTCATTTGTCGACTATTTTCTCACGAAGATATGTGGTGATGGAATTGATCAAATATCATCAATTACTAAAGCAACAGAACTCATTCTAAGAATGATTGAAGGTCCTAACTATTCCTTACTTTAGATAAATGAACTCAGTTTGCTGTCAATTTGATTCAAGAACTACCCTTGTGGATTTAAATCTAGCTAGAAGAATAGAACTGATATCTTTGATTGGTGAAAATTGAATGCAGGGATTAAGTTCTTGGAATTTAGACCTTCTGAAATCGCTGCAGCCGTGGCAATTCGTGCTGCAGCTGAAACTCAAGCAGTAAACACTAATGAAGCAGTATCTGCTCTCACTCTGGAGATAGAAAAGGTAATCATGGTTGTCCTATTCCAACCAGACTTGCCTTCCTTCATCTTTCTGATTTAACCTACTCGTATGCGCCATTTTATTAACTTGTGCACGTGATGACACGCAGGATAGGATCCTTAAGTGCATGGATGTGATCCAAGAGTTAGTATTAGTAAGGGGAGACACCAAGGTTCCAATTAATTTAGTTTCATCTGTGCCCCAAAGTCCCATCGGTGTGCTAGATGCCGGGTGCTTCAGCTATAGAACTGATGATACAGCAGTAGAGTCGTGTACAAACTGCTCAACTAGTCCAGGGGCCAAGAGGAGGAAGGTTCTGAACCTTTAGATATGATTGACCTGAATCTTTAAAATGATTTTCTTGAATTCAGCCAGTTTGATCTGTGTGAAGACGGTTTGCCTTTGAGTTAGTATAGTGCACTGGGGTATGAAGACATGGTCCTGTGGTGTGTTTGGGAAAGTAATTTGGGCTTCTGAAGTTTTGTTGTGTACTCTTTAACAGCTAGGTAAGGGAATGGTTTGCTGATACATTTCTTGCGTTAAAAAGCCTTCTTATATGTGTGAAGTTGGCTGTTTCTTGTTTTGCTTCCAAAAGGAGTTTCAGGGGAGAAAGAAATAAGACAAAAGGAGCGTGAAAAGATTGGGAAAGAAAAGAAAAGGAAAAAACATGTGATGGGATGTAATAGAGGGACTTGGAAAATGGAAACTTCTTTTCTGGGGTGTTGTATTTTGTTGTAGTGCTATTTTCTTGAAGGCACATTTTCTCTCAACGAGCCATCTGACTTGTTGCGGGTTATGATATTCTGAAATTATGATTTAATTATTAGTTCTGCGTGGTTCATAGCTACTATAATACTGTATAAAACAAGAGCAGAGATAACAAGAGCAGTAGAGCAAATTTTTCTGTGTATTTCTCAATGAATTCAATTACATCTCTACCCTGTAATTTATACACTTTTCTTCCTACTCTATACAAGGTAATCAATCAATCAGAATAAATGTACCATCAATGTAAAATCTTATCATATCAATTTAGAATTTGCACATGTGTCATATCTACTTCTTTCCATGTATGCCCCAATCAATCCCATGATTACAGGATCTGTCAACATTCCCTCTCAAGTTGAATCGTGGGATCAACCACATTCAACTTGCGCAAGACGGCTTCAAATGTCTTTCCGTTCACTGCTTTGGTTAATATGTCAGCTAACTGATCCTCTGATCGAATAAATGGTAGATCAATAATCCCTCCTTCTATCTTTTCCTTGATAAAGTGTCGGTCTATCTCTATGTGTTTGGTTCGATCACGCTGTACTGGATTTTCGGAGATGCTAATGGAGGCTTTATTGTCACACAGCAGCGGAGTTGGTGGTTAACCTACAGCCCGATGTCTTTAAACAATTTTTGTAACCAGAGTATCTCAGTGACTCCTTTAGCAATCCCTCTGAACTCGGCCTCTGCATTGGAGAGCGTGACCACACTCTACTTCTTGCTCCTCCAGGTAACCAGGTTTCCTTCTACTAGAGTAAAATATCCTGAGGTAGATTTACGATCCGCCAAATCTCCTGCCCAATCAGCATCAGTATATCCCTGAATCCTTAAGTGTCTATTGTTCTGAAAGACAATGCCTCGTCCTGGCGTGTGTTTCAAATATCGCAGAATCCGTCTAACTGCGTCCATATGATGTTCTTTAGGATTATGCATGAACTGGCTAACAATACTTACTGCGAAAGCAATGTCCGGTCGCTTGTATGACAAGTAAATCAGCTTCCCTACCAGCCTTTGATATCGTCCCTTATCATTGCATGGTGCTCCACTAGTCATTTGCAACTTGTGATTTGGTACCAAAGGGGTATCACAAGGTTTACAGTTGAGCATTCCCACTTCAGCTAGAAGATCCAGAACATACTTCCGCTGTGAGATATAAATGCCGGTGTTTGACCTCAGGACTTCAATACCAAGGAAGTACTTGAGTCCCCCAAGATCCTTCATCTCGAACTTGGTGAACAAATGCTTTCGAAGTCGATTCATCTCTTCGGTGTCATCCTCTGTTATTATCATATCATCAACATAAATAATTAAACATGTAACCGTGCCTTTTCTTTTCTTGATGAACAACGTGTGATCAGCATTGCTTTGTCGGTAGCCATCTTGTTTCATGACACTAGTAAACCTTCCGAACCAGGCTCGAGGAGACTGCTTGAGACCGTATAACGTCTTCTTGAGCCTACACACTTCACCTGTTTTAAATCCTGCAGAGAAACCAGGAGGAGCCTCCATATATACTTCTTTCAAGTCTCCATGAAGGAATGCATTTTTCACATCAAGCTGATGAAGATAGGTTCTAAGCCAAACGGTATCAAAAGATAAAATTTTTTGTGATTGAGATGATCTACTGCTTTGATACCATGTATAAAACAAGAGCAAAGATACCAAGAGCAGTAGAGCAAATTTTTCTATGTATTTCTCAATGAATCCGATTACATCCCTACACTATAATTTATACACTTTTTTTCCTACTCTATACAAGGTAATCAATCAATCAGAATAAATGTACAATCAATGTAAAATCTTATCATATCAATTTACAATTTGCACATGTGCCATATCTACTTCTTTCCATGTATGCCCCAATCAATCCCATGATTTACTGGATCTGTCAACAAATACATGGGAAATGAGAAAAATAAACTATTAATAAGTAGAAAGAACTTTACACTCGCAAATATAAATACAAGATTTTTAGTATCAAGGGTATCATTTTTATTCATTTAAACTCGAACTCATTAGCAGTGTGCATCTAAAATTTTAATCCATTGACCACTTTTTGTAATATGTATTGAAACGTGGTATTGGAACTGGTAAAATTGTTGTTATGTTATGTTGAGGTCATGTGTTCGAGCAGCGGAAACAGTCTCTTGCATAAAATGTGTAGGGTAAGGTTGTATACATTAGATCGCGAAGCGATCCAGTCTCGCTTCAGACCCTTTGCAAATGCAGAAGCTTAATACATCACAAACGTCTTTTTTTTTTTAATTGAAACGTCGTATTAGCCAGCATTGATATCATGGTTTGATAGATGGTCATGTATGAATCAAAAACTTGTTTACTCATTTTCAAAACGTCTGTTTAATCGGAACATCACTTATCATTGCATTCTTTGATTCTGGGTCTTGCTAAGATTTGCTGAAATGAATGAAAATTGAGAAAATTCTCAATGAATTGGTTGAATGTCCAGGTGGTTTCTTTAACTTTTTTTCAGGAAATCTGTGGAAGAAGAGAGAAGAAACCAGCAAACTCTATGTGATTTACGTGTAGTACTTACTTTTATTAGTGTATAGTTTTTCTGATGGGCCAAATAAATAGTGGACCAATGGTTTGAATATGGTTCTGCAAACTTACATACATAGTGCTGATCATAACTCTCCATCGGGAATTGGTAGAGTTTCTGTTCCACGGACCATGTAGGTTTTAATGGGATAGGATCCCCTCACCGCAAGAGGCTGCGGTGACGTGTGACCGCGCGACACGTGGCAGCAAGGGGAGGTGGTGAGGCTAGATGCAGGTGACCCTCATCTAGCCTCACCACCCTCCCTTCCTGCCACGTGTCGCGCGGTCACAAAAGGGGGTGAGAAAAGTGAGGGTGAGAAGATCCCAATCCGGTTTTAATACCTTCATGATAATTAGGAGTGCCAGTTGAATTCGGGTTGACAGGCCAACAGATTTTAAATAACAAATCCGAAACTAACATGTCAGCTTGATAGATCAGGTTTGGAGTCAATCTGCCAACCAGGTTTTGATTTTTGACCGATCGGTTTTTGTTGGTTATCGGTTTGCTACATGGGGTTTGGAAGGTTGACATGTTACTTTTGATTTTGATGGATCTGAGTTCGTGTTTGTTTTAACATGTTACCGTGTTAATATTTGAGTTTAGTGGGTCGGTTTCATGTCAGATTTGTTAAATTATTTTTGGGTTTTACGTATTAACCCGAGCTTTGGACATATTCACCGCACCTCCAAGGAACGATCATAAACCTATCAAAAACACAAATTTTACAATGATCAATGAACAAATATGATTAGTTGGTCATTGATCAATGAAATGTGTAGAAAATTTATGGGCCCATTGTTTTGGCCAACCACTCCCTTGATTGCATGTAGATAAAACTTATTTGTCGTCATTTTATTGGGGTACTAGTTGATTAATGACCACCATAAAATTTCTGTACCAAAAATGTGCTCCTATTTAATGTCAACAAATTTTCAATCCCGACGATATTGAATGTTGATTTTTCTTGGGCACTTTTTCCTTTTGGGAATAAAATTAATCTCTTTTTTTCTTTCTACATGGAATACATTATTTTACACGCAATAATACACACGAGATATTTTATGTTATTTTAGAGTAATTAAAAGTCAACTAGTGATACAAGAACATGATGTCACAAGGAGACAATAATGTTCAAGAAAGAGGTGATTATAAATGGCCTAAAAATATCTTATATATTTGGCTGTCTTCAAAACTAGTAGTCGTACTTGTTTCACGAGTATTTTAAATTTTTTATAAAGAAACCACACTATAATACATGAGAAGCATATAATAAATTACACTATAATACATGAGAAGAATAAATTACATGAATAGCAATTAATTGTTCTTGTATAAGAAACATTTTAAAATTTCTCATAAACCAGATGTAATACGTTGAAAAAATATAGTAATTACTCTATCATACATGTGGAAAGACGCATAAAAATTAATAAATCATGCTGAAGTATACAAAATTTTGCATTTAAAAAAGTTGGAACCCAATACAGAATCTTGAAGGCTCTATCTCTAGTCTTCTTGAGGTGGACTTATTGGACATTGGCTACTAAATTTAGTCTTTTGACATATATGTATGTTGAATAGGATTCAAATTTGTTTCATCTATTACAAGAGGAACGTGATAGGAATCCAAATTACAGTCAAAAATAAGATTCTTTGTATGTGCAATTTCAAAGAAATCAAAATTAATAGAATCCTTTCAATTTTTTTTCTCATTGAATAGTAAATGAGAGCGGACATTGGAGAAAATGGTAATGTTGATGCTTTGTGAGCTTGATGTCACGTGTTTGAGCCGCGAAAACAGCCTCTTCTACAAAGTATAAGGTTAGACTGCGTATATCTGATCACGATGCGATCCGACTCTCTCTAAACCATGTGTAAACGCGGAAACTTGGTGCACCGAAAACAATTTTTACATTGAATACGTTTCATATTCTTATAAACAATGCAGCAATGGCATAGCGTCAAATCGAACCTGATTTTCATGTAAGTATTAGAATTTTATTAAGCATTACCGGTCATATCTTTGGAAAATGATAGGAAACAAATTTAAATAAAATATATCAATCAATCAATCGTACATAATATTTCTCAACGACATCAAAAGCTATTGTTAAGGTCTAGAAAGGGTAAGTGGCAGACAAATAATACCAGAGTTTGCTTCCACTGAGACACTGACCCTAAACGGCACAATACTAAGAATATGATGTGATTGTATGTTAGTGAGATAATTCAAAAAATACAAAGAGAAGGCTATCTATATTAAAATGATAAGTTTTTTTTTTTTTTTTATAATAATTGTTTCCCTTTCTGTTTCATCGTCCAAATCCCCACCTCCCCTCCGCCAAAGAAGCCGGAGCCCCTCCCCCGGTGCCGCAAAGACCGGCCTCAAGCAGCCCCGACGCTGGCTGACTTGAGCCTCAGCTACACTTATCCTCGTTTTGGTTTTCTTTACCGAGTTACTCAACATCTATACAAAGAATCATCAAGAAAATTCTTGAAAGCTTTTCTTTGAAAGATCATAGGGTCCCTGTTCGTACAGTGCTCATCTTAGCATTCAAAATCTGTTCTCACTGCGTAAGGTGTGTGATTATAACCCATTTGCGTTTTGTTACGAGTCTCGCTTCTTTTAACTGATTTCTTCGCACTCGTCACTTTATTTTCTTTTATTATTTCCGTCTGATCATATTGAGGTTGTAGGGCTGTCAATTTTGTTCTTGTTATTTTCTTATGCTTCTCTTTTTATGTAATGCTAGTTCATGGGATTTATTGAGTATCTCCTTTAACAGGGTTCTTTTTGTGTAATGCTAGTTTTCTCCCTTTCTTTCTTATTGGTCTGCTGCATCTCAAATTCACTTAATTTCTGTGTCTTCATTTGCTTTCCTCGCTTCAATCTGAGGTTCTGCTCTCTGGGCTTTCTTTGGTTAATCAATTCGGATGTTGAGTTATGTGTTTTTCTTAGTGTAAGTTTCAATGATCCATTTTTTTTCGCTTTTCTTGTTCCCGACATTGTTTCAAGCTCCTTCTTGGATGACTCCGATAGGACACCGTAAAGAATTCACATTTCAAGGAACATGTCCTGTTGGTGTTTGCGACTTACTTTTACCTCTCATTTTGTTGTGAAAAAATGACCCTGGTTTTGGTGGATAGATTGTTTAGCTGAATGTCCTCATTATTTTTCCTTTATGTATTTGGTCTGTTTTCAATCTTGTTTGTTGTTTTGAAGATTTGGGTATTTGGTCGTAGCTCAAAAGATTAAATATTTACAGCCGAAATCCTGAAAAAATTTCAGATAAGCTTTCTGCAGAGTTTGGTTCTGAGATATAGTATTTGGATACCTGTGATTTCTGACCGGATTTTACACTCTAAAAGGATATAGATAATGTACACTATAAGGCATTGAGCTGTATAAATGCTGTCAGTGGAACATCTTATAATATTTATGTGCATAATTGTTGCATTAATTATGGTCTTTTAATGTTTGTGTGTATTCGGTGTGTTTAAAATGCATATGAAGTGTTTGAATCATTCATTAGTTACAGGATTCAAATAACAAACAACGATATAGTATTGATGATAGTATCTTATACACGAAACAAACCCAATACTTAGCCAAACACAAGTATCTGGCAAAACAGTTCCTTTTTGCAAATTAATGGAAGTGTTCTTTTATGACAAACCACACACTCTTTGCAACATCGGAGCAGGGGGCAGTTGAAGTCCCATAGGACATTTCTTTCACTATTTGAGATTTTACCAGAACGTTTTAGTTCTTTTACAATTTGTTACCCCAGTATATTGTCTTTAGGCACTGAAGAAACGTATATTCTTGATATTGGAATTAACAAACGTATGTTGTACAGACTGCGTATTTGTAAACTATCAAACTGTGATCCCTAAAATATGGGATATCTCAACCAACTCATCTTCTATCCTATACAACAACTTTAACCTTATCTACAACAACCATGATCATTATCTACAACTAATAATAAATAATATTTACATGTTAATACTCCCCCTCAAGATGGCGCATGAATGTTGAGCATGCCCAACTTGCTCAGAAAACGTCGAAAATTATCCGGACCTAAGGGCTTGGTGAAGCCATCGGCCAGCTGCTGGACGGCGGGTACTTTGCACGGCAAAATGTGACCGGCAGTATAATGCTGGCGTACGAAGTGACAATCAATCTCAATATGTTTAGTACGTTCATGAAAAACAGGATTAGCAACAATATGCAAAGCGGCTTGATTGTCACAGTGAAGTGCAATAGGCTGCGAAATAGAGACGCCAAGATCATGAAGAAGTGTACGCAGCCAAACGATCTCACTTGTGGCATGTGCCATGGCACGATATTCAGCTTCAGCAGAGGAACGAGAAACGACAGGCTGCTTTTTAGATCGCCAAGAAATGAGAGTAGAACCAAGAAACACCATATAACCAGTTGTAGAACGACGAGTGATAGGACAACCAGCCCAGTCCGCATCACAATAAGCAGTCAGTGTCAAGGAGCTGGTGGTAGATAAGAAAAGACCGCGTCCTGGAGCTTGCTTAAGATAACGCAATAAATGAAAAACAGCATCAAGATGGCATTTGCGTGGAGCATGCATAAACTGACTGAGCGTATTAACAGCATAACAAATATCAGGACGAGTGACAGTAAGATAAAGGAGTCGACCAACAATACGTCGATAAAAAGACGAATCCTGGAGGAGGGGATCAGAGTCAACGAACTGAATTTTCTGATCCATTGGGGTACTCGCCGGGCGACAACCAAGTAAACCACACTCCAAGAGAATATCAAGAACATACTTACGCTGATTTAAAACCATGCCAGCTGAAGAGCGAGCTACTTCTATGCCAAGAAAATATTTTAGTGGGCCTAAATTCTTGATTTTAAACTTATGATCAAGATAAGTCTTCAATGCCGTGAGACGCTCTATATCATTACCAGTGACAATAACATCATCCACATATATGAGAACGGCCACAAAAGAAATCTTGGAAGACAACACAAATAACGAAGGATCTGCATTAGACTGCACATAACCAACATCAACAAGAGCAGATGTAAACTTGGCATACCAATTACGAGACGCTTGACGCAAACCATATAATGATTTACGTAGCTTGAAAACATTACGCTCCCCCTCACGTGAAAAACCAGGAGGAATGCGCATATAGACCTCCTCCGTAAGATCACCATGCAAGAACGCGTTGTTGACATCCAACTGATGAATATGCCAACGACGAGCGACAGCAATAGCAAGAAGACACCGAACCGTGACTAACTTAGCGACAGGGGCAAACGTCTCATGAAAATCTACACCCTCAACTTGAGTGTACCCACGCGCAACCAAACGTGCCTTGTAGCGCTCAATAGTACCGTCGGGATTATACTTGATTTTGTACACCCATTTAGAATCAATGGTGCGCTTATCAGGCGGCAAAGGAACAACAGTCCAAGTGTGGTTAGCCTCAAGTGCTGAAATCTCACGCTGCATGGCCTCTCGCCAATGAGCATGCTTAACAGCCTGACGAAAAGAAACCGGCTCATCCCCAGCAGTGATGGCCGCAACATAACAGTGATATGAGTGAGACAACCGAGAATATGAAAGAAAACGAGATAAGGGAAATACCGTGGAATTGGCCGTAGGAGTAGGCGGCACAGCGGATGGTACAAGCGAAGAGGGTAAAGCAACATCAAAATCTGCAAGATGACGTGGTAGCTGACGATGCCGGAGAGCTCTAGTAGGCTGAGAGGATTCGGCTGAAGGAGGAGCCCCAGCCGAGACATGAGGGACGGACGGCGACTGATAAACCGGGACTAAGGATAACTCGGTGGAAAGAGGAGGCTGTCCAGCCGAAGGAAGCGACTGGGTGACCGAAGGCATGGGTGACTGTTCGCAGGGAAGCGGACCATCCGAAGGCACAAAAGGCTGGGTAGAATCTGAGGGCTGCTGGGCAGAGGATGGGCTAGGCGGGCATGGTGCTGCAGCATCCCAGCAAGGCACATGGAAATGAGGCAAAGATGGGGACACCGATTGTGGAGAAAGAGGCAGACCCGAAGCTGTACCAAATGGAAAAATGGTTTCGTAAAAGGAGACATCCCTGCTAACATAAATTTTGCGACTGGATAAATCAAAAATTTTGTAACCCTTTTGCGAATGAGGATAACCAAGAAAGATGCCCGGAGCCGAACGCGGGGCAAACTTATCACTAGTACGGTGAAGATAACCATAACAGAGACATCCAAAAACACGTAGATGACTATAAGTAGGCAAACAACCCATCAACACTTCATAAGGAGTTTTATTCTTAAGAATAGCAGTAGGCATACGATTTATGAGATAAACAGCAGTTAAGACACATTCCCCCCAAAATGTGACAGGTAGACAAGCATGAAAACGAAGTGCACGAGCGATTTCTAAAATATGACGATGTTTACGTTCAACAACACCATTTTGTTGTGGCGTGTAAACACACGACGTTTGTGAATCCATCCCTTGACGTGCATAATAAGCAAGAATTGTAGTGCTAGTGAACTCTAACCCATTGTCACTACGCACACGTTTGACAACCCGACCAAATTGAGTTCGAACCCAAGAAAAGAAATGCAACAAATAACGACTAACTTCAGATTTGGCCCCCATCAAATATACCCAAGTAGTACGACTGTAATCATCAACGATAGACAGAAAATAGCGTGCACCAGACAAACTAGGCGTTTTATATGGCCCCCAAATATCACAGTGAATTAGATCAAAAGATTGCAAAGTGACACTAGTGCTGAGCGGAAATGGTAAACGTGATTGTTTAGCTCGACTACAAGCATCACAAAAAATGTCTTTATTTGAAACAATAATGGAAGGCATGAAACGAAATTTGGAAAGAGGAAGATGACCCATGCGACGATGCCAAATGGACTCATCGTCTTTTATTGCTGCAAGCGTGATAGGGGCGGTACTAGGAAGAAAACTGTAAAGACCATCATGCTGCCTACCCACTCCAATCAGCTTCTTCGACGGTAGTTCCTGTAGAACACAGAAAGTCGAGCCAAAAGTCAGCACACAGTGTAAATCTTTTACCAAACGGCTCACTGATATCAAATTGAAAGCAAACTCGGGAACCCCCAAGACATCATGAAGCACCAAGGAATCCGAAAGACGTACAGTGCCAACAGCACGCACGGGAACGTGAGTGCCATTGGGAATTTGAACAGTAGCAGTCACTTTATCGGTAACAACAGTAGATAATAAAGAGAGATCATTAACAATATGAGCATTCGCCCCGCTATCAAATAGCCAACGAGAGGACAAAGAGGAGTCAAAAAATGCAATACCCGTGTCAGTCTTGCTAGGCAGCGGAACACTCGACCCGAAATTACCTCCGTTTAAATGCTCAACAAACTGGGCGAGTTGCTGTTGCTGTGCCAGGGTGAGCCCCACAAAAGCTGAAGGCGCTGAAGCCTCAGCCTGCATGACCGTCGCCTTCTGACCATCAGGGGCTGACGCCGAACGGGCAGAACCAGCCGCACCTCGGCTGGTGCGATTGCGACTCACCGTCCAATCTGCAGGATACCCAATGAGATCGAAACATGTCTCACGACGATGACCCACCTTGCCACAATGTTCGCATCTAGGCCGCTCGCTTTTGCCCTTGGATTTCGGAAGTCTGCCATCAGTAGGGGGGCGCCATGCTGCCAACGCTGCGGCCTCAAACTGGGGTAAACGAGTTTGAGCCACAGCTCGTTGCTTTTCTTCCTGCGCTACAATCGCATATACACGACCAAGCGAAGGTAAAGGATCAATACTCAAAACATGGGAACGTACCGTATTAAAAGTCTCATCAAGACCCATGAGAAAATCAAAAACCATCGCCTTGTCACGAACAGTTTCCATTGATTTAAACAAACCACACGTGCACAAACCACAAGTGCATGCAGGAAGCTCATCAAACGATTGCAACTCGCTCCAAAGAGCTTTAAGCCGGCCATAATAGACGGAAATCGAGCTATGATCTTGACGAAGAGATGCAATGGCTCGACGCAGCTCGTAGACTCGTGCATCAACACCCTGTGTGAATCGCTCATCTAGATCCACCCATACATCACGAGCGGAGTCCGCATGAGCAGCCGTGCTTTGAAGTTCTTTGGCCAATGAATTAGACAGCCAGGCCAAGACCAGGGCGTTACACTGCTGCCAGACTGCATAGTTGACGGACGCAGTATCCGGACGCTTAATGGTGCCATCAACAAACCCAGCTTTATTTTTAGAACGCAAAGCATTGATGAACGCCTTCCGCCAGACAAAATAATTCTCACCGTTTTCGCCTAACGGTTGAGTGACAAAGATCATACCAGGGTGATCTGAAGAAGGCAGATAATACGGGGACTTGGGGTCGGTAGTTGTGTAGACCTGTTCTGCCATGACAAAGGTACCGAATAGGACAAGGAAGGAAAGACACTAGCTGAATATGAAATCAGCAAATTGACCAGAGATGCAGGAACAAAAAAATAATCAAGCGGGGAACAATTGCCGCAAGTTGAAAAAAAAAAATTTGAACGATCGAACGCTTGAGAAGTTTGATCAGACCTAAAGCTCTGATACCATGAAGAAACGTATATTCTTGATATTGGAATTAACAAACGTATGTTGTACAGACTGCGTATTTGTAAACTATCAAACTGTGATCCCTAAAATATGGGATATCTCAACCAACTCATCTTCTATCCTATACAACAACTTTAACCTTATCTACAACAACCATGATCATTATCTACAACTAATAATAAATAATATTTACATGTTAATAGGCACCTAGTTAAAGCACAGGAAAAAATGAGATATCTGTGTAAATTGTGAGATAATTAAATTTTTGGTAATATAGGAATTCTTTCAGTGGGGGGATGACAAGTGTTGAAGTCACCATGGGTCAATTGAAGAAAACCAAGAGTTCTGTTGCTTCTTCAAGTACAGAGCTACACAAGGCCTCATCAGGTTTCAAAAGATGGGGCAGGAAATCACCTTTCATAAGATATGGAGTTCCGTTGATATCGCTTACTGTGTTGGGAACACTTGGTCTTGGCCATATGATACAAGGCAGGTTAGTCCTATTGTCTATCTAATTGCTCCAAAGGATTCTTTCATACATCTACTTGGTAGGTTGTGGCATGTCTGCCCTGCGCGAGCCTTCTAGAAGCTCTTAAGTTGTTCCAGTATAGATTTTTGCCTTGAAGTGTTCAAAGTGTCAAAAAATACAAAGTTGGACACAATCATGATGTGTGATGCAAAGGCAGTTCGTGGTTCAGTTCTAGAACACTGCCCTATATGCTAGTCCGTTACTTAGATTCACATGTTATTCGCTACATCCCACTGCAGAAAATTAGTCAAAAGACGACAAAAGCGTTGTAATATTTGAAACAATTTCAAGGTTGAAGGGAGTTTATGTTTGTTTTTTTTCAACAGTTGGGAGTTTTGCACATGTGATTCATTGTTTTCACGTGGAAATTATTGTGGGGGTTCTCTTAACTTCAGATAAGATGGAGAAATGTTGGGTATATTAAATATTTGAAGAAATTGTAAAATGAATTTAGTGTACTTGCAGAGTTTGGATTAGTACTTCTACATTGGAGAAAATGGTATGATGACTTTATGTCAGCAACAATTAATGGAGATGCCAATGATAGTATGAACTCATGACAGCTGGGTTGGAGAATATGACTTCTCCTTCTTAGATATTCATTCATATATGCTTATGCGGGTGTAGCATTTTTTGCTATCCTGTTTACTGTCATCGTATTTGCACTACTGCTGCTTTCTGTGGTCAACTTATGTAACCTGTGGAAAATCTGCTCTTTAAGTTTACCATTATCCTCCAATTTATGATATCACAGAAAATTTTTTAATCAGTGTACGAGGTAGTAGCAGAAATCTCCAATTCTGCTGTATCTCACATGAGGCTGAAGTTAAATCAGTAGAAGTTGCTTGTCTCAGTGATACTAGGCACTTGCTTTGCTTTTGTAGGCACACTTGTTCTAATACGCTGAGTGCTGTAACAAATATAACATAGCCATTATCAATTCTCTATTGAGTTCTGTAGACAAAGTTACGTTAAACAGGTTTAAGTTTTATGGTTCAGCAAGGACATTGCTAAAGTAAAGGACGATCAAGAGTGGGAGATCATTGAGACTAGAAAAGCACTGTCGCGGACAGGGCCTGTGGGTGCTTACAAGCCTAAGAAGATATCACTGGATGAAGAGCTAAAGGTATGAGAACTTTGCATTTATAGAACAATCGTAGAAAACATTCAGGTAGGTTGACATGCTTCTATCTTCAACAGGCTTTACAAGAGAAGCTTGACATCAATAATTATGACTATAAGAAAATCCCAAAGCCCAAAGAGAGCCAGTGAAGCAAGGAGATAGATTTCCTTTTGGCGATTTTGCAATATACAGATTTTTTGTATACTAATGTAACTTCGATGTGGCTATGTTCAAATTTTGAAGTCTCTGAGCTTCTTGAAGGACATGTTCTGGGGAAGCTAAATAGGTATTTACGGGACAAGTTTTGGCCTTCTTGCTTTGGAAGTCCTTGTACCAACAGGTAGGCTGCTTCTTGCTAAAGTTTCTTACTTCAGCAAGTTTCCTTGTTTGATCTGTTGAAACTCTGTCATAACTATGGTTATCATGTAAACCCCAAGGAAAAACAATGTTCACACGATTTTTCCCTCAAGGTGCCTTAACTTGAATGTTTAAGCTTGTTCATTTGATTCATGCCATAGCCATAAAAGTAGCAACATAGTAGGCTGAGGCGTCAGAAAATTTTTTCTCTCAAGTCAGTAGGTATTGTTCCTCACCCTTTAACCTAAGTGATGATTCATGTTTTCGTGAATTGTTGGTTCACCCGTAAGTCTGATCAGTGTTAGATTTGTAAATGAATTTCAGAGCCACAGTGGAAGAGTTGGTTTTCTGCAAAACCTTCCTTTTTTGAATGTGTTTGTGTGTATAGACACAAAAACATAAAAAGCAAACGAAAAATTGGGAAAACCACAAAAAGACCAATAAAATTTCCGTTTCTTGCCATCCATATCTTGACGTCTACATGATCCGTGCCCCCTCTTCCATTCATGCCACTGCCTTTTCCCACATCATTCACCAATCATCAGAGGAGTCCAATGCTATACTCACACCTAGCCTATCTGTCTTGTTCGAGATGAGTGCATACATAGATGATAGGTTTGTGTAAAATGTTGGTTTTTGATTCTTAATGCTTGGCATAGAAGTTGCTCTAACCAACTAGACTGGGAATAAATTAACGTGCCTTTATTGGTTCGTCTTCTGTAGTTTCTCCATTCTGTATGTGCTCGATTGGATACAACAACATTACCATATTGCCTGAGAGGCTCTCGTCTGTGACGGAGCATGAAAGAGTTGGATGTACGCAACCGTACCTTAAACTTTCCGAATAAGGTAAAAAGTGTTTTGGGCTTTGATTTGCCCAGTTCGTCATCATCTAATGGGCTAATATAATCATGACTTTTGGAGTTCATGCAAACAATCTGCTACTGCTCAAGCGTGTGAGAATCAAGATGTTCGTCCTCAATGTCTCAAGTACAAGAGGCATCGACTGTATTCTGGGCCGTGGTTTCAGGTGAGCTAGAACTAATTCACACGTGCGGTATGCTTAGCATCCGACCAAATGTGATAACGTTGTATATGAAAATGGTAGCTCGACTGCAGAATCAAAACTTAAGAGCTCCAGCTGTACCTCAAATGAAAAGATTACGCGTACTTAATTCGAGTTGATGTTTTATCTTGTTTCTTGGCAAACATGAAAGCAACATCGCAAGCTCTAATGTTAAATGTATATATGGCTCATTACAAATGAAATCCGTGTAACATTGAGAAAAGGCTAGATTCGATTGAATACAAAAAGCAATAGAATCTGAAGTGACAACGGCAGAGTGCATTCTCGTTAGACCGAGTAAGAATTGCCATTATTTCTATAGGCCGTCTCCGGAACCAGAGATTTGATCTTTTGTAACTAGAATAAGAATGACCGTTATTTACTTATGTGGTGGATATACTTTGGACAAATTTGCAGGCCTGCATTCTTGTAACCTGACAGGAGAATTGAGTTGTCACGTAAAACAAGAGGCCCAATCGGATATTCCTTCTATTCTATGTTAAATCATAATAATCTTTAGGAGAAAATGTTATAGAATAACGAACCACTAATCCATTGTTTATACGGCAGTACAATGCAGCTGAAAAGGGAAAATCTCATTTTATTACTAAGGTATATAAGTGGGGAAAAGTAAAAAAAAATTAAGACGACAAAGATCCTTTATAGTATTATTGCATTATAGAAAAATTATCGAAAAGGGCACCCCTTCTATAACATGACCTACGAGAAAGAAAATTTTGACAAAACCATCTCATAGGATCGGGTGGATCTATATGCTCCGAAAAAATCCCATAAAAATCCTTAGTTAGAACGTAAATATACTTTGAAATTTTAGACATCAAAACAAGTGTGACTCAGAATCACATCATATGTAAGATTCATCACCTTTTTGGGGAGTAAACTCTTCATATTGGAGATTTAACAAAAAAAAGGGCGTTCTTTACTAGATTTCACAGGGTTCGGGAAAAAGCTAGATACTAGCCTTATAAGAGTTATTAGAACTCCAAAAGGTAAGATGATACCCGTTGCAGAAAAGCTCATGCTTACGTTTAAAGATGTGTGTAGCAGGTCTGCCAAATACCCAACCATCTAAAATGTCGTGGAAAATATATGCATCCCAAGTCTGCTACCACCCAACTTTTACGGGGTTGGATTACCTCACTCCTATTTTCTTTACCTCCTTTGTGACCACGCGACACGTGGCAGCAAGGGAGTGGTGAGGCTAGATGCAAGTGACCCTCATTTAGCCTCACCACCCTCTTTTGCTGCCACGTGTCGCGCGGTCACGCGTCACCGCATCCCCCTTGCGGTAAGGGGATCCTATCCCAACTTTTACCACCTCCTTCTGAGCTGCTCTCTGAACACATCTACATGCTTGACATGGTTGAGTCCATGCGCGATTAGCTTTCACATCATTCTTTTGCAATCTCAACCTGCAATATGTTGTCATTTGCTTTTTTTTTGTACTTATTTGCATATGTATATATATTCTTCAGAAACTTGATAAATCATTCTGATATTATATTAACTTTTTAACTAACGATAGTTTGTTGTTATTAGGATATATTAGGTATGATTGTTGTTCTATATTATATTAAATTCTTCAAGGGCATTTGAATTGTAAGCAGTCGGTAACACTTCTTCTCTTAACCATTTCGTTTTTACACTTAACGTTTTTATTTTGATTTTTGGCTATCCAAATAAAAGTAAATGGCTAATATGGAGGGGTTTTAATATTCTATTTCACTTCATGTATCTCTCCATCCTTATAAAAATATATTTTGCATCATCGAATCAATGATAATTTAAAACTGAAAAACCATTGAAATATAAGTTCCAAATGTTGCCATACATGTAAATTTGTTAAACTGAGATGTGACGGCTTAAGTAAAATTATATAGAAGTTCGAAATAAATAGTACTCTGCACAATGTGGAATAACATCAAATAGTGTATATGGTAGTAGTTAATGAGAAATAAGTTTAAATTTAATTTTACAATCCTCACCAGCTATGTATGTCTAAAAAAAAATTAAATGAGATGTCTAGATACGTTCAATCTTCTCAACTTCATACTTATGCCTGCACATTCATAAATTTATATTGAATTTGGATAATATGTTACGGTTGTTAGTGTCCAGCGGATATACTTCTCTTTGTATTGAATTCGTATTCTTTCGCATTCAGTTTCATGACACTTTTTGTTAATCATTTAAAAGTTTATTAAATTAAAAGGCCAGAACAAAGATTATTTTTATTAAACTGATCCTACCAAAATAACGAAAATGTTGCTGTATTTTTAATCGGAAGCTTTTGATTTATATTTAATAAAATTCATTCACTGGTACATATTCCTATTATTATACTATTTATGTAGGTACATATAGAGCACGAAGTCTTACTGGAAGCAAACTCTTTATCTCTTGGGATGGAGGTATTGTTTGCCTGCCTATTACCTTCCTCAGACCTTAGCGATAGCTTTTGCTATCGTTGGAATATACTGGATATGATTGTTGTTGTTGTTGCTGTATTTTTAAAGTTTGATTTGGTACATGTTAAAAGTTTTTATATCAGTGCTAAACAATTGTAAATAAAAAATTTGTGAATTTATTTTATATTTTACCAGCTGAATCTTTTCAAATTTTATACAGTCACAGTAGACATCTCTGTTGAGGGCGAGCTTTAAAGTAACTAGTAAAATTACCGCTAGGGATGTTAAATGAACCGAACAGTTCACGAACTGTTCGAATTCGATTTGATTCGAGTTTATTCGTTAATTTTATTTAAACGAGCCGATTTCGAACATCTAATAGGTTTGTTTACTAAAATGAGCCAAGTTCGATTCGTTTAAACTGTTCGCGAACTGTTTGGCTCGGTTAATTTGTTATAATATTATCGAGCCTAACTCGAACAAATTTTGAAGTTCGTTACAGTAAACGAACCGAGCTAAACAGTTCTTTTAACTAAACTAATCCAAATTCGAAAACATAATATTCGGCTCGGCTCGGTTTGGTAACACCGCTAGTTGCTGCTTCGTGAATTTGAAGTCACGAATTCAGGTCGTGGAAATAGCCTCTTGCACAAAAAATGTAAGATAAAGCTGTGTACATCAGATTACGAAGCAATCGGACTCTTACTCAAATCTTGCATAAACATAGGAGTCTAATACACCGGATACATCTTTACAATAGATATCTCTGTCTTTCATCTTAAGTATCGTACCAAAAAGTCACGTCACGCTAGGTAAAAGTTAAAAGAATTTAATACTTGAATGTAGGATTTGGTTGGCATGACAGTTATTTGACTTGTGAGTTGTCAAGGTTTTGTTAATTACTGTTGAGAACAACATCTCTGGGAAAAAGAGAGGTGCCATTAATTGTGTTCATTGAAAAATGGGAGCCATGGATACAAGTGCAGAAGCGTGCGGGGCGATAAAGCACATCACAGATACCGCCAACGCCTTGGCAAATTGGCAACTCAACAGCTGCACAAAAACAAGATCCTCTCCTCACGCTTATGATTGTTCGTATCTTTACTTACGTTTCTTCCTACTTTTTACTACTTACTATTATAGAGAAGGGATCCCTGACCCCAAATTCTTCATCCTACCCCCCATCGCACGACACGTGGCAATAGAAGTTGGTGGTGAGCCGAGATGCGAGTGACCCTCATCTAGACTAACCACCCCTGCTGCCACGTGTCGTGCGTTAGAAAATGGGGTGAAGAAATTTGAGTGAGAAGATCCAAACCCAAACAAGACCCACTATATAAATAATCATGACTTGTATATTAAAATTTTATTAAAATATTTTACATTATACAATCTAACCAGATCATTTAGACGAGATGAAAGATGTTACACGGCATACATTTTCGTAGAGGCACTTGGACAATAACGAATAATTTTGCGTGTAATAAAGAGATATCATAATATAATATGATAAAGCATCTTCACTTTCTATTAAGGGAATCCTACTATCTAGACATCTTTGTATAATTTATATGATAAAAATAATAATACGAAAGAAAATTGTGCAGCACCCGTTAGACAAAGGAAAGGACTAATAATAGATTCGGCAATTCACTTCCTTTCATCATTTCGTGTCATGTATGCAGGTATGTATAAAGTCATGTGTCTCAATGGAAACAAACTTTCTTTCTTTTGGGATGAAAGTATTGTTTGTTTGCCTCTCATTCTCTCTAGATTTTAACAATAGCTTTTGATGTCGTTGGAATATACTAGGTATATGTTGTTATTGATCGGAAAGAAAATAAACAACCAAATGTTTTACTAGAGTTGATGAAATAAGTGTAGATATTTATATAAACCCCTTACTTTCCACTAAGATTGGGCAGGTCGGATCCAAAAATTAAGATCGAATACGTTCTAATTACTCTATTAGTATTATATTTACGTTAGAATGTGGGCAAATGCAAATCTTCCTTTGTTTAAATATTTTTATCATTTGTCTTCTTTTTGTTTGGAGGCGGATTTTAGAGAGTAACTAATAAGGTGGCTGTTATGTGACTTTAAGGTTACATGTTCGAACTGCGGAAACAGCATCTTACACACAGTATTGGGTAATACTGCATACATCAGACCGCGAAGCGATCTGACCTCTCCTCAGACCATACGCAAACTGAAAGGTCTAATGTACCATGAACGCTCTCCTTTTTGTTTGATAGGAGGGTGACTTGATTATGGAGTCTTGGAAGTAAAAAATGTCACTCAACCAACTCAACTAAGAAGTCTTCCTCATTTTTTGTTGTTGTTGTCACTTTTTAACTTGTATTTCATTTTATTTTATTTTTGTAGCAAAACAATGTTATTGCTTTGAACTTGTAGATTGTGTCAGGAGGTCATCCTCATTCTTCAGCACTGTGAATTACAAAAAGTATAAAAGAACAGGAATTAAGATTATTTATTATATGCGTGTCCCACTACAATTTTTTTTTTTTTTTTTTTGATCTTGTCCCACTACAATTGGGTAATTGGAAAGGTAGTTTATGATTGATTATAAATAGAGGGTGATGATGAAGGAGAGAAGATACACGTGGGAAAGAAGAGATTAGTATAATTTTTCCAACCTTAGTAAAAGCAAAGTGCTTTAGAAAAGAAACGGCGTGCTATTAACCAAATGAAATTGCGTTTGCAGGAAGAAGCGTGCGACAGCTTTTTCTCCCTTGCCTTGCTGTTTCCCAGATTTGCTTGTCGGATTTCCCAGATTTTCTCTCCATTTCTTTAATCCCCTACTCTTCTTTTTTTTCAGTTGTAAAAATGTCTGATCATGGACTTCACGGGATTGGATCTCCTCACCGTAAAGGAGATACGGTAATGCATGACCGCGCGACACGTGACAGCAAAAGGGAGTGGTGAGACTAGATGAGGGTCACCCGCATCTAGCCTCACCACCTCTTTTGCTGCCACGTGTCGCGCGGTCACAAAAGGGGTGAGGAAAGTGGGGTTAACAGATCTCAACCCGGACTTCACAGTCTAACCCTATAAATTTTGTGAATAATACAAATCAGAAATTCAACGTCCTACTAAATTATTAAGGTTTTTTTTTATCATAAACAACCACACGAAGTGCCTAGCGTAAGGCGGGCATGTATCCCCGCCCCAATTAGGACGAAATCAAGATTTTGGCTTCAGACCCAGATAGCAGTGTTGCATCCATCCTGCGCATCTCTTTATTCAAACATTCGTCTCTCTAGTTGTAATGTTTTATGCCTTGAGGCGATGCTTTGCTTTTCTTTTTTTTTCCATCTTTCTTGGTCATGTTTTTTTTAATGGTTTGATTTTTGGGAAACATAGACTTATTCTGTTTGTCTAGACTTTTCTTTTCAGCCATTTATTTATTCATGACAAAGTATAGATGTGAACTATTGAAATTTGAATGTTAATTTTCCAGAGAAAAAGGGATCATTTTATTAATAGAATCATTATTTACAATGGCAACACGTAACAAAACTAGTTTAATATAGGGGGTACATTCCAAAACGCGGTATCTATGCTATTAGCAATCCGCATATTCTCAACTCTCCTACGCATTTCCGTACGAAGACTCGCGGTGGAGGTGGGCTGTCCAGGCCATTATGGGTTACAAAGAATTTTTGCTAAAGAGTAAGTTACAAAGAATTTTTGCTATGCAAGCTTAATAGTAACTGGGGACAAACTATGCATGAAATTTAAGCCATAAGTTCTCTTATAAGTTAAGCAGGAAATGGTAATTATGGATTTAAGGTGCAAGTTCATGCGTTTTTAAGCAAGAAGTTCTATTATAAACCTGCTAACGTTAAAGGGTAGATAATTACCTACTATAAAATATTATTCAAAATACTTGAACATATATGCTCGACACAACTCATATTGATGATTAATCAGGAAACTTTTAAATCTATCAAATTACGTCTCATTGACTTGTTAGGCAATTAGAAAACATGGAACTATTCTCATCAACATTGTGAGTTACCATTAATCAGACGATAAATTAGAACAAACAATCGTTGTCACTTGGAACGCAGCCTCCAGCAGTAGTCCAGGTTGTCGGCCAAACTCCGGCAATTTGCAATTTCCACTCAAGGACGGAGAACTTTGAATGATTTTTTGGTGTTACGAAAAATGTCAAGGCCACTTAAATAAATTTTTTTGGTGTTACTATTGTTGTTGTTGGAGATTGTATTTTTTTTTTTGGTTTGAATTCTGGTTTGTGTTTAGGAGAACGGGAAAATATATGTCCATTTTCAAGCTTACTCTTTGTTGAAACTTGCTTACATGAGTCTCAACTCATGTCCACTCAAAATCTTGAGGCAATGAGTGATAATAGTTCATCCTCATATAACCCATATTTTATCTTAAAGTATTCGATGTGGGACAATACTCTCAATACATGTCCTCACATTACAGCGTGGCTTGACATACACATACGCCTTAGAACCCACGCCTTAAAACCCGCCTTCAATTACAAGAGAGGAGACATTAAATGGTCAATCATAAGGCAGATAAGGTGTAAATCTATATTTTTTAAATTGGCTCTGATATCATATTGAAACTTGGGCTTACATGAGGTGAGACTCATATCCACTCAAAATCTTAAGACAATAGGTGATGGTAACTCATCCTCATATAACTCATGTATTTTATCTCAAAATGTTCGATGTGAAACAATATTCTCAACATTATTTAATCTCATTACTCCACTAAATTACTTGGTTTAAAAGTCAAATATATGTGAGTTTCCAATCCATTCAGTGGACAGAGATGCAAACCTTGGTTGACAAATATATATATATATATATATATATATATATATATATATATATATATATATATATATATATAATGACTTTTGTCACTAAATGCAATGCGAATCCCTTTAAATTATACTTAGTGAACTAAAATACACAGAAACCCATGTAAGGTTAAGGGTACGCCAAATATCCAACAGACAAGACAACTTTGTGAATAATAGACTTTCAAGTATTTAAGTTTAATCCAAGACTAAACAAATGAAAGCTAAATATATTCATGAGCTGAAACATGAAATTTTCCTTTCTCAGAAATGATGAAAAGTTATTATAGCAAGGTATATCATGAATGACAGTAGCTTTTTTTGTTACACCATGAAAGCCATTGCAATTTTTTGAAACATGAAAAATATTTATTCGAGTTTGAAAATGCTAAGTTGACCTACTTGAGTAAAAAAAATTGATTTTTTTAATAGAAATTATCATATGTTTCTTCAATCATCAACATGAACTCGAAGTCTGTTCTAGTTAAAATGATATACTTAATTGTACCGTTGATTTTTTTTTTTCCCCTTAGTATGGGGTATGTTTCGAACTTTTAGTGACCAAGTTACTATAATCACTTCAACCTAAGTACGGATCGAATTAACACGGACAAACCCCACGAGTTTTGAGTAGGAAAAGGATGAACCTTTATTGTCTTATGACGGAAAAAAAGCAATGTAAAACCATGCCATTGGATGTTTTAATTCAACTTTTTGAAGATCGTAGTTTCGTGGAAACTGCTAAGTAATGAGTTTATGAGGCATTATTCAACACGTAATGAGGTTTGGTTTTAAAAAAACACATTGAAAATGACAAATCCTAATGATGTCTCGTCCAAACTTTCCAAAACCTGGGAAGAAAAAAAGAGAGCACGAGTATCGGATAATACGGGTCTCACTTTTACTGTAACCTTCATTATTACACGAAACACACGATTACATACCCGTAAAATCCGCATGAGACAACGTTAGCAGTACAAATAGATACAATCATCCCAAAGAACCACAAAACCCAACCCTACTCCCCCCACCCCCCGCCCACACACCAGCATCCCACCTGGAAACAAAGAAAAAAATGTATCAGTTGTATTTGAATTGAAAAATTGCTTCTAGAACCCGTAGAATGGGAGCAATATTGCTATCTGAGCCTACATGGCTAAAGGAACGTATCCGCCTTAATTGAGTGCTGATTACATGGTCAGTTTACAATGAATTCCTTGTGTAGATTGTGATAACATCTTACCAATATAAAAATACGCTGAGTTATTAATTTACATCATCTACAAAACTCCATATGATTAAAACAGTGAGGATCCCGGCTAAGGATTTGGCGCTTTGCTACTGGAAGAGAAAAACATGTAAGTCCTCCACGGCATGTTGTCTAGAGTTGCTAAAAACCCGTAGTAGACTGAACTTGAATAACAGAACTGTGTGAACTTATTAAACACTAGATATAACTAATCAGATTCTTAAATGTATATATAGTTGAGTGAAGTGGCCTTTAGAGTACTTGAGACTTTAGAGTATTGCAACATGTTTAATACTAACTATACTTTTATTTATGCTAATAGAGAGGTAAAAAGAAATAAAATGAGCATATGAAATGTCTTCAGCTTTTGAAAACCATATAAGTTGTACGTGCTAGTCTGATTATGTTCGTTAATACGTACTATAAGTTATAACTCTCGTCTGATTCAGAATAAAAGAACCAGAAAGAGTACATGAGCTCATGTGAATTTCGAATGCCAGTGCAAAAGAGACATGGCGATGTGGTTATATAAGAATGCAAGTATTAAAATATTTCTGTTATGGCATGGACAAACAACATTCCATGAATACAACTAAAATTTACTAGTAGTGGTTCTCGACCACAAGAAATTACTAACATGCTTAATCATTTTAAATGTCAGCCCTATTGAACTTGTACATGTCCTCTCTCCATATAGAAGTACTCACACATTTGGAGTAAAAGGTCATTATCCTGATAATCCTGAGGGTCTTCACCGTCTCAGCCTTAAGTAGCATTATAGAAGATGTAAATCAAGAGCTCAACAGACTTCTAGGTTGAGGGATGTCATACACAAGGAGACTAAACAAGGTGTCCACGGAAAAATGGGCATTTGGCCCAGAGAGCAGTGAAACATCCACATTGTGGGTATCTCTGGAATCGAACCTTGTATTTTTTGAACAACTCCCAACTCGAGTACCAATTGAGCTATGTCCGAGTGCGAAATACTCTCACATTTACATGTACATGTGTGTGTATTTTTATTCACCACTTGCAATATATTGGAAACTTGGTGGTGAAGCAAAATTATTTCGGTGGTAGCTTATTAATTTCAAGATTTTTGCTTAGTTTAGCCCTCACCTTTTGGTCTACCCACCCCCCATCCCTCCCGCCCCGTGTCCCGATAGGGGGTTCGGGGCTGGGAGTTTTGGCAATGAGATTATCCTTAAATTAGGGCGGTAAACGAGTCAAACGAGTCGAGTATTGTGTTGTTCAAACTCGGTTCATTTAACTTAGTGAACGAGTCGAGCTTATTCGTTTATTTAAACGAACATATTTAATTGTTCAAGCTTGGTTCGTTTAACTCACGAACGACATTAACGAGCCGAGCACCTTAAACGAACGGTGTCACTTACCGAGTTCGAACAGAAAAAAAGTGTTCAAACTCTGTTCATTAACCTTTTATCCGAGCCGAACTTGAACTCGGACTCGAACCAAACGAACCGAACAACCGAACGACTTGGTTCATTTACAGCCCGACTTAAATAACATTTTTATAGTCTCCCAATGTGCAATGTTCTTGCAACACCACCGAGAAGTGCTGAACCCAACAAGCTAGGGTTGACAATAGACCAAACAATTTCCTCTGCTGATTTCAAGAAACTCCACCTATCCATTATCTTAAAATAAATGCATTTGACAAATGAAAGTTTAGGTATTCACGCGTTTTCCCCCCGTTTCTTTTCATTTCAATTTAACAATTTCTTCTCTCATATGATTGTCTTATACATATTCCTGATGCTAAGTTTTCTTGACCTCCGATGAAGCAATATTGCTTCTGGCTCGAAAATGATGTTTCAACTCCCTTTACTTGAACCAATGACGAAATCTCTCGTCATGGGGCCTCCATCATTATAGCCTTAAGGAGCATTGTAGAGGACATAAATCAGAAGTCCAGCAGCCTTCTAAGTTAGGTGAGTAATTGTTAGAATACGTTTAGGAAATAAAATCATTACCATTTGTAAATACTGTCTAATCTTCCATAATTAGCGCAATTAGTTGACTGATTGATTAGGGGAATAATTAGGACAATTAAGTAGAAGATTTTATTCCATGTATAGCATACTACACACTGTATAAGAATGGCATACTGTATACGAAATTATCATGAATGAAATATACGAAATTTTCTTGCTCAAAATTGTTCATGGTATCAGAGCAGGAATTATCCTCTCTGTGAACAATTGGTTGAGATCTCTGAAGAATAGGCTCAGAGAAGATCTCATCATAGCCATATACCTTTCTCAGCCCTCTAAACGATTGTTGAATCAACCTTCACAATAATACTACTGTGTTGCTTCTTCAACCTCTGTTTCAGAAAACCTGCAAAACCACCGGTAAAATATGTCAGAATCTGGAAAACCCGAAGCATCCACCACAATACCCGAAACATCCAATACAACCCACAATCCTGGAGAATGGGCACTCCAAGTGGCCCAGATCCTCCGGGAGAGCCTTCATCCACCCACACCAACACAACCAATCATGGCAACACCAGAAATACTGCATATATCGGTGAAACTGAATAGTGGGAATTATTCATTATGGTCTACGGTTATATACAGAGCCATACTCGGCCAAGGGAAAATTTCCCATCTCACGGGAAATCCTCCACCACCGCAGCCCACTGATCCTCAGTTTATCAGATGGGAACAAGATGATAATAAAGTATTTACCTGGATTCTTCAGAATGTAGAGCCATCTATGATTAGCAATATTACTAGGTATCCCACAGCCAAAACCTTGTGGGATGGCCTAGCTCTTACCTACGGGACTGGAGGAGATGGCTTACAAATTTTCGACCTCCATAAACG
The DNA here is from genome assembly GCA_036186865.1 of Eustoma russellianum. Classification (NCBI taxonomy): domain Eukaryota; kingdom Viridiplantae; phylum Streptophyta; class Magnoliopsida; order Gentianales; family Gentianaceae; genus Eustoma; species Eustoma russellianum. Next base: position 2,665,190 of record AP025046.1, read on the forward strand.
GGCTAGCTCCATTCGACAGGGGAATGGAACTGTTGAAGAATGCTGGAATAAATTGCAGGACGTATGGGTGTCCATAGACACCAAAGATCCGAACCCAATGCGTTGTCCAGAGGACATTCGACTCTATAATCAAAAGATTCAAGAGTCACGCCTCTATCAATTTCTCATGGCACTTGGAGAACAGTTTGAACAGGAAAAGAAGGACATTGTAAAAAGGGAACCTCTGCCCTCAGTAGAGTCAGCCTTCGCAGAAATACGAAGGGCTGAGGCCAGAAACGCTGTGATTAAAGGACATCACCCCTCAGAAGAGACTTCATCATTGGGGATTGGGCAGGGCCTTGCAAGCAAGGGTTCGACCATGGGAAGAGGCCGCAGTAAAGGGGGACAATCGGGTCTTCCCTCCCGCTCATCAACATCACAGAGGGAAGGAAGATTCGACAAGAGCCAACTGACATGCAGTCACTGCAAGAAGAAGGGACACACCAAAGAAAAATGTTTTCAGTTGGTAGAATATCCAGAATGTTAGGAAGGGAAGAGAATAGCCACTGGATTTGGCGGGGCAGCCACCTTAATTCCCCCAGAGGAGGACGGCGGCAACACCCAGGAGACAGCTCCGGCCAGCAGCGAACAGCCCAAGCAGCAGGAAGACGATGCTGCAAAAAGTCTAAAAGCGGCATGAGGTAAAAGGGGGCTAGTGGGAAACCCTAGCCCCCCTTCCTTTTTATACCCCAAAATTACCCCCATAATCCCTGTTTTTTCAGATAAGGTCAGTAGCGTCCCTGGTGTTTCTGAGAATGACGTCCCAGCCCCTTTAAAAACCCCACCGGCTAAAATAAGCCCCTGCACTTCCCAGATTGCCAAACAACACCCCCAAGAACCCCTCAATTCCGTAAAAGGCCCTTATACTGTCAATAATCATAATCCAGCCCCTGAACTATCCACCCTTACAAAATTCAGTCCCTCGCATACCCAAGCTTACAAAACTGGTCAACCCACGTCCAAATGGATATTTGACTGTGGAGCCACCGACACCATGTCCTTTGATCCCACCGATTTTACCCACCACACTCCTCCTTTCAAAACCCACGTCGAAACCGCTAGTGGTGAAACTATCCCTGTCAAGGGAGGAGGCACTATCTCTATCACACCAAATATTACCCTGTCTCATTGTCTCTTTGTTCCTTCACTCTCTACCAAATTGCTTTCCATTAGTCAGCTTACTAAAGAATTGGATTGCGTTGTTCTCATGTACCCTTCTTTTTGCATCTTGCAGGACATTCATACGGGGAACATCATTGGACGTGGTACTGAGAGTGGTGGTCTCTACTACGTGGATGCCGTAGAGCGACAGGGCCGGTCTAATCTTGCCACTGGATCGGTAACTCGACAGTTGTGGCTCTGGCATCGCCGGTTAGGACATTCATCATTTGGCTATCTTAAATTTCTGTTTCCAGACCTTTTTTTACAAACCAACAAAATAAATGATTTGACCTGTAACACTTGCCTCCAGGCCAAGCAGCCTCGAGCTACATATTCATCTAATAATACTCGTGTTACCAGTATGTTTTCCTTAGTACACTCTGATGTTTGGGGGCCAGCTCCCACTTCTACCTCACTTGGTTATCGATATTTTGTTATCTTTATCGATGATTTTTCCCGCATGACATGGTTATATATACTCAAACAAAAGTCTGAGGTTACTACAAAATTTATAGAGTTTTATAACATGATCAAAACTCAATTCCATACGACTGTTCAAATACTTCGCACAGATAATGGCGGGGAATATCTTGATGGGGCACTCAAACAATTTCTCCTCTCTAAGGGCATTCTTCATCAAACATCTTGTCCCGGCATTCCCGAACAAAACGGAGTGGCTGAACGAAAAAAACGAACTCTTTTACAAATGACACGAGCTATGATGATAGATGCTAATGTACCTCGTGGTTTCTGGCCGGAGGCAGTGTCTACGGCCAATTATCTCAGCAATCGACTACTTTCCTCTACACTGAACCATTTGTTCACCCAGTTCGAGATGAAGGACCTTGGAGGCCTAAAATACTTCTTAGGCATTGAAGTGCTAAGATCATCAACAGGCATCTACATATCTCAGCGCAAATATGTTCTGGATCTGCTAGCAGAGGTGGGGTTACTAGATGGGAAGCCAGTAGATACTCCGATGATTCAGAACCATAAGCTGGACATGGTTCAAGGAGCTGCACCGGTTGAACGCGAACAGTATCAGAGACTGGTCGGGAAACTGATTTATCTATCTCACACTCGACCTGATATAGCTTACGCAGTCGGAGTAGTAAGTCAGTTCATGCACCGTCCACAAAAACACCATCTAGAAGCAGTTTTCAGGATTTTGAGATATCTCAAAGGCTCTCCTGGACGAGGTATTATATTCCAAAGGCATGGACATCTCAATATTGAAGCATATACCGATGCAGACTGGGCCGGGAATGTGGTGGATAGGCGTTCTACCTCTGGGTATTTCACGTTAGTTGGAGGCAACCTAGTAACTTGGCGAAGTAAGAAGCAATCAGTGGTCGCTCTCTCTAGTGCTGAAGCAGAATTTCGCGGGATCGTTAAAGGTGTTACTGAAATTTTATGGTTACGAAAGCTTATGGCAGAACTTGGTCTCTTAGCAGAAGGGCCAACGTGTTTAAAGTGCGACAACAAAGCTTCGATCAGTATTTCGGAGAATCCGGTTCAACATGACAGGACAAAGCATATTGAAGTCGACCGACACTTTATTAAAGAAAAGATTGACAGTGGTATCATTACTCTACCGTTTGTTCGATCAGAAGACCAACTTGCAGACATCCTTACTAAAGCTGTCAATGGGCGAATATTTACTCAAGTATTGCACAAGTTGAACATCAGAGACCCTACTGTTCAACTTGAGGGGGAGTGTTAGAATACGTTTAGGAAATAAAATCATTACCATTTGTAAATACTGTCAAATCTTCCATAATTAGCGCAATTAGTTGACTGATTGATTAGGGGAATAATTAGGACAATTAAGTAGAAGATTTTATTCCATGTATAGCATACTACACACTGTATAAGAATGGCATACTGTATACGAAATTATCATGAATGAAATATACGAAATTTTCTTGCTCAAAATTGTTCAGTAATGACGCAGTGACCCACACAAGGTGCCCCTGCAAACCAGTCCTTCGTCTAGCAGCGGTGAAACACCCACACTGTACGTGTCCTTGGAATCAAACTCTTGACATCTTAAAACAAATCTCAATCCGAATACCAGTTGTAATATGTTTTGGGAGCTTTACATTTACTTACAACTCTTTTTTTTTTTTTTTGGCATAAAAATGATAGCCTAGAATACAAAAGATGTCCCAGCAGACACTTAAATCGCGGGAGCTAGCGTCATAACCTTGTTCACCACACGTGTTTGATGATGGATTTCCAATCCTAATTCAACCCCCTAGTCCTTCTTTAAGCTAAGTAAACTTCATTAATCTTCCCAAAGCAATGGATCTACCCATATATTACGCTCTTTTATTCACATTTACGCCAGACTGTTTCTGGGCCTCACATAGAGAATAAGCATATAGAATATATGTATTATACACCTATTCAAAATTTCTTTTAGTTCTTTTGTTTGTGTACTACCGTTTGTTACGATACGTCACGTCCAATATAGCTTATTAGTTATGCATATGTCTTTTGAAAATTTAATGCTAGCGACATTCAAAAACCGTGACAAATATTATATAACAAACACTTTATTGTCAGTATTGAAGTTACGAATTCGAGCCGCAGAAGCAGTCTCTTACATAAAATATATGGTAAGTCTATGTACATCAGATCGCGAAAGTATCTGGCCATATTCTGGATCATGTATACACACGAAAGCCTCGTCCACCGAAAATAGCTTTTTTTTTTTTTTTAAGGTTTCGGATCCTATTCCTTGTGAGTATAAAAAGAAGTAACTGTATGAAAGTTTTAATCAATGTTCATATAGATGAGGTGTCATCCATGCTTAGAATCTTTCATTACCTCACTTGAATTGACATTTTAAGATTTTAAAATTTACATCTATTTCCATTTTCAAAACCTGTGACTTAGGCGTTTGACGCAGTCTAAATGGGCATCTTTCTGTTTCAATATGGATTCGTGCATTAAAAGATTATTAAAAGAGAAGTAGTAATGGGAGTCTAAGGAAGTGGTTTGAAGGTGAGATAAAATACTACATAAATTAAAGAGGAGTGAGCATGGATTCCCCTCCTTTTCCGCTTCTACTTTACGTTGGTTTTTGGGTATTGTTTTCCCTTTTTCTTCCCTGCTTTTGAAAGCGGTTGAGATTGGTAGATAAAATCACACACTGTCACGTGCAAAAAAAAAAAAGAGTTTTAAATTTTTTTGTATTTAAAAAAGAGCTTCTTGTATATGTAACAGCGCGTGATGATAACTCTCATATTTTGGTTCACTTTATTACTTTATTGATCTCAACCGCTTCGAAAGGGCAACAGAGAGACGACCCATTTATTGCGGCTTGAGAGGAGAAGGTATTGTTTTTAGCTTTCCAAGCGTGGGCGTTTTCATTTGAAAATCCACATTCTTATGGCTCCTTTGTCTCGTGTCCCACTTCTCCCTCTTTGCTTTAACCACTACCATTTCAGTTGTCCACTTTATTTATATATATATATATATATATATATATATATATATATATATATATATATAAATAGACACACACACATCAACCAATCACATGTTAAGTTCATTTGCCGGAAAAATTGTAGTGGAGAAAAGTTATGAACAGTGCTCATTAGAACTCTATATAACGTGAAATAAAACAAAATTTGTAGAGATAGACAATAAAATATCTTATACTTGATGACCATGGAACAACTGATAATGCTTTTTTTGACCTTGAGATCACATGTTCGAACTGCGGAAACAGTCTATGCATAAAGTGTAAGGTAAGGCTGCGTATAACAGATCGGAAAGTGATTCGTTCCCTCCCCATATCATACTCAAACGTGAAAAACTAGTACATCGGGAGAGTCATTTATACTTGCAAGTCTGATGAATCACAGGACATCATAGAGAACCAATAAATCAACTCATAAGTTAAACTTTAAGAACTTCATTACATAGTATTGATCTAAGTTTTCCAATCTAATAATGAGACAAACAGTTTTTCATCATTGGTTATATTTTTCCTGGTCGACGTACCCGTTTATAATCCATGTCCAGGATATTTTTGTACATCTTTTTCAGGTATCACCCCAAAACTGTATACCATACTTTTGGCAACTGTTTCTTTCACACTAACTTACCATTTAGTATGTGGGTTTTAGTTAATTCTGTATGAAATAATGGGTTACAACGTACCGGATAAAATGTTTCGGAAAAACATTTGATCCAAGGAAAAGCTTAGGACACTAGTTGCAAGTGTTCCATAATGGGGTGGAAATTATTAATCCTCGATTTAATAATTAATGCTCGGATAAATAAAGAGTGGATAAAACAAACACGGCACGGCAGCTCCAGGTTCAGTGTAACAAAATGTGGCGCACATAGCATATCTTAGTTGGTATTTGGATTAGAATTTGCTCTAACAGGTCAAAAGTTTGAATCTAAAGACACACACAGTGTATGTTCAACTGCTGCTAATCCGAAGGCTCGGTTTGTGAGGAGTCACCTTGTGTGGGTCACTGTGTAACAAGTTACTGACTCCTGATTTACATATTCCACAATACTTCTTGCGACTGAAACAGTGGAGTCCTTTTAACGCAACGGAATGACCTTTGCTCCAAGGCTAACAAAATGTGAATCCTAGCATCCACCTAGGATGTAAGTGCAAAAGTTTTACAATGGATTCACCTTTTTATATTGAGCTTTGATGACAGCATGTGTGTTCCATCATATTTATGTGGCTTTCCTTTTCTTTTTCTTAAATCAAGACATCACATTATATTTTAATTTAAAAAATAGAATTATATGTTAATTTAAAAAAATAGAATTATGCAAACAAGCCTTCCACCCCACCCTATCTCACCCAACCCCATCCCTTTCGGGGCTAAATGATTTGAATCTATACCTTTTTAGCCCTGGGAAAGAGTGGAGATAGGGTGAAGGTGGATGGTGCAACAATGCTATTTGAGTAAGTACTAGCTGAGGGCACAATATCTGACCTAATTAATAAACATCTCAACTTTAGGTTGACTTTGCACTTTTTATGTTTGTCTTTGTCTTTTATTATTTGTCCGTAGGTATCGTTGGAAGTGAACTATCTATCTTTTGGGATGGAGTTATTGTTTGCATACCTCTCACCCTCTTCAGACCCTAGCGAAAACTTTTGCTGTCGTTGTGATATAATGGATATGTATTGTTGTTATTGTCGTTGATAAATAAGAACGAAACATAATAAATTATTCCTTTCATTCTAAGAATAATGTGACGGTTTCATTTCAGCATAGTTTATCGTTGAACTGCTCAAATCAAACTAGAATATGATTTTCATAATAGAGGGGGTGAATGTTAATTATATATAGAGGTGTTTAATGAATCAAATCTTTTGTGAAGATTTTGAGTTCGGGTCGTTTTTTATTCGAATTTGTTCGCTGATTCTAATTAAATTTCGCTAATTCTAATTAAATGAATCGAGTTTGAACATCTAATTAGATTCGTTTACATAAATAAGTTGAGTTGAACTCAAACAGTTTGACTTGTTTAAAGAGTAATAACCTTATCAAGCTAAACTTGAACATGTCTTAAGGCTCGATATGTGAAACGAGCCGAGCCAAACTGTTCATTAATCTAAACGAGTCCAAACTTAAAAACCTGTTATTCAACTCGGTTTGGCCCGTTAATAAGGTTGTCAGACTCGGTTGAAAATATACATTATTAGTAAGTTTAAAGCTTAAACATATGACATTTTAATAGAAAGATAGCTTTAAAAAATCTTGTTTAACCGATTAACTTACATTGACGAAACTTGAAGTACAAATATGTCTTGAAGAATCCGTCTCGCTTCACATCTCATCAATAAAAGTGATATATGTGATTTAAAGGACACTAAAGTTTGGACTAGAAGGGATTTAAAATAGAAGCTGGAACTGTCGACGTCGCAGCTCTTGGTAATCTGAAGAGGCTGTAGCGGTAAAATATGAGACCTCTAATCATGTCTCGCTACGTGTAAAAACTGGTTGGCGGTTTAAAATTTTTTAAAAAAAGACTATTTTTTACACATGGCGACGCATAATTGAAGTCTTTATATTTTACCTCGCCGACAGCCTCTCCGGATCTAAACCGGGTTGACGTTTATCTGGACAGCCCACCCTTGGGTCAGCAGATACAAGCAGTTTAAAATAAGGGTATTCTTGATTAGTGTTCCTCTAATCCAAACAAATGGGTAGCATCAAAGTGTAGCCGTATTATTATTTGGATTGTGCGTATCTGTATCTCCTAATAAACAATTACCATGCCTTCCATCTTCATAATCTCTGCCCAAAGATCTGTTTCAGGTGATTAAATCATGGCCATCTCTTATTTAATTGTATTGTCCACCATGGCTCCTTGGACCACTCCTTTCTTTTGAGCTCTATTTCTTTGAGCAAAAGGTCATACTCTTACCGGTGAGTCCTTACTTCGCTCTTTATTTTTAAAAATACATCAGTCTCAACAACAACAACAACAACAACATATTGCCTTAGACGCTCCCGCCTATGACGGAATATGGAGGGTCGGATGTACGCAACCATACTCATGTGTTAGGAACATACATAGATTGTTTCTCCATGACTCATAATGATGCGTCAAGCTATGTCGATCAACTGCTACTTCACAATATAAGAAGCGCAGCCAATTTAATGAGTCATTTTGCTTTATTCAATCGTATTCCAAAGCTAAAGAATATTGTGTCCTTGACTCTATTGAAAATGAAGTATTATTTAGATCAAATTCTAAAGAAAATATGTTGAAATATTTTCGCGATGTAGTCTTAGACGATGTTTTTTAAAATATGTATTTAACTATGTATGACAATATTATTTAAATGAAAATGATATTTTTTAAAAAACATGCATATAAACCTTGTAGGTTCTTCTTACAGGTAATTCAATTGAAGCCAATTTCCCCTACTGTCTTAGGAGGGGTTGTTACATCAATTTCTACTTTAGCTAATTGTCCGTTATATTTATGCATGATTTGTATATTACGGTCGACGGTGCCCAACAACATACTCTTTGTAGTAATTTATTCCATTTTTCTAAATCAAAACCCTTCTCAAACTACAACAATAACATTACCCCATTATCTTAGAGCATCCCGTCAGTAATGGGGTATGGAAGGTCGGATATATGCAATTATATTTATGTATTAAAACACTTTACGTCAAACTGTGTCGATTAACTATTACATAAGTTTATACTACTATACTGTATGGCTGTCTGAATATGCGATGATGACATATCACATATATATACGGATGACTTATATACAAATGACTTGGTATATACAGGTGAAACACTATTGCGTGCGAGAAAACTTTGACCTTAAATTTCTTCTAAGTGAACTCATTTTCGTGCACATGATAACAAGCTGGAGTTGTTCTTGTATCTATTGGAAAAAAGATACTATTAAATTATTCCCTTAAATCTTACATTTTTTTTTTGAAAACTTATAGTATAAAGTACAGAAACCTTAGATATTGCGCTTTACAAAAACTTAGTTATGCAATATTTGTCAAACTAACAATGAATAATTTCCTAACAGAAAGATTGATATACTCGCTTAGAAAAGTAGTGTTACGGTCACTAGCTAGCCAGCAAATGAGTTTTTGAATTATTTGTCCAACTAATGCATAACATATCTTAATCTTTTAAAAACTAAACTTATATCTTATAGCTACTTGATCCAGATTGTTCATAAGAAATTTGTAGTGTGCAGCATCTACCACATATCTATGCATCAGACTTATTAAGATATATCAGGTAGATGTAATCAGAAGGGGTATAGTCAAAGAAACAGCTAGATTTGAAATGACTATCATTTTCCCAAAAAACCTACTACGTTATGAATAATTCATTTAAACATAACAATCAAGAAATGCAAACGGATGGAATCTATTATTTTTTTTAACAAATGTGTCAGTTGGGATTAGTTAAGGAGCAATTCACGCAAGAACCTACGTCAAGATGAATTATTCCTCACTATTTTTGGGTGGGAGATGTCACTGTTTTTTTTTTTTTTTTTTTTTT